>JAOVYW010000042.1:43613-63700 GCA_025775045.1 Hiodon tergisus
CGACCGAAGGAAGCGGTCGCTCTGTTGTGTGCAGATCGCTGGTAAGTAGTTAATTAGGTGGTTAGCGCAAAGGCTCACGGGAGTACTACTGTTCGTGTTTGTAACCGTGATTTAATTGTTGTTTTGTTTATGCTGTGTTCCTGTTTGGAGTGTTGTGTTTCTGTTTTGTGGGTTTAGTAATTGTATGGTAAAATAGCGTTAAATGTTCATAGTAATGTAGTTACCGTAAATATGTTTGTGTATTAATGACGGGTTGTTTAATTTCCTGATCATGTGTTTAGTGCTCTTGTGTCCCAGTTTCTTTATCCGCGCAGTTCGCCACAATATAAATAGCCAGCTAGTGCCGTAACCCACCACTTACGGAACTATACAATACTGTTTAATATGGATTCCTATTCATGTAGCCTCGATAAAATCATAATCTGTTAGGAGTTATTATTGTTTGGTAGGTCACACTTATGTGTTTTAAAATGAAGGAATTTAAATGGCTTGAATTGCACACAAATCGTGTAAAATGGCATGTAATGTGGTCAAACGCAATTACTGAACGTATTTACTGCATGTGAATGGCTTTGTGTAACCAATCTATGCTATCAAGTTCTTTGCTTAATCCACCCATAAAAATAGGTGACCTTGTGGAATTACGTATGGAACTAATTTACGGAATATTATCACTCATCAAATGCCAAATGTGAGCTATTATGTCAGATGTAATTACTTTTTAAAAGGTTATTTGATCTGTTGTTACAACAAAATCACACCTGCCGTTATAAGACCGCGCCGTCTTGGTTAAGATCGAGTTAAACGGAGCCGAAACGAGTAAAATCAATAATGCGACTCAGTAAATTACCAGATACAGTAAAGGATCTGTCATTCGACGACATGATGAACCAGATGAGTTTCACAAATGACCCTTTTAAAAAAATTTTCTCGTGTGTTTTTTCCACAAAACGGCTACAAGTTAAGGAAGTTTAGTACTTTATGGGATGTGACTATTCAAAACTATTCCTAATGCAGCTATAGATATACATGTTATTTGCGTGGTCTTCGTTACATTACAGCATCCACTGGTTTGCTAGATGCTTTCCCCCAATGCAATTAACATTTGTTGCAAACATGAAAAGGCTAACGGAACAGTAACCTCAGTAAATGTACATGTACCAATGCATGTGCTTATTGCAAGTAGACCTACTTCTTAAAAATAAAAACAAACAAAAACAGTGCAGATAACTAACTTGTGAGATGTGCTTAGTCTCTTTCTTTGATTTGTTAAATTTTGTTTTAATTGTAAGTTTTTTTTGTAAAACTCCCTGCTATGAGAAAATGATGAAAAACGGATTAATGAAAGAGTAACAGATGTACAGTGTACAATAATAATAACAGTAACAATGTACAGTGTAACCGACATGAACATCGTTAAATTAGTTCCCATTACAGTACAGCTGAAAGTAAATCACACACAGGTGAATTTTCAAACTGGACACTTAAGCCTGCTATACCAGGATTGGAAAAAGGAGTTGTGTGCTGGACTTGAGAGCTGTAAATGAAATCGAAGTAGGAGCACAATTCACATTATAAACAAACTACTTGAGAAAAACATGAGAAATATTTCAAAGACTAACTTGACATTTTACATGGAATTTCAGCTAAAATGAATGCGGATAAATGCTGTGGTTATTGAAACCCAGACCAGTACCCTGGGCCATGTTGAGATTGACAGTCTGCTGAGAGCAGAATTTTCAGAAAGGGCTTCTCCAATATTTCCTGTCTTGAAACTTAAAATATGCTACACTACTGGCTTTAACGGGATTAACAATGAACAATAACAGAAGATGAACCACAGAGGCTCAGACATTCATCTCTTAATTTGAAAATATTTCCTAATATTTTAAACAGTAAAATATTCTGAGGATTATTACATAATATTAAGAAGAAGAAGTCAAGCCTGTTTTAAGGGGTGAAAAAATGTAAACTAGTAAGAGAGAAATGGAACAGAGGTAGATAAGGAAAGAAGATCCTTAAAGCGGGGAAGTCTTGTGAAAAGTAAACAAAAAGGAAGGGAACCTGAGAGGGTGGCTTCAGGGCATGAGTGAAAAAAAGGTCATGTAAAGGAGAGGGCAAAGGATATCGTGGTATTAAAATGGTCTGCGATGTTGCAACTTCATGGCGTCTTATCCTCCATATTTAAAAAGTGAATCCAACAAACAAGTGCTTAAAACATGACTTTCGAATCAAACCTTATTGCATAATGTATCAATTACTAATGAAAGCCTTTCCTTAGCAACATCAAGAAGGTGCAGAAAAGGCTCATTAAAGATCAAACATGCTATCTTAACAATTTCTGACAAAAACAGTTTTGGTAATTATAGTATTTATTATTTAGATCACACACTGCGTACCAATTTATTATGTGAACATGGTTTAGTATTACATAAGCTATTAAGAACCCAAGTGAAGACCCTTTTTAGAAGACCTGCACTGATTAAATTTAATGAGCTGAGATGTAAATTCAAACGAAAATGAAATGTAATTTTAGCCTTTAATTATAATTTATTTTTCTTGTACAGTACTTTTCAAATATGAGCACTACAATCCCACCACCACATATTCATACTCTTCATGTATGGCTAATACTAACATAGGAAGGGGCCTGGCAAACTTCATATGCAATTATTGGCCTGCTAACTTACACAAAGTTATACTCTGGTAATATGCCAATTAGAGGCCAGCTCTTGTTGCCCATCCTCCCTCCAGGCCTTGGTATTTGACAAACCCAATAGTTATATAGTTTATTTTTTTAACATTAAAAATGTGGGCCCAAATTCGGTAACATTTTAAGTGGACCTCACTCTCCTTGTCAGCATCCATTTGTTATAATCACCTTTTCCTGCCAGCCAAACTTGACTCAGGGTTCGCAGCCTGGGGTCAAGAGGATCTGAGGGTTCTGTATGTTGATGGTGAATTTGAGTTCAGTGACCTGTGTGACATTTATAACACTGCGACACACTGAGCATTTAAGATACTTTCAGATTAGACACTTTGCTTAAACTGGCACCTCTACATACTGCCTGTCTCTGGTATTAACCATTACCTTTAAACAGTAGTTATGGAGGCCACATGTCATTATGATGTCATGCCACAAGAAGAAATCCCAGGTCTACTAAAAAATTAAGAACTGGGAAGCAGAACTCTTCTTCCTCATGTGCTAATTTAAAGTGCTTCATAAAATAAATTACAGTAAGGCTGTTTTAAAAAAAAACTATCTAAAATATACTCAGAAATAGCAGATACCTGCAGTCGATGCTCTTAATCACCAGGAGACTTAACCCACATGCTTTGGTTGTGTCCGAGGCCAGTAGAGCTTTGGAAATATTTTTCTTTCACTTTGGTTGTTAGGGCAGCTAGCCAAGGGCATTAGTCTTGGGCCAGTTTATTGAATTTTAAAAAATTGTTTACATTCCCCCTTCCCATGTTCGACGTTATATGTATATAATACGTGTCCAACGTGGGATACGTCTTATTTCATCACTGATGCGTGTACACCTCAAAAGAGCCCATAAGATGGCAGCAAACCCCAATACATTTAAGGAAATTCGATAATCGTCCAATTCGCATGTAACACTTTCTGACCCACGGAAACATGGGTTTGCGTGGCAAATTAAATTGTTATGCTAATGTTTTTAGGCTATTTATTATTACTCATTGAAATAAATAATACATTTTTAAACAATCCGTTTAAAAAAACAAGTGTTTAAATAAAATAAACTGACGGTTTCGTTTGACCCGTCGTTATGCTTTTCCAGCTCTAAACTTGACGGGTTAATTACAATTGAAAACGGGTTAAATTTATGTGTAAGTAAATCGTTTATTAAAAGCGATCCTCTTGATTTCTAATAATTAGACGTTACATGGGAAAATATCTGAATAGCCAACATGTACCGGGATCGAAGCCGCTATAAGAATGTACCTTTGATAAGCTTGGATTTCTCGTTTTAAAGTTCTGTCGTTGCTATGTTACTATTAGGCCTACATTAATACAATTTTCAACACATGGCTGTGACCGTTAGCCTAATAATTGTTACACCTAATATAGACACACGTGAAAGTAATAAACCAAGAATCCGTAACTGAATTTTACCAAGTTTCACATGCGTGCATATTTAAGTTATTTCGCAAGTTCGCACTGCCCAGAACGTTATTTATTTTGTCTAGTATGACGCTCATCCAACTCAATTTCCAGTACTTACCCTACTCCCTATTTAATTTTTCTCTTTACACGATTGCATACTCTGCCCTGCTGTGGGGGAATACATACTTCAGTTTTTTGCACACATAATGAACATCTGGCAACAAGGTGTTTAAAACTAAGAATGAAAAGAAAAAGAGGAAGAAGAAAAAAACAACTCAATAAAACTTATGCCCCTTATTTTTTATTACCTCGATATTTTACCCCCTCCTAATATCCGTTCTAATGTAGTGCATCTATTGAAATATTTTCGACCTCTTAACAAACAAACAAATGAATTATTTCGACATGTGAGTACTGTAAAGTCTGATTAGAACGCTGAGTGAAACATTTCGTGTTCATGAAACAATTCGTTTTCTTAATTAACCACCCATGCTTTGATCTCGGGGTAAAGGGCTTAATCCTTCGTTTTATTAGGGTAAATGGCCCTAATTCAATTGTATCAAGATGGTTGGGAAATTTCTTTACCTCCATATAGACTAACCTACTTACGTACCTGCTTGGAAATTACAACAAAAAGAAAAATGACCGTTAAAATCATAATCCCTTTATCTTCCTAAATAAATTGATTATATCAGATTACACTACGACGACCTTTTATCTGATGTTGGATTGAAGAGTAGTTCTCGGAAAAAGTTCCCGTCAGTGTAGGCTATTTATTAACCTTTTTATCTTAGACACTCACAACGCAACCGGCGTTTCCGAAGGGGTCTACAGTTTGATAGGCTATTGGTATCACAAGTAGTAAAAGTAGGCTACTTAGTTTAATGTACGTAGCCTATTGTAATCATCGAAAGGGTATTAGTAGGCTGCGATGCTTGAGCTGAGCTTTAATAGTTATTGAACACTTTATGAAGAATTTTAAAAACGAATATGTTACAGATCACTAGATCTACCACAACTTAATTTATACTACATTGAATAGGCTACTTTTTATTTGTATATGCCAACGAGTGAATTCTAAAGGTGTTCTATGGGTTCTCCTTGAAGAAGGGCAAACCGCTCAGCCTAACTTCTTCCCTTTGTAAGTAACTATTTCTAACAATCAATATAAATCGCGGACATCGCTGACTTGCAAAGACAGACACAGCAGGAAATTTTAATGCAGGGAGAGCTTCTCCCCCAAGGTGAGCGTTTTCAAAAGCATGTGGCATATGGCGGAGCCCCCCCTCCTTTTTAAACGCGTGCCATAATCACCTTGTTTGTGGAATTAAGATGATTACAGTTTTAGCAAAAGAAAAACGCGTAAATTATATTATTTTTGGCACGTCCAGCCGTGCAATGGTCCGAGATCCCTGCTTTAGTGAGTTGCTTAGGCAGAGTGAGGGCGTACGGCATGATTGAATTGAAGAGGGCCGCGGTGTGATGTTGTGTATTTGCCTAAAAGCCGTCTTCGACACTAGAATCATTGTAGTTTCTCGCGTTACCCCTCCCTCTCATCTAATGGATAGTGAAACACTCCGGGACTCAATCCTTCTAATGAAAATACTGCATTAATTTTATTTTCTGATGTGTCATTGTAATTCAAGAGATGTTTTTAATCTTCAGATTGCTCAGGCACAACAAGCCATTTAAAATGTATTTGGCTACAAGCCCTTCTGCAATGGGGTCCTTTTTATTTAATACCGTTTGTCAGATCTGGGCATTAAAAGCTTCCATTTATTTAAATACACCATTCAACTTTAAAAAGCAAAGAACGCCGAGAAAAGATTACCAACAGAAAAAAATATTTTAGTAATTTTTCTACATCAGTTACCTCAAGGACAAAACCTACAGTTCGCGCCCGAACAACTAGGACAAGTTAGTTGGGTTTCCTAATCGACGCATTACTCTATATCAAACTGAAAGCAGTTTAGGCTACTTGCTAGGTCGAAAAAGAACACATAAGAAATTTTTGTCCTAACAGTTAGTTAGCCAAAGCTGGTCAAGTGACGTTTACTAAAAACATCGATTTTCACATCAAATTTATTTTTTTTCCTCAGTTGCTTCTTTTGCTGTTTTTACATGCGTGTCGTAACACATTATTTTTACAGCTTAACTATTTATATTTCCCGTTAATAAAATTTATTTGACATAAGTGTTGAACCTGTTTGAAATATGGCTATGTGGCATCCATACGATACTCAATAATACAGGATATTACTGTAGTTATAGATAAACCAACACTTAGGTTAATGTATTGATGGTTATACATCGCTCTAACCACATGTAGGACCTAGTTTCGATCTGACGTGTCACGTTTAATACCACACCTGACAGTAGACTTTTTTTTGACATTTTTTCGCATTGACTCGGATGAGCTCTGATCTTTAGTATTGTTTAATCTATTATACCTTATTTTAGAAGTGATTCCGAGAACTGCCCAGTGACCAGAAACTGCGTGGAATTGGCAATATAATATAAAATATTAATTCACTCCTCCCCTGTAAATATTGCATATGTTATTAGTATGTTTAGTTTTTTGTCGTGTTTAAATTTGATGAGTTACAGCATGGTTGAATCTGCTGAAAAATTCAAAGTTGAGTTCAGAAGGTAAAAGTAAGTTAAAGGTATACTGACAGCATCAACAATAAAACTAAGAAATGGAAACAAAAATAAATAAAACAAAAATGCTGCATGGAATTCAATAAACATATTTTCCTTTCAGTCACAAATCGTCTGGGCTTTGGTAGTTTGTAAATGGAAGGTTGTGCCATCTGTAAACTATTTTGCTTTATTTTGATCACTGAAATGTGGAAATGTGTTTGGGTGTGTGCATGTGAGGGTGTGGTAGAGGGACAGGGTATTAATCCATGTGTGAGCCAGGGCACATAGAACCCCATGTTACTTTGAAATGACAGACTATTTAAGGGGCCTATGACTGAAAGCATGTTGACACTGCGGTTGAAATGGTGGCCGTGCTTCCTGTAAGAGAGTGCATCGTATCATAACATTTCATGTGGCTGATTCAATGAGAATGGTCTTAAATAATGAACGTTTATTGTAACATTCAACAAGAAAGGCATTTATGGAGTTTAAATTATTTGACTATATTCAAATGTATGTTAAAATACACATGGAATTCACATTCCTGATGCACAATACAACAACTTGAACCACATACTTGGATGGCTGAGATGGCATGCGACAAAGACTATACAAACTGTAATATGATGTATTTTTTGTTACTATTTATCAGATCATCAAAACTGAATTTGATTTACACCATTTACAGTTGCGCATTGAATATGTCTATTCTGGTATGACCTTCATTGATGTGCTAGAGAGATACTGAAATCGAGAGGTATTAAGAATGCCGCTCCCCTAAGCTTGAGTTTAATCGTTAATGGGGTTAAACATCATAACAGACCCAGGGTCAGTTTCAAAGGGCAATTTCCACCTCAAGCCAAGTCTTGCAAATGACACACACTGTTGCATTCCACCTGCTTTTCAGTCAAAGTTGCTCCTAGGGTCCAGTGGTTTCTGCAGTCAGTATTATTTACAGATCTGGACACAAACATCTATTGGCCAGGGTGAAACAGCCTTTATTCACTTCATAGAAAAGACAGCAAGGGATTTTTATCATTATTCAGAGCCCTGTAATTTATTTTCTTTTGTAGACAAAGAAAATGGAGAACTTTATTGTTCTGATCCCTTTGAATAAAACCGTGGTCAGACACAAAAATATTGATCTTTTGATGTGCATTCTTCACCCAGGTTTATCTTCCTCTGGTCGTGGCTAGAATGTAAGGAGGATGGCTGAGGAGCATTAGTGAGACCTCTCCACCAACCCCCACCCCCTGCCAACCCGCCCCATTTAAAAAAACCAGCTCTCCCAGGCCCTGTCTTTTATGGAACGTTTAACAATTAAATGATCATGCAAAACTGGGCAAGACACAGTGTGAACAGTGCACTCTTCATGGACCCAGTGCCAGAGGTCAGTGACTATTCTACCATTAACTACAATCATTAACTGCTTAACTTATAAACAGTTGGGCAAAACATTGTTTTATCTATCAGCTCCAATGATGAATGAGAATTTTTTAAAATGGTAACAGCATTATATTATGGTATTGTAGAGAATTTGTTGGTCCTTTGTCCAATCAATGTTTTGTTACCTAAACCTTGACAATTAAGAGAAAAAACAAATCAAACCAACAGAACAAAATTTACGCCAAAAACATTTTTCAGAACTTGTCGTGAAAAAAATAAACGGCTGTGTTTTCAGGTTCTTGTTTTAAATATGTACACTGAATTTCAGAGGTAGCGTTGCTCCGAGATTGTTAAAAAAAAGGCACCAAATTCACATGATCCTAAAAAGGCTTGCAGTGAAGTTCTAAAATGTCTGTGTCTATGTGACGTGTTTGTAAGAGGGGCCAAAGAGATTGATGCGTAATAGATCACCACCCACAGAGCTGCACAGTGATGAAAAGAGAACAAATGGTGTAAGAGGAAGGAAGGACGGATGAACCTTTATGGAACAAAACAGTAAACATTGCGAGGGCCGGGCACTTAAATACCACCTGCATTTAAATAATTCACTCGTGTGCACACTCTCACACACACCCACACACACACACTCACTCACACACACACACACACACAAACACACTGCAGTTTTAAATTTAATGTTACCTTATTTATTTGTATAGCAACGAGAACCATGTTGTGCTATCTGTACATTCGAGAAAGTAGTCTACTGGACCTTTCACAAAGCTGTACAAATAAAGAAAATTCATCATTGCCATTACAATTTATCCCTCTCCTTACATGCTGGTGACATGTGCTTGTATTACTTTTATCCTGTCCCCAACCCACTGCTGAACAGACACTTTTTGCTTTTCTGTCTGGTGAATATTTTAACAGACGTTGCGTTTGGGGGTTTTTTCTCTGCACATTGCCAACGTCCGATATCTGGCAGGAGAACTGAGCTAGGTGATGCATTGAAAGATAAGGAGAGAGTGGAGTAAAATATCTATATTCTATATTTTAAAGTATTTGCATAATAATTCTTTAAAAACACCTGCAGGAACAAAAATAAAATAAAAATGACGATAATCTACAAAAGGTACATTATGCATATTCATTTAAACCAAGGTGTTGCGAAACAATCTTCAAAATGAATTCTGTTTTGCCATCTTTAGGATTTCAGGATTAATATCATGTGTATATGAAATTTTGAGGGGATCTGGTTTGCTTTCTGAGTGAATGGTTGCCTGTAGACATAAATGACTGGATGAGGCATCATGGGTAATTAGCAGAAATGACAAAAGATCGGGTCAGTGAGCCATGGCTTAATGCAATGCTGGGCCTGGAAAGTGCATGTGCCCCACAGCTCCAGTCTTCTCCCATTATTAATGGATGACCTTTGCAAATTTTAGTGGTTACGGAGTGAAATTAACGTCTCCAATCATTTGTTAGTGTCATGTCCCCAAACGCTTGGAAAGGGTGAAAGGTCTGATGGGAGTTTTCACAGGAAGCCACGTTTTTCCAGGCGGAACCTCAGGGATGAACCAGCCTCATCCATCTGGGACAGGACAACGATAGGGACGATAGGTATGGACAGGGTGAGAATTGTATGTTCGTCTATCATTTTGCCAATAATGCAATGCTCACCTGAACGTTTGATGCAGGCCAAGAAATTTAATCTACCATGCTAGCAAAAATGATTCCCGCACTGGCTATGCTGTTGTTTTTTATTGAGCTAGGCTCCTGGAAGTAAGCAGACAGTCATGTTGTACAGCCCCTCCAGAAGCCCTTGACAACCACGATGTGAGACACCATTCACTTTCCTCCACTTCAAAGGGACAAAACAAACAACAAAAACGGAAAAAAAAATTGTATAGGGTTTCCTACTGAGCCTTGTTAAGTAAATGTGTACAGTAAAAGAACACTTCAAAGAAGCTCACTGCTGACTGTCGTGAAAGCAGCGTGATTGTTCTGAGTTTTATTACCCTGTTTAGGATATTAATCCTCACTGCACCTCACTAAATCCTAATTAGTCTAATGATAAAAAAATGTTAAGAACGCCAAAAACAAAACAAGACCACTAGGGCAATCTCATCAAACCCATGTAAATATCTCCCAGTAAATTAAGTCAGTGGGTTGACGGTCCTGTTCGTTACCGTTGTTCTTGGACTTTTGAGTGCATCAATTGAATTTCACTGTTGATTTTTTGACCAGTGCAGAGAAAAGATGTAGAGGAGTGTAGACTTTATGTGACACACCGGCTTGTTACTTGTGTGGGCATTGTTCATGCTAGCTAAAAGCTCCAAGAATTTCCAATAGGAAATCTGATTTGATCTGGTAAATACATAGAAACTGTCTGAAAATCTTCATTTTAAACTTCACAATTGTGAGAAAACTTTTTAAATCCACACAGCTCCATAGCCCAAATCAGACTGAACATTGGCAATGAAAAACTAATTTAATTTGTTTTGGGGAAAAGAATGTCACAAAGAAAAATGAAGTTAAAAATCACCAGTTTAGAGTCTATCATACTACTTTGTTTGCTAAAATGGCAGGGAGGATCATATAGCCACACTTCAGCTGGATTGAGGGACCGTTTTAAATGGTGAAGGTTGAAATTCTAAAACGGATTGTATTGGCAGGTTTAAAGTGTATAAGTACCAAAAGTCCCATTCAACACAAGTGCAGGAGTGAACTCAGAAAAGGCTGTTCCAAAACAAGTCCCCAGGATTGATATAATTTAGAAACCTGCAAGATCCCATAGAAGTTGCTTTTGCTAACTAATTGAGTTACTACTCAATCCTGATTTGTGACATCTACTGTATGTGTTGCTCTATCACTGTGATCACTTTATTTTCAATCATGCTTCTTTAAATAGCAACAGTCGGCTGCAAAGGACCATGTATACCGAAAACACGACTGTATCTTTCCTGCCTGAAATCATAGCTGGAGCTCACAGGTTCGAATACAGCCAATGTCTTTCACCAATTGTGCTTGAGAGAACATAGTAAGGGCGCACAGTCGGCACAATGCCACCGGATCTGTGGTGGAAGAAACCGGCATGGCTTCTATCGACTTGTTAAACAGCGTCTCCTGACAGCTTCCAGGGCATCTACTGACTGCCAGTGCCGTTGAGAATAATGTGTCTGTCTCCTCCAATCGGTGCTGAACCTCTCGTCCGTGCTGTGTATCCTACAGAGAGTAAAGGAGACAAGTGGCTCAAAGGCTACTTGGACTGAAGGAGACTAGTTGTACTTGCTTACCATCTATGTGTGTGGCGCCAGGATTCGTAGTGACAAATGGAGATGCATTAGCCCAAAGATTCCAATTTGAGGAGAAAAATTATTAGCAATTACAAAGCAGAAAAAAAACATTTACCCTCACAGCCATTTTCCGATCACACTGAAGCCATTAAACCCATTGTTCGAGAGGAGCTCTATGTATTTCTGATGGCTGAGAATCACTGAGGATATCCAGACAGATCCTTGACTGTCATTGTTAGAAGAGGCAAGCACCACGGTCATGACCAGTCATAATGTGGAATAATGTGGTGGCACTATGACCTTGGGGTAAGATGTTTGTTCAATGTACGGACTCATGCTTTGTAATGCCTTCAGCAGAGCTGGTAGGTTCCTCTCCAGTTCTCTTGGGACCCTGAAAAAAAAAAAAAATCACATGACACACGCTGGAAACTGGCACCGTTTTGTTTACTGAGGTGTTTTCTTTTCCTTAAATATCTCCCTTGAAATATATATTTATATCTTAGGAAAGGCTAAGCATGAAATCATTTAATGTGCCTCCAGAGAGGAAGTACTCTCCAAGCTCAGACCAAATAAGAATGCGTGTCATCTTCCGCTTACTTTCCCCTTAAAATGCGTCTTTTTATACATCTCGTGAGAAAGCAGCTGAACCGCTGTAATGCATTTTCCATGATTAGTCCAGCAGTGGAAAAGTCTTAAAAAAATGTCTCTTGGACCCCGGTCGTTGATTCAAGAGGGTCGGTAGCTCAGAGGCCCATACGTGTAAACATTTCTGGAGCCACACATTGTGGGGACCATTCTCTGTGGGTTGCCCTTGTAGCGTCCACTGGTGGCAGGGCTTATGGTGGCGTTGGTTAAACACTACGTATAGCTGGACATCCAAATAGCTGGGGAGCAGCATTCAATGAGCCAGCTATAAACAGCATCCCCATGGGTTGCCCATTTTAAGTATTGTATTATCTATTAACTTTATTGCGCAATTTTGTTTCCTGCATAAATTTCTCACGTTCCCTGCAGCACGCCCATGCCAAATTAATTCTAGTCTATTTATAATTGGTTTCTAATTTGGTTAAGAGTTAAAATGGAATATTTTCATAATTTGAGAAGTTTTCTCATGCCTGTTCAAAAGATTCCCCTTTTGTTTTGATGAATTATACCCACCCACAAATGTTGATAGCTACAGAGGCCTGAAGGCCATGGAGGAAGAATCTTCATTGACTGGCTTCTGGTAAGGATATTAATAGGATTCAAACGTAAAATATTTCCTAGTATTTGTTTTTATGTCACTTGGTTTTACCCATTTTTTTCAGCGCACACTCACACACACAAACATAAACAAACATGATTGTCCACAAACAACCTGAAGGTAAACGCAGATATAAAAGAGCTAAATTAAATCTATATTTTATGAGCAAAATGTGACTTCTTGTTTAAGGAAATTGAAATGAAGTTTCAGGGTAATGCTAATATTAACTCTTCTAGTAAACTCAGAGGATCACTTGACATCTCGTGTTTGCTTCAACACAATCCCTCACAAATCCCTGGTTATATTAACACTTCTTTTCTCTCCATACCATTGGCTTCAAACTATAATCCTCTCTGGCTACAGTTCCTGCTAGTTTTTTCTGCTAGACAAGAAATCATATCACCTGATGTTTCCAGGTGTAATTCAAACACTAACTGAGAGGGAAAACCAGAAGGATTTTGAGCAAATCTGCTCTATGGTCTCCAGAAGATGGCCTCAGTTATTCCACTAATTTGTTATTTGTTAGTCTCTAGTTCATGTCTTTCTGCAATCTGATGAATGCCTGTAAAAGCACTGGAGAGTGGAATTTTCCGCTTATAAAGTTTTGATTGAATAAAAGCTCAGCGTCTTCTAGTGTTGGGGCACCAGCAAAACATAGGGTAAGTGTTGTGAAGAAATGAAACCCCTTACCCTAACAATGTCACAATCAAGACAGAAATAAAGGGATCCTACGCTTCCCGCTGTGCTTGTGGCAAACAGAGAGGGGAAGTTCTGGAAATTATGAAAAATTATAGCTGTCAGGGCTAATAAGAAGTTGTCACAGTGTGGTAGGCGGCTAACCAGGTTTTTCTCCACCATTAGAAATGGCTGCTTCAAGAGGGGCTCGTCGTCCCGTGTTCCCAAATTAGACGTTGGCATTAACTTAGAGTCTGGATGAGGCGGATTTGCGCTGAGAAGAGGTGGATATTAAATTAATTGACAGAGTGTAAATTTTGAAAGAGCAGGCAGGAAAATGTGTTTTGTTCTGGAACAGAAAAGGGCCTGGGTGAGACACTGGGCCCCACCCACACGAGAAGACGTCAGAGTGCCACAAAAAGTGACTGGGGACTCGTCATTGCAGACATTCTGCATTATTTCATCTGCGGGGCACAGTGGATGCCTTGAAGGGCTGCGTTTAATGCTGGTAAGTGGACTGTTTCATGGGCGAGAGCAACGGGGGAGGGGTGTCCATGGCTAAGTTCTTGGATGGGCACTTCAGCTGGCAATCTCTCTGCTGTGGGGGGTACACATTACTGTTTAACAGAAACTCTCCCTGGCAGCAGTAGCATATGCTACCAGCTAATTGTGGTGCCACTTGCTCTCCCGCTGTTTATTCACCCGTTCACTGCTGTTTATTCATTCACTCATGTATTTGTTTATTTCACAGATGCATAAGCGTGTGCTCTTGTCTGTCCCTAGAGAGGACGAACAGAAACACTGAAACACACGGCACAACCTTGATTAATAATGTGCGTTATTTTTCATAAAGCTTAGCACTGACTATAAATTTATATTATTAATCCAATCCTGACAGGAGAAGTGGCCAACAAAGACTAAACAAACTCTTTGGCTGGATGGTTCTGAAAGTTCCAAATGATTTGTAGTTGATAAAGCTAAAGTCAGAACTCATTGAAAGACCTAGTTATATATAATAACGAGAGATAGAGAGATAGCCCTTGTAAAGAATCCTATACACAGAAAAAGGCCTTGGGGCCTAAGACAGACTAAGGAGTCCAGACAATAAGAAAAAAAAGGACAAGCAGAAACAGAAGAAGCAGTAGAAATGATAGCAGCACTAGCTGAGCCAGCTACAGGAGCAAAAGTGGCAACAGCCTGCAACTCCAAAAGCACCTGAGGCAGCCACAATGCTCTTTTCCCCAATGTCCAACAAAAAATGCAAGGCAGTTTGTCACTGGCTGAGCATCCCCTCATTGATGTCATCAACAATGGACGATTTAGCAGCCAAGCCTACTTGCCAGACCCAGATATTAGCAGATGGAAACGTAAACGTGCTATAATAGAGACATATGCACAGCCGCCCACTGGCCTAACATACGGAATGAGCTTGTAGAGCTGCTGCTCAATGTGTGATTGTTGCTAAGCAGGGAATGGTGAGAAACCAACCGATTCCTGGAAGTACTATTTATCCTGTGCTTGTAATTAATCATGGCATCTCCCAGCTTGATATTGTGAAGGTGTAGCAGATATTCACAGGATAAAGAACGTTAGATATAGGTGAATCCAAATAAATCTCACTAACTCAGAAGAATTTCTGCCTTTCTATAGACAGCATTATGAAATGTAACTAACCATGTGCATAATGGAACCTGACTGAGCAGTTGGTTGTTGTTCTCTTTTAAAATGTTTTTTAATTGTCATCATGCATTGGAAAATACTGTTATTTTAAAATGTCTTAAAGGATTACCTGGTAACATTAGCTAGAACTCAAACCACTTTAGCGGAAGCACCCAGTCTTCCAACTGGGGTATCTCCTCTACTGAATTTGCCAATTTACTGCAAGTTGTCAATCCACCTTCCCTTCTGAAAGGGTTCTTCAAGATTTAAGATATAATTATATATATTATGATGCTATATTAGGTTTTGATCGCTGTTCCATGCTATTTTGAAAAACTTAAATTATTGTCTTGTGATGACAGTCACAGTTTCAAACAAATATTTCTATAAAGTCGGTGCAATTTGTAAAGTTTCGTAAAGATTTCTGTGCCATAATGTAGAAATCAAAATTGTGTTAACAGATTATTACAATTTTGCTTAATTCTGGACAAAATCTAAATTAAAAATTGTATTATTGAGTGCTTATCCTCAAAGTTTTCCTTTTAGGTTTCACCACAACATAAAGGGGTATCTCTTCCACAGTGATATCTACCTTAGGGGGGTGCTGTAGGATATTTGCCCACGATTATTGCAGGGTTTTTTGCAGGGAAAACTCTTGGACTCAGTAACCTGCAAGGCTAAGGCAGATTTACCAAAGTTTGGAACATCTGACACGTGGCATTCCAATCATCTCTCCAAGAAGAGTAAGTGGTACATTCCCAGGCAGCAAGTGCAAACAAATAACTCCTAACTGAAATTGAATCAGGGGGATAGCAGAAGAAAAAAGATAAACCTGTTTGTTTGTTTTTTCCATTTTCCACACATAATTTCTCATTCGAACTTCCAAAAAACAATGTGACCTATTTTTAAAAAATGCAAAGGGGAATTAACAACCAGCATGTCCGTAGTAGAGTTTCTGCTCATGTGGGATATCTTCATATTGGAGTGTGTGACGTGTCTGAGTTCCATTGCGA
Organism: Hiodon tergisus; assembly: GCA_025775045.1. NCBI lineage: Eukaryota > Metazoa > Chordata > Actinopteri > Hiodontiformes > Hiodontidae > Hiodon > Hiodon tergisus. The sequence goes on from JAOVYW010000042.1 coordinate 59,661, forward strand.
AAGGGGAAAGGAAACAAGAACACCATCTTTGAGCGTGTCTCTGATTTCTTTGAAAACACATTGGTATTGTCAAGCTGTGGCCTTCACAGTTCACGCTTGTTGAACACTCAAAACATATTTATGCATAGTCTGTATGCTGATGAAGACTGTCCCTCCCTCCCCACAACTCCAGCACTGCCACCACATTACTCAGGTATTGTTGCTAAAGTGTCAGTTGTGCCATCTCTCGATCTATCTTTCCATCCATTTATCTAGCCATTTCTCTCAAGTTCTGCTTCACTCAGTGGGAAAACTAAGAAGATCCATCAGTTGTCAGATGCATCATGTTTGGCTATGAGTGCACAAGAGAGGAAAGGGAGTAGTGAGTTTTCCTGTTGTCCGTCACTGGGTTGTGCACTCCCTGGTTATCTTGTTGCACAGAGCCTTATCACGTGGCTGCTTCCCTTAATCGTGTTAATAGAATGCCCCCCCCCCCCCCAAGTTGCACGGGATACCTTTCCTCGTTTCCCTCTCGCGACTGGAAAACCATTGGGCACCTCAAATACTGACTGCTGATCCACTCCAGCTCCCAAACATTATTCCACTGCGCATCACACCCCAGGTCTGCCTGACATGTCTCAGACAGGACGTCTGGAAACGAGGAAGTTTCTTGGAGAGGAGAGGCAACACATAGAGTCATCCAAATCTAGGTTTCTTTCAATCTGTTGTAGGAACACAATCTTGTAATTACATAAAAGAGCTTTAAAAAAACCCCTAATGGACGGACTTGATCTTGAGTGCACAGGGGCCAAAAAAACAGAGAGAGGAGGTCTGCTACGAGCTCCAGTCAATGAGGAAGATGTGTTCACTTCATTTGTTGCAAAAAGGATCACCATTACGATCACTACAACAGCCCTTGGCCTTCTCTTTCACCATGACAGCAGTGCTGACGGCCTTCCCCAATACAGTCTCAGGATTTTTACCCGACAGGGCTTGGGAGAATCACACAGGAAGGCCAGCCTTCTCTGGAGCTGCTGACCAAGTGCTTATCGCTCCTAGACATCTGTGCCTGAAGCTGAAAAACATTCTTATTTACTGAGTCGTGGGGCAAAAATAAATAAATGTGTTAATATTGTGGGAAGGCTGGTTTTGCGAGCATTCGTGCTGTTTGGTTTTGCCGTGATGATGCCATTTATCACGCGTTGACAGCTGAACGCTACACGCTGGTAACCAGGGCTGCTCTGGCGCGCCAACCCGCTATATCAGCTCTTTGTGGCAATGCATGCAGAAGTGTTGACCAAGGACCAAGCACTGAGCTTGCTCCAATGCACAGAGGGACACGCAGATGTAGACACACTCACACACACATACACACACCCACCCTCCCAAACATGTACATACGCACAAGCACACAAACACGCACAAACCCTCACAAAAATAAAAATACACATACGCAGTCACTTACACACACTTAAACACGCACATGCAAACACACCCTCACGAATATGTAAACATACACACATATACATACGTACACTCATGCACACATACTCACACACAAACACATTAGCACACATACACACACTCACTAGTGTGTGATTTTATTCACTGCCACCTACAAGAGAAACAACATCAGACTGCAATGACTGTTTCCTCAAAGTGAAGCTGAAACTAATTTTACGTTTCACATTTTTGTCATTTAGCAGACATTCTTATCCAGAGCGGTGTACAAAAGTGCCGTAGTGTAGGGGTTAATGTGCAGAAACGTCATGATTCGTGTTTTTACTTTCTGCGATTTTTCTCGCTCCACCTGTGTGTGTGCGCATAATGGTTTGTGTGTGTTTTCCTGCGAAAAGTGCCATTTGTGATTTATGCTTTTGAGAGCGGCAGGATGCGACTTGACATTTTCCTGCTGTGGCGTAGCCCAGTTCTGGCTCCATGCTTCATTTCATGGCATTCCCCACGCGAGGCCCGACCCAATAAAAATAGCTTGGGCTGTTTAAAACATAAAATCTGCAAATGAACCCAAATCATACTCCTTCTTCCACTTTCACCTCCCTCTGAAACTTCCACATATGAAAACCTTGTATTAAAGTGTCTGGTTGTGTCTCGATACATGTTTAAGGGCTCTCAAACTATTTAGTCTGTGCATGAGTATCACGGTATTTCTCAGTCTTTTTTTTGTTAACGATGGTCAAAGATATCTGATGACAGTAGTTTTTAATTTTTGAATTATCAGAAGGTTCAGAACGTCAATTCCCTTCATACTCTTTGTAGATGAATAGCATAGTGTTCGCACTGTTTTGCGGCACTCTTGTAACCAATGCCATCAGTGAATACAAGATTCACTCTAGAATGCTGTGCTTACAGTACATTTACACTTTGTTTGCAATTTAAGTAAATCAGTTTAAATTGTTTCAGCTACTGCACAAAATAATTAATCAATCAGCACAAAGTCATCTATATAAGGAGATATAGTCAAGGGAAGGAAAAATGGAAGCTCAGAGAGAATGAGTGTGAGGAAGGTGTGTGCAGAAATACAGAGTGCAAGACACAATGGAAAAACAAATTAAATCAACAATTGTGGACCATGGTCTGAGCATGGCTGAAGCTAGTTGAAGAGTTCAACCAGATTTATCCAGACCAGCTATCGTTGGAGAGATAGTTTGTAAGTACTATTTCACTAAACAGCACAAAAGTAACTACAGTTTGTAAAAAATAATGCACTTCCTGTACTAAAGCATGCTAAGTTATACCATCTCTGTAATGTAATTATCTCACAGTGAGGAAAGAGGGTCAACCACTCAGTAACTCAGCCATCATTTGGGATGGAAGCTTCCACCATGACTGTACTTTCCTCAATGCTACTGAGGAATTTCTCCCATTGGATGATCACCATCCCCAGTTTGCGAAGATATCACTTCTGAGGCCTGCCAAGCACGGATGTGGCATACCTGGTATTATATTCCACGTTGTCTGGCTAGAGAAATTATCTAGCGTGACTTTGATTTGTGACCTGACAGAAATGTATGAAGAATTATCGACCGTTTGTTGATTTCTGATTTTTTATCTTTATATAGTAACTAAATGACTGCAAATGTATGCTTGTGGTTTGATTAGATTATTTATGGAGATCACTTCTATTCAGTTTGCTTGATCAAAGAGATTTATGTTTACATTCATCATTTTGAATGCATTCAGTTTGTATGTGTACAGTTTTGATTAAATAAGTACATTTCGTAAATGCATTTACTGTTTTTCACCTGCAACAGATTTTTTGGGTCTTGTGTCAAATAAAGCAATTCCATAGTTAAAAAAATTTTTTAAATACTGTAATTTGTGAGTTTGGCTAAATAAATTTACATGGCAATACGTGACCCTGCGTATCAGTTGCCAAGATAAAAGCCTTTATCCCTTCGAAGCCCAGTGGTCAGCTAAATCAGACACACTCTTAGAAGCGTGTCCCTTCACCAGGTGAGTCCAGCGACTCTTTCAAAGTAGGCGATTATTGCTGCAGCGTTTTTGCACTTCACAAGCCGAGGCGGCAGAGGGCATCTAGGGATCTGGTGACCCAAAAGGAATTTGGCTAAATGCTGCGTTAGCTGACAGGACAACGTTTCCATCTCCAGAAGTCTCCCTGGAGGGAGGTGGGGGACCGTGGTGAGCACATTAATTGAATTCAGTAGCTGGGGGATACTTTAGGGGGTGGATTTTTTTACCCCCAGTGGCAAGAAACATTTTAGGTTACAAAAAGCTATCATTTTGGAAAATATTGATAACATCTTTGTGAGTATGAGTCATGAAATGGAACGTAGGGTAATTATCATAATAGTTCTCTGAAATGGAAATATTAACCATCACTAATAGGTTATTTCCCCTTTAAGAACCAAAAATTCTGAGCATTTATGCCAAGTTTTACAAGAGGCATCTGACATCATGCGCCATCAATCAATCAATCAATTTTATTTTTATACAGCGCTTTTAACATGTTGCCATGTCACAAAGACGCTTTACATAAAGAAAGATACAGTGTGTCCCAAGGCCTGACCCCCCAGAAGCAT
>JAOVYW010000042.1:69268-95961 GCA_025775045.1 Hiodon tergisus
GCATATACAAAGAGAATAGAAGGGGGCCTAACACCGAACCTTGTGGTACTCCATATCTAACCGGAAACAAATCAGATCAACCTTATTAAGCCACATACAGTCAGTTCTCTTTTTCTACTTCTGAGCCACTGCAACACCACAGCGACTGCAAAGAGTTATAATATTAATATAAAATATTTATGTTTCAAGGAAACAGTTTTGTGGTAACCAGCACTAACTGGTGAATATAATCCATCTCCGCATCTGTTGTGTGGACAGCTGTATGGCTCCAGCATACAGAGCATTACAATATCCATTACAATGTCCGTTACAATGCCGAGCCACTGGGAAAGTCTCTTTTTAGACAGAGCCTGGCCACGCGACTGGAATCTGTAGCAGACAAACAGCAGATTGGCGTAAGCTCTCCGCTCTCTCCACGTGGTATGCTAGCATTCTCAATGAACATAGCGTGTGGAGGAAACACTCTCAGTCAGAATAGAAAGGTGTGTGACAGAATATAACTCAAATAACTAGTTCAAATGGAAAGATGTTACTGTTTCTGGAAGAAAGCCAAGTTTTAGCCACAGTTTAACTTTGGACTGTCCATGTGAGAAGATTAAGCAAGCTCAGCACATTGATGGTGCCTGCAATTCACTTACATGCTTCATAGAAGTAAAAAGACTGTCTTAAAAGATCTTTAAAAGTCTCATGTTCATCAATCACATAGGCTTAAGAAATGGTTTTCTCAAAGCTTGAAGCTGGATGGGCAAAACACATAGCTGTAATCTGGGTTGTGGTGTCACAGACTGCCCTGCACGTGATTGAAAAGACTGTGATTATTGGTAAATTCCCATGGAAGGACACAATGGAGCTGCAGAAAAGATGCTAACTAAGATCTCCTGTGCTAATGTAGTGCCACTAGTAAGACTCGCTCCAGCCTGATCTTTTCTAGGCAGAACAGAAGTTGTACCACCAGCGGGAACCTATAAAGGAGGAATGAGGGCCACCGATGTTCCAAGGCATCTATCCCCAGACACCCTCTTTCTATGGAGAAGAGGACTCCATAAAAAGAGCCATCTGAGCCATCCTGTTATGAAATGAGGCTCACAGCCTCCATTCGGGGCGATCTATGCGTGGGTTGCACACGCCACCCCATCCGTTGTTGGAGGCGTCCGTGTTGATCACTCTGAAGCCAAAGAATGTTACCTCCATTGAAATTTTAAGCAGAGCTCACAATTAGTTCAAAAAGAGTTCTGATAAGTTCCAAAAAGAGAAGATGCACTCATGTTTGTCAGGAAGACAGACAATAGAGTGTAAGTCTACTGACAAAAACATTGATGACTTGTAAAACATTGAAGCGGACACCTTTGCGTTAAAGCTTGCATTGAAGGAACATTGGACATAGATACAACGTTGGCATTAAGAGCAGTAAGTTCAATTGGCATTGAGAATTTCACGTCTTTATTGATGTTGAGAACAATAAAGCTCTATCAATGTTGATAACATCAATAGCAGCAAGATCTATATGGATTGTCATCAGCTATTGTGTTGTAACTCAAAGCACTACACTGACTGGAACTGTGGTTGAGCCCTGCACACAGCTAAAATGATTAGCTCAGGCCGTTAAAATCCATGCCAAATTATTGTGGCCTATTATGTGGTGTAGCAAGGTTGACGTGCCAGTAATGAAAGTGTTAGACCATTATTCATCTCTCTCCACATGTACCAGATTGCAGCTTGGGTTAGGTGAACCACCCTCCTACCTGCCTACTGGGAAGCCAAGCATCTCCTCTGTTCCTCCTCAGCAACCCTCAGTCCTAGTGACCCTTTCTTCCATTCCAGGACCAGGCTTTCTGAAGGTAAACCTTCAAAACCCCTGCAACTTGCTAGTGGATCAATATACTAGACAATTCTCTGAACATTATTTTCCACCATGCTCCCATCTAGATCCTTGTCCCTATAAAATGAACATTTTTAAATTTATTTTCTGTGGTCCCACCGGTAACTTCAAAGTTTATGCTTTGCTTCATAAATATTTAACGCTTGTGAAGGCTACTCTTGTAAATATATAAATTTTTTGGGAACTCTGCTGTTTCAGTTTGGATTGCTCCCTGTGAACTACAACCACGTTTTCAGTTTGCATTGCTCCATGTGTACTACAACAGCGCTTTCTTTTTGTATTGCTCTCTGTGCAATAAAACCACACTTTTGCACAGGCTTAAAAAAACCCGTAATTATGTAAATTCCCTGAAGCACAGTGGTGCTGTGGATTCATACAGTCATGTGGAAAAAAAAAGTATACCCTCTTTGAATTCTATGGTTTTACATATCAGGACATAACAATCATCTGTTCCTTAGCAGGTCTTAAAATTAGGTAAATGCAACCTCAGAGGAACAACAACATATTACACCGTGTCATGATTTATTTAACCAAAATAAAGCCAAAATGGAGAAGCCATGTGTGAAAAACTAAGTACACCTGATTCAATAGCTTGTAGAACCACCTTTAGCAGCAATAACTTGAAGTGATCATTTTCTGTTTGACTATCAATCTCACATTGTTGTGGAGGAATTTTGGCCCACTCTTCTTTACAACGTTGCTTCAGTTAATTGAGGTTTGCAGGCATTTGTTTATGCACAGCTTAAGGTCACACCACAACATTTCAATCAGGTTGAGGTCTGGACTTTGACTGGGCCATTGCAACATCTTGATTCTTTTCTACAGATGGCCTCACATTTGACTCTTGAATACTTTGGTATACAGAGGACTTCATGGTTAACTCAATGACTGCAAGGTGCCCAGGTCCTGTGGCTGCAACTCATCACCCCTCCACCACCATGCTTGACAGTTGGGATGAGGTGTTTGCACTGATAAGCTGTATTTGGTTTTCGCCAAATGTGGCGCTGTGCATTATGGCCAAACATCTCCACTTTGCTCTCATCTGTCCAAAGGACATTGTTCCAGAAGTATTGTGGTTTGTTCAGATGCAACTATGCAAACCTAAGCCGTATTGCCATGTTCTTTTTAGAGAGGAGGCTTTCTCCTGGCAACCCTTCCAAACAAACCACACTTTTTTTTCCTTCTAATTTTACCCTCATTAACTTACTGAGGCCTGTAGAGTTTGAGATGTAACTCTTGGGTTTTTTGCAATTTCTCTGAGCATTGCACAGTCTGACCTTGGGGTGAATTTGCTGGGATGTCCTCTCCTAGGAAGACTGTTTTGAATGTTTTCCACTTGTGAATATTTCTTGTGAATCTTTCTCACTGTAGAATGATGGACCTGAAATTGTTTGGAAATGGCCTAACCCTTCCCAGATTGAAGGGCTGCTGCAACAATTGCTTCTCTAAGATCATTGCTGGCCTCCTTCCTCCTTCCTCCTTCCTCCTTCCTCCTTCCTCCTTCCTCCTTCCTCCTTCCTCCTTCCTCCTTCCTCCTTGGCATTGAGTTAGCACAAACCTGAACACTCCAGAGCAGCAAACTGTTAAAACTTTGGCTTTTATAGAGGTGGTCACACTTCTGATGATCAATTAATCAAGGGTATTTAATTAGCAGCACCTGACTGCCACTTAGCCTCTTAATTCCTATGGAAGCAGTAAGGATGTACTTTGTTTTTCACACATGGCTTCTCCATTTTGGGTTTATTTTTGTTAAATAAACGGTGTAATATGTCATGTGTTGTTGTTCATCTGAAGTTGTATTTACCTTATTTTAAGACCTGCTAAGGAACAGATGATTGTAATTATGTCCTGATATATAAAACCATAGAATTCAAAGAGGGTGTACTTTCTTTTTCACATGACTGTATATTGTACTGTTGTTAGCCACTGGTTTGTTTGCACATATGTGCTTACTGTATCCTGACATGACAGATTTGTTGTTTTCTCCATATAAGAGCACCTGCTGAATAAATACATTCAAATGTAGAGCAGCAGACCTAGTGGTTGAGCGTTAAAATAGGGTTGCTGCTTTTGTACAGCAGAACAGCAGAACGAAGGATGTTTTAATCGTAAAAACCAATAAGCCATTCTGGACTAAAACTGTCCGCACTGCCGGTGATTTGGCAGGCGGCAGATGTGCAGCGGTGCATGTCTTCAGGACCGCGTGCCGGCTGTCGCCTTGACGGCCATCGATCGGGTCAGACGTAGCAGAGTCCCTGTCACGCCAGCAGAGCTCTCCCAGGTGGACGAGATTAATGACACAAACAGGTGGCTGATCCAGAGGAATTCATATGAGACCTGCAGTTTGCCTCTTATCGACTCCTAAGTCTTTTTTTATCGATTAGGAAATTAAAGAGTTGATTTTAAATTTTGGACTTTTACGTGTATGCATTATAGATAAACATGGGGTTTAGTTGGTTCCATATTAATTAGGTTTTTCTTTGGACAAATTAGGACAGTCTTTTCTTTATATATCCCAAACGATGATTCAAAACTTTTTCTGTGTTTAATAAAACTGGCTGCACAATGCTGGTATCGCAAAAAATGAATTGGCATCGATTTGTTGTGCCTGAAGCCAAATTGTTTTCAGTGTTGTCATAACATCCTCTGAGGCCAGGGGGGCAGGGTCAAAGTAAGACAGGGGTGAGTAGATATTACCAGTGCAAAGTCTGCAATGTGGTCACAAGATATTCAACCAAAGAGAGTGGGGTAGGCAAAGCAAGATCTTTTCCCTCAGCAGTTATGTGACTAATGATTTTTATCCATTTTGATAAAATAATCTGTCCCGGCAGCTGAATTCAACAAATAGCGAAATAACAATGACTGAATAATTCCCAACCATTGTCTGACGGCAAAGTTATGGTAAGGACATCGTTTTAGACATTTAAAAAAAAGTCCCCAGAAGTTGCCACAGAACAGCTGTCTTAGAACTGATTGTGGCAGCGCCTGTCACTAATATAGAACTGTAAACTTTAATGAAATACAAATTGCTGCTACAATAGCAGCGACCGGTATAGATTAGGCTCAGGGAGACAGGCAGAGGGAGCCTTCAGAAGACATTTTCTTCAACGACAAGAAGCGTTGTAAGTAAGGCAGCCAAGCGTGGGACTCACCATTTATGCGAGCAGCTAAGCATTTTTACATCAGCTTTTAAATCTTGAAAGGGCCCTTGGTGTAATTGTAGCATTTCAACTCAATAGTAATTATTCTGTCCAAGTATGAGATAACGCAGTTATCCTCACAGCTGTGCACATATCTATAAATCATTAATGTGGCAGTTAGTTCCAGCACAACAATAAACTGTCTGTATAACCCAGCGGAGATATATCATCATGCGTGTTCACCACCAAGGAACATAGTAAAAAAAGAGAAATTCTTAGACAAGGCTCCGTCTTTGTAAAGCCCACACTCAGACACCTATTATTTATCATTAAGCTTTACGGAAAATTTCCCTAGCATTTTTTTTTAACGATGCCTGTAGGTAACACACCATGATTCTTTTATTTTTTACTACGGTATTGTAGACGCAAAGTAGAAAATGGCCACGGGAATTGGGCCAAGACCCCAGTGAATGTCTTTTTAGTGGCCACAACATTTTAATGGCCCCACCACTCCCACTGTCTTTTGTAATTTTTTACAATGGCATTGTCTAGCTCTCACAGTAAATTCTTAAAAGCAAAGCAACAACAACGGGTTATTTTCCCTTTGTTTAAAGAAGTTTTGATTTGATTTTTCCATAGCATGTGTGTGTGCGCACCAGACGGAATGCAGGAAGAAAATTACGTCCTAGGTGTGTGGACAACATTCCCTCCTGTGCAGACAATCTGTGAAACAAATTAACGGTGGAGCTAATTTCGCCCACTTGAAAAGAATCAACAGAAGTGTAGCTTAGGCGGGTGGGCCATTGTGTGAAACAGCTTTCATTGGGCTCAGATGCATGCTTGTAAGGGGCATACAAAGGGGCACGGTGATGACCCTGTATTTTGGGCGGCCTGCCCGCAAGATGAGTGGACTGGAGCAGAGGAGCCGGGGGAAAATAAAAGGGCTCAATGGTTGGGTGTGGCTGGTTCATGTGACATTAAAGTTGTGCTTAAAAAGCACGTGTCTTCATCCTCGTTCAGTTTTTTAAATCACCCTCTGTCTATATTGCCCATCGGCCTCAACTCTGAGAGCATCAAAACCACTCCCTGAGTCCTTCACACCTTCACACCTTCATGCGTGACAAGGTCACCCCAAAACAGGGCCCTCTGCTGGGGATTTTGGTAACGTCCCTTCTGGGCACAGGCTCTGCTAGTTTCAAGGGCCGCTGTTTCCTTTGCCAAGAAAATCATAAGGCAACAAGGTGGGACCTTTAAATCTTTCAATGTGATCACGGCTGGCTTCGAAGCACAGGAAGCCACGAAACCGTGACACATTTATCACTTGTTTACTTCTGTTAAATATACTCATGCTGGAAAATGCTGGAACCCCAGCATTTTTCCCTAAGGGATTTCCATGAGCTTAGCCCAAGTGTGAGCACTCGGGTGATCGGATATAAACAGTAAAAGGTTCCAGAGACCATGCAAGGTCCCTGACGTGATGTTCTTTCGGCCTTCATCGGGATAAACAAAAAAGAACCTGTAAGAAAATTTGTAAGAATGCTTGGTGAAATGGTCAGCATTGTGGCTTGGTTACACGCATGTAATGAACCTCCACCCTGTGTCTTCCCACAACTGACGTTAGGTTCCATAGGCCCAACTTTAATACCATGCAAACCTCTCTTGGAGAGAGATGGTGGCCACACCAGGTGAGGGAGTTGTGCATTACATGTACCAATAGCTCCACCGTTGTGAGGTGAAATGACATTGATCAAAGCCTGGATAATGTTTAATGCTGGAGAACAGTATTTTTAATTTGCATTGATCTACTTAGATGGATTATATTCACAATAGAGAGAGAGAGGGAGAGAGATAGAGAGTGTAAAAAAACTATACCTGCCCCACATATCAAGGTCACAGCTCCTCATTTGATTTTTTTTTTTTGCCTCTTCTCATTACTCTTAATAAAATCCAATGTTTTTTAATGAAAATAATGCAAATTTTTATTTTTAATTCTATTGATCAAATAGCCTTCACCACAATTGCCTTTTCATTAAAAATAATCTATCGTTAATGAAGCAGTTTGACTATTTTACATATAGCTGCTGAAGAAATCGGGCAATCAGTTACAGATCAAACAGTGTATTTCTAATTGAAGTGCAAAACTGCACCTCTCGGTCCCTCCCTGAGCATCTTGGCGCTGATGATGGAGAAGAGTACCCCTTGTTTCTGCTTTCCTGGCTCCAGGGGATAAGACCCCCCCCCCCCGCGTATCCGGTAGCTTAGTTTACAGAGGACACAACAAAACAACACGTCGACAGAGACAAAAGTGGAGCAAAATCTGAAACAGGTGGCGATGACAGAGAGAGGGAGCGTTAGGAAGTTCCAGTTAAATAAATTTAGTCCACCTTTCAGAGATTTCTTATTTTTAAATTTATCCCCATTGCTCAATGTATAACCATTCCAGCTGTTATGTCTGAGGTAACGCCTATAATCTCGGACTGAGACATCTACATCAACACATGTTAATGTACGGTTCTAATGCTTTTATAACATGTAAGTCACCCTGGAAATTTGGTGATGGCCAAATAAATAAATCACAATATTATAATAATGTCATAAAAATTCTTAATGTCAGGCAAAAAACACAGGGCAGACTGTAGAACAATGATGTGAGTGACTCCCTTGACCGAAGACCCCCTTGTTAGATATGGAGAGCCAGGGGCCCCCTCAAAATATTCACAGAAGACTGCATACAAAACACTGCATTTTAACATTTTATTGCTAAAAAACAAACCTACTAAGATGTTCTGAAGATGTTTTATTATTTTTTTCGTGTGTCACGTGTCATGTGCAAGGCTGTGGCATGTGGTCACGTCATCATTTAAAACAATTTAACATATTTTACAGCTGCCTGCCCGTTACCACGATGGCCACGGAGACCAAAAACGTTCCAAAAAATATTATATCTGAATTGGCAGCTTTTTAAGTGTCATTTTAACCAGTGTCATATCTACTAGCATGCTTGCATCTGATGTGCATTAGGGAAATCTTATTTTATTTTAATTAAATTTTTTTTCTCACTAAAAACGTATCCACTTTATTACGACATACATCATAATAGCAGACGCTAAAGCAGTTTTTACATGTCTTTATAAACAAGGGTAAAACAGAAAAAGTTATTGTAATACTGTATTTTTTAGCAAGAACATTTCAACAAAGATTTCCAAAAATTAATACAGTACAACAGAGAAACCATTACTAGGGGTCTACAGGTTACGCTTCGACATCTCTTCCTTTGCCTCCAGACTGAGCTTCGATTAAAATACACAGAAAACAAACAAACAAACAAACAAAATAATCAGCCTAATGAGCCCACCACAGCGATGTACAGGAAGGAGGCCACATCATTGTCAGTCGACTAACGATAGCATAATGTTTTTGTTTTTTTCTACGTCACTATTTTCTTAAAATGTGAAAAGAGAGAGAGAGAGAGGAAGAAAACATGACAAAAAAAACCTTCCCACGCATTCTTCAACTTTTGTCCCTTCACTTACTGAAGAAATGACTAGAATAGACACCAGTCTGAAAATAAAAATAAAAAACACATTTTCCTTTTTTGTTTTCCTGTTTTTTTTTCTTTTTCTTTTACTTTACACTGTCCATTTCTTATTTTTCCTCTGGATCCTGAGATCGTCAGGCTTTAAAAAGATACTCTTCCATTCAGGCCCTGCAAGACTATTGTGCTGTTCGGGAACAGTTGTAGTAACAAGAGAAATGGACAGATAATAATAATAATAATAATAATAATAATAATAATAATAATAATAATAATTAGGAGAAGAAAAAGAAACATTAGAAGAACACCAGCTCACTGAGAGGGAGAAAAAGAGGGGATCAGGCTTCTGTATGTGCTTCACAGGGAATTCAGAACAATCCAGAGAACGTTCGTTTATTTTATTTTTTAAGTCCTCAATTTAAAAAAAAATGGCTAAAAGAAACAAAGTAAAACATTTTTACAAGTCGTCGTAGCAACAAGATGGAGTACCATTGAGGGACACTACGTGTACACATTTTCTCCAGCGTGGGCTTCACCCCCCCTCCACCCCCCCCAGTCCTGGAAGCAGGCTTCAGGTGTGAGACATTGAGGGCCAGGGGGAGTCTGTTTAGTGGGACATAACCCATGGTCCTGCCCTGAACACCCCGATGTCTAGCCTGGGAGAGGGCCGGAGGAAATGGGGATCCCTCTCAGTACATTATAGGTGGTTTGATGTAGGGTCTGTTTTCTGTGTAGAAACACAAAAGAGGTGGTTACAATATGTATATATATTTTGTGTCCATATATATATCCAGTATCAAATATATTATTTGTTCAACTTTCAAGAATCTATCACTGATTCCCTGAACCAGTAACATCCTTCAGTAAGATCCACCATCACAGTAAAGGCCAAGTGATTAATTTTCACCTGATACCACGGCTCCATGGATGTGATCATCACCTGTGTTAGCTTTAATAATTAATACATTTAAAAGCAACCAATAAAACAAAATAGATGAGGCATGTGATATATATAAGGAAATCCCTCTTAAACCAAAATGACATATGACTAACAGTGGTTCTTGTGGTCACAGCAATCCCCTCTGAAATTATTCTGAACCTCGGGCATATCAACAATGTTTCGCTAGTGATACATTTAAGATAACAGGGTAGACAGCGGATCTATTCCGTGACTATTTTAATCAAATTTACATCAGGCATAATATGGGCAATTTATCATTTTGTATTAGCTGTCAACAGACGGGACAGATAAAAGGAAAACAGCTGGAAACCAAAGTAACAGGGAGCTCTTGTAGAACGGGACTCTGAATGCTGTGTGCTCACTTCATTAGGAACAGGAAACAGCTAATTAAGAAGTAAGTGTTTTGTATTTTTGATAGGTCTATGTTTGAGTTCTAAACAGATGAGCTAATATGTATTCAGGATGTAAACAAGTATAGCAATCAGAAAGAAAGCGAGCGGGGAGCCTGAGGTCTCTAGAGGAATGCAAGTCTAAGCCTGGGAACTCAGCAAGTCAATGTGTGTGTGTGTGTGTGTGTTTGTGTATGTGTGCGTGAATGTCTGTGTGTGTGTCTGTGCATATGTGTATGTGTTTGTTTGCTTGTATTTGAGTGTGTGTGTGTGTGTGTGCCTGTGCTGTGTGTGTGTCTGTGAGAGAGAGTGAACATACCAGTTGTCAACAGTTAAGCAACAGCAGCTGTAGAACTCCTTATCCCAATGCTGACCAACACTAGCTGACTGACCTTACGTATGCTTCCAGCAACCACATATCCAGGACACTACAATGGACTTAGTGGCAGACCAAAAGAACTGCAATGAGGACATATGCTCTGCTTTTTTCCGTCTCTCAGCACCACTGGGGCAGCTCAGTGGCGGCAGATGGAACTGTTCATAAAGCTGATTTTCCCCACAACAAGGACAATATAGCAGCCACTAAATCCACATTATACAGAATCTGGCCCTAATCTGACATTTATTTCTCAGTCAGGGCCGATTGAAAGATAAACACGTGTTACTTTATTAAAAGTTGCTTGGGGCAGGACGTTTTCATTCAGTTTGAAGGCCTTGTCTATTGGTACCTGCAGCTGGTGCAACTGAAATACCAATAAGTTCACAAGAATCTGACACTACGAACAACAAAATACAATGCGATACTGTACACGTGAAATGTAACATTAATCTCAATTTAACAATATAAAGCAGACGTGGGCCAGGAGGATCACTGATGACTACAGGCATCCATGTAGATACCAGAAAACAGTGTAGATTTGTGCAATGTCGGGCTGAAAGCAATGCGGTAACAATAGCAATACGCTATGTAGACCAGACAGGCAAGTTTAGCCTGGTCCATACTGCGTTGCAGCCCTCAGATCTTGTAGTTATTTGGCAGGCATATGCTTATCTACACCTCTGCAGTTATCTGTAACACTTCTCAGGATACAAGTAAAATGGCTCAGATGAGGATATCCGAACCCTCATCCCCATCCCTTTCAAAGAAAGGTGGCATCATCTTCATCAGTAATAGTGAGATGAAGAGGCAGAACCTTTTATCACAGGGGATCCTCCCCATTTCACCAGCGATATCCATATTTAATATTACAGAGGCCCCCCGGTCCCATTATTTTCTGCGCATACTGAAAACTGTTTACTTACAAGGGATCAGGGACCGCTGCAAACCCTCACCTTGATTGTCAACACTTGCTGTTTATACTTTGTGACCAATTAGTGGGATGCAAACTTTTGGAAATGAAAGGCACCCCAGAGTCTCATTTCAAATGTGTAGATACAGTGTATATTTGGTTCTGAGGCGGATCATTTGGGTTTTTGCTTGCTTTGCAAGTGCATAATTAGCCCGGGCTACGCAACAGTTCCCATAGAGCAGCAGCACTAGTGATGCAAAAAAACACAACATAATCATGCCACTAACAGAATGAAAGGAGAATAGCGGAGATGTGCAGAAAGGTTAGTGTGGACACAACCTTCTCACACAGTCACCCTCCTATCACTTTTTCCTCTTTTTATTTTCTCCTCCTTTCTTCTGGTCCAACCACTTCTCCAAATCCCACTTCTGATCTATCCTAGCCTGAAATGATGTCATCTCCCTTTGTGTTCAGCAGTTTCTGTTACCTCGACTGGTCTTGATTAATTAAAATAAAACACAGGTCGCATAATGGGTGAGCAGGGGGGAACCTGAGAAAGCGTAAAAAGCTTTTAGCTCAAGAAGTGGAATCGCCGTAGTGCCTTTGCAAGGGCAATCAAACCTAATGAAATCAGTTGTCGGTGCTAAGCTTGCAAAACTGTGAAGTCCGACTTGGGAGTAAAGAGACTTGTAATTAGATTTCTCTTAGTGTAATAGATAAATGCAGCAGGCCCAGGAAACGCACACGCGCTTACTCGCCGGCGCCACTCAGTGCTTGAGTTTCCAAGAGACATGACGCTGCAGCGTCCTGATGGCCATCATGACGGGAAAGAATCAAACCAATGAGCATCACTGGACATCATTACCGAGGCTATATGTTCATGTAGTGGCTCAGTCAAGCTATTAATAAAATGATCACCACCCATATAATTGGGTGTCATCATTGCTAGCGGACCCACTCATCAAACCTGCAGTCTCATTCAGCCCTCCTGCAAAAACTGCTAATAGCACTGTTTGTGTAATTTAGGCAAAGGTGGTATCAGTTGTTTTTTTTCCTTTTTAAATTCCATCTGACCCACTGAGCTGTCACCATTGTAGTTCGTTTCACGGCTATCACTGTTTATTCATGTGAACTTTGAAAAGCGAGCGCGGCTGTTCAGGAGCCTGACTGAATGGATTAGGCGTGTTGCGTGCCCGCCGCTGTGTTGTGGTGATTATACACCAGTACGGACCTTTGCGATCGCAATGTTCCTCCTCTCCTACTGTGCAGCTGGAGCACGGCCGCCAACAGGCAGGCTATTCTCCACGGTTAAAAGGGTCGCGGCCATTGGAGCTGCAACATGCGCGTCCGCCCGTCTCACTGTGCCGTGCGCTCATTAAAGCCGGGCTGTTTCATACGGGAACGACTGCAGTCATCTGTGACAGAGGTAAGGCCAGCAGCAAAGCGGAGGGCTAAAAAAGGAGTTAAGGAACCACCAAAAAAGGGTAAACAGGGTACCCTGTCACGTGCAGCTGAATGTAGGTCTTTGTCTTCTTTGTGTTTATGTGGTTTTGATTTAGGGCTAGCTTAATTGAGCAGGATTTAAACAGAACTTCTTGCCTTGCAAGCTAATTATGTATGTAAGCCCAGGGGGGAAGAAATCAAACCTGCATTTCGGTGACAGTGTAAAGTGGGTGGATGTTCTGTATCTGTGAATTGTGAACTTGTTTGACTGCAAAAATAACCCCAAAATAATAACCCTATACATCTACCCAGGACTTAAAATTTAGATAGAGCTATCTGGAGTGGTGTTCCAGTAAAGATTTCATATAACGTTGTGGACTTTCATAGCCAATTTTCATTGGAGGTTAACGTTAGCTTTTTGACTGTTTTGTTACACATAACATTAACTTAACTACCATTTCTAGCTAGCTTGGGATTGGCTTTCTCCAATCTTGAGCCATTATGAGGGTTCCTGGATCTCAGGAGTAAACTGAGGGGTATGAAAACTCCTCAGGTAACTACTTAAAACAATATGAAGTTGTAATCAATAGATCTTTATATTTTAATAGATTATTTAGGTGGTGAGGGTGAAAGATATGGGGGGGCAGGGTAGGGGGGAGTTTAGGGGCTTTTGAGATTGGCCTGGGTTCCAGGAAAGAATATTTATAGAGAATTTAAACCCTGCTCTGTCATGTTAGAACAAGATCAGCCATAGAATGCTTCTGGTTCAGTTTAAAATACATTAAGAACAGGCTTTTATTATCAAACAGAGTTGGCTTTTTTCTGGGTTGGGGTGGGGGGTTGGGTGAAGGGGGTGAAGGGGGCAGTTGACTGTACAGATAACTGCAAACAGGACTCAAAGAGGCAAAAAAGGGAAAGCTCCATCAGTTTGCAATCTGGTTTCAAGTGAATGAGTTCTTCAAAGGCAGGCTAAGGTGGAGGAGCTCCTTGATGGAGCCCCTCTGGTTAATGTCAGTGTCGATCTTGATGGACTTCGCCGCGCACCATCGATCGCAGGGGGTGGGGGAGGTGCGCTCTCGCCCATCTGCGGAGCACATGCCGGACCGGCGTATTGGAGTTTGGCGCATGACCGCAAAACGGGGTTCTCAAGCAGCAGTAATGTCATGTGAATCACATCACCTCACCTCCAGGCCGGCCCAAAAGAGGCGATAAAGCAATGACAGGAGAAGAGCCAACCTGACCACTGGGGAGTTAGTTGCTTTTTAGAACAGGGCCCAAGACCAAAGGAAAGGAGAAGAAGTGAGAAGTCCCCTCTCTTCCCAGGCCAGGGGCAGGAGAAACAGGTGTCCATCAGGCTATTAGTGGACTAATACATTGCACAGTAGTCTCGGAATCAAACAGTTGAGCTCTTGGCAGGTTCATAAAACAATAAGCCAGGCAACTTTAGCCCAATGAGCAAATGCCTCACTTCATTGTTATAACAAGTTTCACTTTTGATCTTACTAGGATCAGCTTATGTTACTGATTTGGCAAAAACTGTCTATAAAAAAGATAGAGAAGAAGGCTACCACACACACAGGGCTTGGAGCATTGTTTTTTTTGGGGGTGGTGTGTGGGGGGTGGGGCAACAGGTGAATCAGGGCCTAACTTGCCTTGTACAGCTGAGTTCTCCTGCTGGCTTCCATTATGTTCTGGTTCAACCTCAGGGATCACCGCCTCTGTAATGGAACCAACAGTCTGTCACACTTACACATGGTTTCAACACACAGACAGAAATAAACTATAAAGATTGATTTTAAAAATGTGATGACTGATACACAGTAACACCGCTGGGTTAGAATATCAGCTGAATATATTAATCGGCTAGGATGATTATTCCACACTCACACTCATTTTGTTGAGTCGTATTAACGACCGGTTCCTCTTGGTTACCTATCAGACCTTTATAAGTGACTCTAAAGTAAAGTGCGCCGTGTAATGATGTTTTACGCGACGGCGGTTAGCGACGTCTCTGCTGCCGTAATGGGATTTGTCTGCCTTCTCGTGTAGAAATGTCTCGGCAATTCACACGGCAATCTATTAGCGAGCTTTATTGGTTCATCAGCAGCACTGTGGTAAGGTTACATGAAAGGAAACAAAACGCATTTCCTTAATAAATTCCTGTTTAATCAGCCTTGGAAATAATTGCTCTGCCCTTGGAAATGGTTGCAGATGTGCACTGTGCTCTCGACATGCTTTATGTATTTTTATTTTTATTTTTTTACTTCTGTTAGAATATTCAAAATTAAACGGCTGAGAATCAAGCGGCTATTAAAATTATTTGCAATTTTAAACGTCTGTGTTTATAGCCTGCATGATAAGTATCTATGCCCGTTTCCCGTATTCAGCCGATGTAAATGTTTCCATTGTAATAATCGTAATAGCCGCGACTAAAACAACACTGCAAAAATATACCAGCGAAGAAGAAGAGGAGAAGGAAGGAGAGGGAAAAGGAGATGGGAGGAGAGTAGAGGAGGAGCGCCAACCATTGAGGCTCATCCGGAGGTTCTCGGGCGAGGTGGCTTGCTTGAGCGCTTGCTCCACCTTCTCCCGGCGTTTGGACTCGAACTCCAGGGCCTCTTGCAGTTTCCTCTTGGCCTTCTTTTCCTTCTTCAGCCTCTTCTGAATGGTGGCTGCGTGTGGAGGGGGAGAGAGACCACTGAACATGGATATTTAGCTCCCTGGGGGACAAAATCCTCAACCACGTGCAACAAGCTGAAGTGGACATTGAACTGGTTACGATTAAACTGAAAAAAATACAATCGACGGCAATAATAAATACTTGACAACCTAACGGGGAGACTGGAGCTGATGGACACCCTAACAGTGAACACAGCTGTGCAGCCTTCGATGCTCCAGTCCCCGCCTCCCCCCGCCCCTCACGCCGGTTGGCAGCTTTTTGATGCACCAGCACACACAGTTCATGATAATTAGCAGCTGTATGAAGCACAACTTCCCAAGGAAGGAACCGCATCCGTGGCAGCAGTTAGGGCCACTCCGTTCCCCCATCGCCGAGCGCAAACATCTCCAATTACAAGCGTTTTATTTGCTAAATTATTACTTTCCTCCCTCTTTATTAAAAAATAAATTTGAATAACATGCGACGCGATAACAGGCATGGCTAATAAATTATTAAAGTGCCTGTACATACAGCTGAAGTTGCTACTGAGGCGGCTAATTGCCTTAATTTCTTGGCTTGGGATAAAGAGGCAGACTTCATTTTAAAAACCGACACTGATGTAGCCCAAGCCAAGAAGCAATCAGATTTATTTATTTATTTGTTGCCATGTTCACAGCCCTGGATGGAGTAAACACTGTCGTCTTGATGAATGTAATGAAGGCGTTACGACATTCAGTCGTATGTGGGTTCATTAATGTAAATTCCTGCTGCTGCACCGGGGTGCTAGGGTCTCTGACCTGGCTGGCTAATTCCCGGGGTATACTGTTCCCACAGGGCCGGGAGTACGTAAACGGAGTGAACTAATGAATGCACACACACTCATGTACTCGTATGCGCACACATACGGACGCATACACAAACACACACACACACACACACACACACTGTTTGCCCCTACCTCGGCTGTGCAGTTCAGAGGTGAGCTGCCTCTCCAGGCTCTCCCTCATCTCTCTCTCCCTGTACAGCTCCATCTTCAGCTCTTTCTTCTCCTGCTGGACCTGCTTCTCCTGCACACGTGCATTGTCCACTGCAACCTTCAGCAGCCCCTGAACCATCCGCGGGCAGACAAGGGAGACATGGCGCTTTTATTCTACCGCGGCAGCTTGAGTGAATCCATGAAGGTCCCTGGACTGTGGCTTCTGCCATTAACGTAACAAACGACTGAATGCATATGGCACCACTGACGACAGTGGAGTAGTTTTTGCTTTCTGTATCGAGTTTGATTATCTGTGGGATTCAGTGCCGTATTTGGCTGCAAATGACTGTAAAAGATTGGCGGTTGTACCTGGATGTTAGTGAGCAGTGTTTCTACAGATGACAGGCCGTCTGCAAAGAGGAACGGAGCGGGAAAGCCAGGGGGAAGGGCCTGTCCCGCTAGGGGCAGTTTGTCAAATCCGGGTTTCATCATGGGCAGGGCCAGCTGGGCCTCATCTGCATGGGACAGAGAGAGGTGTGTGTTTAAAGCTGTTATTAGGTGACTGAACCACACGATGAAACACACGCATACACAAACAGAAACACTCACATACTTAACTCAGGTCATACTCAAACACTGCCCTCCAGAGTGGCATTTATATTTTTATGGATGCAATCTGCGCTGACAGAAATCTCGGAGAGCCTCACAGTTACACCTTAAAGAACTTAAAGCGGTGCGATTAACATTATAATAGAACTGAAGAATTGGGATCAACTCAAAGCAGTTAGGGAAAATGGGAGTAAAATAAATAAACTAAATAAGACAGCATTTTACTTCAGCCACTGTGCAATGTGGGTGTCGATGATAGCTGACCTGTCTGCCGCTTGCGTTTCGCAGTTAATCTTAAAGGAGAGCGGCGGAGCAGCAAAGTCAAACACCAAGCAAGGAAGAGCATCATATTTTACCCACCCACACCCCCCAACCCACAGAGAGCACAGAGAGCCCCCCCCCCCACCCCAGTCCAGAGGAAAATAGATAGAAGTGAAAGAGTGGTGCGGGCCATGATTCATCTGGATAATCTGGCCCGCGCGGTGACACCAGCCATCCTGGCCTTCCTGGGGCAAGACAAATAGGACAGCCAGGGTGGGAATTGTGATGACAGTGTATCACAGGTCACATCGATTTCCCGCTGCACTCCCAGGCTGGCCAGATAACCCCCGCACTCCATTCTACCCATTGTTCATATTCCACCTGTCCCAAAACCAATAAATTCTGCCCCCACAACCCCCCGTTCTGGAAAGGGCATTAAAGGAAAGAGAGACGGAAAAAAGGAAGAATTCCAACCCCCCGATCCTAGCCTCTTGACAGTCCGTGATTAAGTTTTTCGTACCGACTGAAAGTGGTTCGCAGATCAAGGTCACACAGATATAGTGTGAAACAGAGAGCGAAGGAACAGGAGGGAGGGAGGACAGGAACAAAGACAGGTAGGCAGGGAGGGAAAGAGGTGTGAGGAGAATGTGTTGGTTTCATACGTGTAAATACATTTTTTTTAAATAAGGAAAAGATGAACTGCCTTTTTATCGGAGCAGGCCTAAAAGTCTTGCTGGCCCGGCCCAGCCCGGACCGCCCCACCCCGCCTTCAGCTTACCCCTCTTCTTCACCTAATTGCTACTCCCTTTTAAACGACAGATTTATCTTGCTGCTTCGCCGGTGATAGTGCACGGTTCAATTCATTTTCTCTCTCGCTGCCGAAGAGAAAGGGGTGGGGGTGGAAAAAGTGGCCTGTGACATTTACAAAGTGCCCTGGTTCTGTCTCGGCCGGTGTAATGTGCACCAAGTAATGATGCGCGGTGCATTAAGCCGTCGT
This sequence comes from Hiodon tergisus, assembly GCA_025775045.1. NCBI lineage: Eukaryota > Metazoa > Chordata > Actinopteri > Hiodontiformes > Hiodontidae > Hiodon > Hiodon tergisus. The sequence goes on from JAOVYW010000042.1 coordinate 87,407, forward strand.
GGTGTTTACCAACCAGCCGCAGCGAGAGCGCGCCGAGGCCACTGCGCTGAAATTGGAAGCCACGGTAGGGACTCCTAGTCGCGCTAACTCCAACCTACAAAAAAAATATAGCGACCTGGCACTGGGCTGTTAAGAGCCACGCACCGTGCGAGAGGTGCGATATGCATATATTACCACATATTACAAATGTTTTAAAGGACTTTGTCTGCAAAGTATCCCCTCTCCACCTGCACCACCCGCACCACCTATTGCAGAAATGCAGCAAACAGATAAATAAATAAACAAACAAATGAACAGAAAGCACTGTTTCCTTTTAACTCAAAGCATGACTCAATCAATTATTTAACCATCGGACCTTTTATTTTCTTCCCCTAAAAATAAAGACAATATCTGGGAAAAAAAGGTTGAAGGTTTCAACAAAAGAAAAAGCTATTTTAGAAAGCTATTGAATCCATCAACTCCTGCAGAAAGCTCTCAACTAAAAAAAATGGGTGAAGAAGAAAAAACAAGAAAAAAAGAGGAAAAGGGGGAAAGAGGGACAGCACCGTGACACGTACATTACAAATAATAAAAATTATAAATGTACATTAAAAAGGTCTTTCATGACAGCAATGGAACCACAGGTATTGTAAACCTTTCTTTTAGCATTGGTGTACACAGGACACCCCCACCTGCTCACTACACGCGCACACGCGCACACGCACACACGCACACGTCTCCTCACTGTCACTCGTCCTCACACCACATTCCTCAGGGATCTCACTCAGGAGGGGGTAATCGAAAAATCGCCTCCTTGCACACAGGTGCGCTGCTCTGACACGTCAAGGTGCACAGGGCAGGATCGGGAGCACAGACAATGTGGCCGAAACCACCGTTCCCCCTATGCCTGCGCCCAGCACATCCTCAAAAGGGTAGGCCCTTCCTCTCCGCATTCTGCATGCAAGCTGCATTTTCATTTGAAAGCACTCTTCACAGGGCCCGGCGTTAACTGGAGGTGGATCTTCATGGCTCCATATGGAGGAACAGATGCTAAAGTAAAAAAGCCGGTGGAAAAACAACATCTACAGAGCATCTCCGGCAATAACCGTGCGATTTACTCCAGCAGATTTTTATAGCACCTTTTCCCCAATGGTTTTTCCTCCTCGCCTGTTATTTTTTGCATGTGTTGAGGGGATGTCTGCTGAATATTCAAAGGAATCTAATTAGGGGGTGATTTAGTGTGGCCCAGGCGATGCCATACTGTGTCAGGGCGCGGGAAACACCGGCGAGAAGCTTGACTGGGGGGTAATAGAGTGCTGCTCTAACTTATCATCAAGGTAATAAAATCATTATAATAATGACCATATCAATGTTGAAAGCAACAAAACAACTTACATTCTCAGAGTACGGAGTTCATGTTGAACACTGCAATCTCCAGCTTCGATGCAGTTTGACAAGTGTGAACCCTTCCCCACCCACCCAAGTCCCTCACCTTGTGCATGCTAGCAGGGACCCCTACCCCCCGACTCCCGGTGAGCAGCCTTCCCCCATTTAGTGCTGGGTGTGCGGCAAGGGGGGTTGGTAGAGGGGGGACGTCAGCCGTGGGTGGACTGATCACCGCTGGGCCTCCCGTAATCAGCTTCTCCCCCGTGGCACTTACATGTGTCAGTAACCCGGAATAAGTCACCTGCAGCACGGAGAGACAGATCCACAGCCCCCCCGGCAGTCTCTAACAGCACCACCTCTCATGATAAAGCTAAATTCACGGGGGGGGGGCTTGACACATCTCTACCCTGCCAACCATCTATTTATTCCAATAAGACAGCACGTTTTGACAACAGGCATCCTGGGAGCCGTAAAGCTTTGGGAACTAAATATCGTCCTGATATTTATAGTGCACTCAAAAAAATTATAATGTTAAAGACGACTGGGAGAGCATTAGCAACAGAAAATAACAGAAAATGAATAACTGGGAATTGTGCGGGATGGGCCTGATGGGCACCGACGTCCCTCAGACCTTCCTTGGACAGAGCGAAAAGCGATGGATCCTCAGTGCTCATATGTAGCCAAAGACCAAATCACACACAACTGATTAACGTCAGAGCCAGGTCCAGAGAGGTGGTTCAGCCTCAGACTAGCCTGAGCTTTCACATAATGGGACAGTCCCTCTTCTGACCTGATCAAAACCATTGCAGAAAAACAGGACATGAATGGAAACACTCACAAAATACTTTATATCCTGTCAATTTATACCCTCTTTGGAGAGTCAATCAAGAAACAAAAAAGAACAATTGGATTTATGAGAAGAGGGTCAAATACAGTGCATGGACATTCTATCATTTTCTACAAGAATTACAGAAAACAGTGCTGGCCATGAACCCTTGTTGGACAACACTGGCTTTTTAAACATTGCTATAAACACTTTGGCTTCTACATTCAAAAGCCAGCAAAACACCATGTCTAAATATAATACAAATACTAGAATGTCGCTTAGTTTTTTATCATCTATCAAGAATTATATCCTATATGGTCAGGACACACAATGCAGCTGCCACACACACAACAAAAGTATTTAAGATATCCTTCGCTTTTACATTGTTGGACTGAACTGGGTCTGATGGGAACACAAAACACGAGCGATTCAATGGGATTATCTGTGGATTTAAAACAGCCAGTGAATAGGTGGATCTGGTGGGAACCCAGACTCCCGACAGACAGCACTGAAGCCCGGGAGCTGTCAGCTGGTGGTTATCGCTATGGATGCCCCTGCATTTACTGAATCACTTTTAATTCCACTGTTGGGATTCTGTTCTGAATAGATGCACGTACCCAGCTATTTTTCAGGAGGGGCAAAAGACAAACACCAAAATTTGTTCTTTTTTTCGGACTAAAATCATCCCCAGCGCTGCATGGCAGGCAGATCCTCAATGGTTTTTTTACATCTCCATGTTTCTGTTGCTGAAGCAGATCCGTGCCAGAATGGGCCTTGATGAATGGAACCCTTTAACTGTTTTAATTCAAAGCCAGATGTTCATTTCCTGCGATGGATTTCAAAGCAGGATCCCCCCAGTAGTAGGCACGGGCGGCGATTGGCTGAAAAGACAGGTATGACGCTTGGGGTGGACGAGCTGCCCCGCAGCACCCTGCGCCTCAATAAAGCCAGCATACAGTGCCCCAGCGGCCCACAGCTAACCTATTAATCTCCTCCTGCACTTCAAATAGCCCTGAGTGCCGCCCGCATTAGACGCTATTTAAAACAAGGCCCTCCACGACCGGGCCGGATTCGAGGCAGCCTGGAAGTACATTAAAACCAGGTTCTGAGCTTAAGAACCCTGAAGTTCACTTAATGAGCTTAACCACGTCGAGAAAGAATGGTAAATGGTAATTATTTTCAGAAGATGAAAGCAGGACAATAAAAGTAAAACAAAAAAAAAGGGGGGGGGGCTCAATTTATTATATTTTAACTGCCATATGTGCGACTCTTTAAATATTAAATTGCTGAAGCATTGAAGATAGAGAATTTAAAGGAATGTGAAACGGCAGTCCCGTCTGCTGTAGCGAGCCATATAAAAGTGGCATGAAATTGATCTTTGCCCTACAGGTAGGACATATTTGGTGTGTTGGTGTGATCTGTGGGGAAAACATGCAGGTGTGCAGGAGGGAGCGGGGCAGACGTGGCGGGACACTACTTTGGACCGTACACTGATGAGAGGGATGCTGCTGCGACCAACCAAGATCTAACCCGCACTGAGAGGCTGGATTCACAAGACAGAAAAACAACCTGCCAACATTTATTTGTGTTTGAATAAGTGCCTCAAAAATCCGTAGCAGTGTGTGATTAGGGGTGTGCAGAAATGTTGGCAATAAGTCAATTTAAATGCAGCTTATAAAGGTAATAATTACTACATCCACTGATACTGTTGTAAAGCAGGTGACAGCTGCATCAGGACCACCGTAGCAGTCCCGCTGCCAGGCTCTTTGTCCCCCCATCCCTTACACACTGCTCTGCGACGGCTAGCTGGAGCCTAAAGTCCAGGTGAAGCGAGAGACAAGGGCGCCTCTTACATAAGTGATTTACATTCAGATGTACAAGATAAAAGTAAAATAAATAAAAAATGTAAAAAGGGAACAAAATTGAATACATAAGGGATTTCTCAAACAGTCTGGTTTCTAGATAAGATACTGTAGGAGCGGTCTAATAAATAAATAAATAAATAAATAGGCGAATATATAAATAAATAACTAACGAGGAAGAGAGGCAACAAAGCGTGTTTTTTAATTAGAGTCAATTTTCGGCATGTTGTTTTGCCTGCTTGACACGCCAACCTCCGAAGCTGATGAATATTCGTAGATGAAATGAACTTTAATGAGTTTTTTCCCCAATTAGCCTTTGAATAGTGATATGCGGAATATTAAGTACGTGATTTACTAGGTCAGAACTTTCCTACTTAACCTGAGCCGAGGCGCGATACCGAGCTCCAGGTAGCTGTGGAGGAGCTCTTCTACTCCTAACCTCCAAGGAAGCGTGCATGAAGAGCAGGGCGACCGAAAGCTGAACGGGGTACAGTTTACGCACAGTCTCTGCTCAGAATCAATACGGATTAGGCAGGAAAACGTGCCCAAACTGTCCACTGATCTGGTAATGATCGTCAAAAAAAGGATCAGCCAGGGATCCTTAGATGAGGAACAGCCGTTATTTGCCATGTTTTAACGGCTAATTTCCCTAATATACAACTCTGATTATTCTTCTTATCAGCCACAAGATCCTGGAAATTTTTCGGAGGTTAAAACTTATGCTCCAGTAGATTTCTAATTAACTTCAGACCGGGAACATTAATCATTAATCAAGAGAAGTAGGACGCAGAAGCCATTAGATCTGCGCTGCATAGTGTCCAATCACACCAGCTCAGTTACAACAGAGATATCCTGTAGTTTACGCACAGAGACTTCCAAATTCACACCCTAGACGCACTGCAACAAAACAGTTAACAGCAGAAATATAGGTGTGAAATTTTTTACATTTACACTAACCCTACTGCACATGGCACAACAACAACTATGTTGTTGCTTTGCAATTATTGAATATCCCAATTTAAAAATGTATAGAATGCCTTAAAAGTGGCACTTCAATCTAAGGTTAAGGTCACCCCCCTTCTAGAAATACTTTTTAACCTATAAACCAAATTTTATTTTTGTTTGAGGAGTTGATTGATTGCGTTTAAACAAACTGTTTGGACTGAAGTCTGGAAATGGAGATGGCCAGTACAGAAAGTAAATTTTGTATTCACATCATTGTCTAGTAGTAGATGTGGGTGCATGCTTTCACCATCACTATGCCCCGCTTGAACTTCTTAGCAGTGGAAGGAATGTTTTTGGCTTAAGTGTTATAGCACATATATTAACCTATCATTGCCCCTTATTCTAAAAAAAAAAACACACATCAGGGCCCACAATGATGACCATGGGCGTAGGGGTCGACTTTATATAGGAACCCAATCGTCATCGAGACTGTTGTGACAGACTTGTGTTGAGTCTGAAGAATAGGTTGCTTCTTGTTTGTAAGAAACAAGAGATTCATGAAGCTGAAAGATATTTTCCCTGGAATGGCACTTTGCCTGAAAACATTCTCACTGACTTACACCGGAATGTTACTAATGGATTTTCTAACTGTGTTTACCTCCTTCCTACGGCCTGTGGAAACTTTCAGAGTCTTCCAAATTCACCAACAGATTTTTATTTTAATTAACAAAAATTTTTAATATTTGGAACCAACAGAAATTTGCATGTTTCCTCTCCAATTTGGAATTTCCAATGCATCTCAGCTCATCACTGCAAATCCTGGCAGCACACACGAGGAGGTTGAGGTAGTCTCCCCCAATCCCAGTTGCCTTCGAACCACCCTCGATGGTACTGCAAGCAAGAAATGCTGGTTAGAGATGAGTGAAGCCCAGCTGATTCCTACCCCAGCCTGTGTGGCGCTCTGCCAATTTTGCACTGCTGCTCTGCTCTCCCGTTCACAATTTGGCGAATGACATTGTGTGTAAATACATTTAATCCTTTTAATGTCAATATTAAGACCAATAAATTGCTCCTCCACACAATGGTGTTACTAACGTACGTACTGCAGAAAATAAAAAAGTGTACATTCCTCGTGAAACATATAAGTAGCAATAAACAACATATTTGGTCCAAAATAATATTTCTACATTCCTCCTATATGCACAGCATTGTCAGGACAATGCCAAAATGCCTGTGCAGTAGAGTGCGAAAGTATGACTGCCAAATCTCCACGGTTAATTCCACAGTATGTATGTTCCAGGCTGTGTTGGGCAGTGGGTGTGGTTTCCCAGTGCCATGTGTAGCAGACTGTGGTGAACTGGCACTGCTGGCCCGTCAGCTATCATTGTCTGGCAGAATGCCGTGTGGGATGGGCGTGGCTATGGGCCAAGAGCAGGGGAACCGGATAGAGAACCCACCCTGGCCGGAATTTCCGAAGTTGGGGGTGCACCTGTCTCAGAAAGATGAAGGGCCTAATCCATCACCATCCCTTCCATTTAGGCCTAGGAGTGACATCCAATCATTAATGACCTTGTCCTAAATATTTTTTCTCTCCTCTTTCCCTTTTCCACTGGTACTTTTTCTCATGTGGACACAACATTGTAGAAACGTTAAGCTGGGTCTCTGATCCTATCTCGAAAAAGGGAAACATTGAATTGGACCAGCACAACCTGCCAAAATGCCCTCGCTGGCTACCAGGGACGTTTCAGAAGCTGCCGGGCAGAACTAAGAGCTCCAGTTTAATTAAACCATCACAAACTCGCTTAGAACAGCAATCAGTTTAATGATCAAAAAGGGCTTTCAAAGCCACAAGGATTTGTCCCTTTCTCGTGCATTCAAGCCTTTCCTGTAAACAAACAAGCCATGATTTGTACAAAAAGAGGACAGTCTTTTAAAAAAAACAAAAAAAACAAAAAACAAAGTTTATATTGCATATTTATTCCTTTATTTCCAGTGATTTCAAAGAATAACCACATCTCTCGCCAAAAAGTTAAGAAGCTATCAGTTCTGAAACCTAGCCAAGCACTTGCAGTTAGCACTGAATCCTGGCGTGGAATAAGAAGAAATAAGACAGAGAAAGAAAAACAAGCCTCTATCTTTCCCTTTTTCCCCCGAATCTAGCTCTTTGCATTTGTTTTGACTGATTTACCAACTCGCTTATCTCAAAGGCGGAACAATGCTGCACATTTGTATCAGAAATCATTACAGACCATTTCAAATAATTTCCGCACAGCTAATTTCATAACGGCAGAAGGAAACATTGATTGTAACCAGATGCCTCGTATCTGCAGTATGGAAACTGGCCACAGCAATTAGGGCAAAGGCCCTGAGTGGCTGGGCTCTGAGCTTTTTCGCTGAGTCCTGTCCTCTGTGGCTCTCTCCGAGCATGTCACGTTATCCCGGCTCCGAGGGATAGGCTTACATTACGCGACTTCCGTACCCGGGGGGGTGGGCTACAAACCCATTTTCACTTCTTCTCAACACTCCCTTGTTGAACGTACATTGCATCTCTCCACCCTGACCTTACGCGTGTCTTACCTCGCACCGTCCCTGGTCCAACGTTCAGGGTTTCTTACACGAGGAAGACACAGTTAAGGTATCTTTTTCAGATTAATTTGAACAATGACTGACTTTAGGGCAGTGTTGCTCTTTCACCAGCAGTTTAACTGTGACCGTTATCACATGTGTCACAAGCCTCACAGGGTGGATCTGTAATGTGGTGCTGATATACATGTGAACAGATTTTTCCATCACGCATGCTCTTCAGGAACTCTTCAGGAGGGGGAGTGGAGCCTCCATATGAATGCTGCTGTTTACAGCACAGTCATTTCCTGTGTCTCACAGGGTCTACTTAACTCTTTAAGTGAGCACTGTCGCTCCCTAAACCACAGCACACCTTGTGCAGGTCGGAGCCACGAGGGTGCCAAGGGGCCTCTTGTCACAACAGCAGACCTTCCAGGCCATAACTGCAGGGACAAGGAGAGTGTGAGGGTGACAAGGGGACAGACTCCAAAAAAAAGAAGAAGAAAACAGAAACGGTAAAGAGAATGAAGAACAAACCGCATTATTTCCTCCAGTTAGCTCACAAGAGGGCATTCTTCACCAGCTTGTCAAATAACGTTGTGCATAACATTACTTCCACTGTGAGAAGACAGAGAAGTGACAGTAATCACAGTATATCATAGTCCGTCTTTACATAGTTTATAACCTGTTTATACCCTGTGTATACCTTGCTTTTAGCAGATTTATAAAAGCCTACCGTTCTACGCAACCGAAGCCAAAGCTTTTTAGTGAACATAATCTGTATGGAATCGCTTGCAGGCATGATAAAAGGACTGACATAATCCAGCATGAGCAGCTGTTTTGTTCTTCTGCACGGGGCGAGCATGCTCCCTCAAACGGCTCACATTTGAGCGAGCCCAAAACCAGCCGGGGTGAAGAGATTAAAGACGAGGGATCCTCCGGACTCGGTTAGGATCGTAGGGAGCGATGGGGGGGGGGGGGGGGGGGGTGTAGGG
>JAOVYW010000042.1:106898-124626 GCA_025775045.1 Hiodon tergisus
AAACAAACAAACAAACAGACACAAACAAACAAACAGACAGACAGACAGACACACACACACACACACACACACACACAAAGGTGTCTGGGAGTGCATTGACAGCTTGCAGCGGGTGCAGGCTGCGGGCGGCACACTGGCACTGTGTTTGTCATATTTCTTGTGGGCCTCGCCATCTGCCAGGGTGGCATTTTCATGGCTGTTTACCCTGACTCCCGCCAAGGAATCATCTGCCACCGCATAATGCCGCCTGCTAAAAAACGGGGATTAAGTTGGTAATGCAACTGAGACTATTGCTAATTTGGTGTAATTGGGAAGAAATGAAGATAAATGAGGGCGAGGAAGGCGAGGCAATCAGTGCAGCAGGCAGTACAGCTGTGCTTTTGGCCAAACTCCCCCGGCCCCAACGCTCAACAAGGTACATGCAAATTCACACTAATGACAAATATGCTAGCTGAGACACAACTGCTGCAGTTCGGTGTTAGGTTCTTACTTTTCACTTGTTTTTTTACTTTTCTTTTTAAAAATCAGAGATAACCTTCATCAGTTGACATTCAAAAGCACAGGGACCAACCGTTAGCCACTCCTCCCCCCATACCCTGCCTCTTGACGGGACTTCAGCTGCCCCAGGCAAACTCTTCAGACAAATCCTCTTTTTTTGAAAATGTGTTGTTTGTTGCAGCTAATAGCGTATCAGCCTATCAATAAATACAGTTGTCCTCTAGTTACACAATGGTTACTCCCAGGGAAATACAGATCCCTAGGGTCAATTGGAAGAAAAAGGAATTCAGGTTCCAGACTCAAGTTGACCTTCCTAACGTTTTTTGAGAGGAAGAGAAATAAAAAACAGAAGGTCACAGGTCCCATATTATTTACCGTAGTTGATACTATCAGTAATAGCAACATTTGTATTGTTGCCATTAGCAACCTAACCCTGATGATATGATCGTTACCTTGCTGGCTAGTAAGCTACTGACATCAATAAAATTAGTTTTAAAGATAGCCAGCAGCTAATGATGATTTATACAGCACGGTTTGCCTTCTAAAACACAGATTAGCGATGTTCCATTGTTAAGTTTGTTGAACAACGAGATATAAAAATGATCACATGGCCACTAACCTGACATATATATTGTGTGTGCTCCAGTCTTATCTATAGTCCACCTAGGCAATCAGAAAGAACTGTTAGTAAAAGCTGGATAGATGGCTCAGTGAGACCACCTCCACACTGTCCTAATAGTCAGTGACTGAATGAGCTCCTCCAGAAGTGTGAAGGAGGGGCCAGGTTGAGGGGGCGAAGGCTGACGGAAGCACATACACTGCATGAAATCTATACCACGCAACGAAAGGAAAACACAGGTCACACTGATTGACCGTGCATTACTTAAACCCTTTTTAAATGGGACCCCACCTGTACATATGAGTTCTTATCATTCATGACACATGAGTAGCCTGAAGGTGAATGCTTCCATAAGCACTTCTCAAATAAAGCGTTGGTGTCACTTTGCTGCTCTGATATGCCACGCTACTTACAGTTGCAGCACAGTTCTGACAATCAAAGTGCAGTGATGACCGTTCACGCTACCATGTTCCCCCTTTTCCATGCACCCTGTCCATCGCAGGTTAGGGGATGACTGAGGGTATGCGAGTAGGCTTGGGGTGTAGCTTGAGCAGTGTCAGGTGACCCACTGGTACCTCCCTCGCACCCTGTCTGCCAAACCCAGTGCAGATGCACCTGGCCTCCCCACAAAGACTTTGATTCTTTGAAGCATCTGTACAATTGTTATTTATCAGCCAGCGTCTCCTTGGTGACAAGACATCTGGATGTGGCGTTGCGTGCTACTGGCTGTGGACCTGGAGCGTTTACTCTTATGTACGTACAGCACACGCCATGGAGCTTCTTTGACTTGACAGAGGATATGCTGCTAAATAAAGAGAATAAATACATTGATTTAAGGGATTCTTGTCTTTCCATGTATAATAATAGGGAGGACATTCGGCACAATTACCCATAATAAACGGTACCTTCGTGGGGTGTGCTGTCTGGGGAAGCGCAGGCCTTGAAACTGGCATGTACCTACAGAATTATTACTAATCCCCAACAAGCAAATGTGTCCAGTCGAACAGATTTATTCTCCAATACCGGCAAATCTTATTAGGTACAGTAGGCAAGGTATGACTGTTTTGGGTCTGGGAGGAGAAGAAGCTCGGAGCACAGAGGGAACATGGGTACATATGTCTTTGCATATTTATGAAAAGACCTCAGATTGTGAGGAAAAAGCGTGCGTGTGCATGTGAATGTGTATCTGTGTGCGTGTGCATGTGAGTGTGTATCTGTGTGCGTGTGAGTGTGTATCTCTGTGTGTGTGCGTGTGCATGTGCGTGTGAGTGCGTATCTGTGTGCATGGGGGGTTTGGGTGTTGTAGCGCCGGCAGAAAATCCCGTTTACGGGCAATAATGGAAAATAATGAAAAATATAAATTGTCAGTCATTAATTCCCTCCCAGAACAATGGGAGTACAATTCACAAGAGGCTTCCACAAAGGTGTTTGAATTGAAACAGAAAATGATTAAAGAGATCTCTTAATGAAGTGTTAATTGCTGTGAGTAAATAGATGAAAGTTGGAAGTAGGGGAGCCCCTGACGGAGTGAGAATTAATTTTTTTTTTCTCCCAAAGACAACAGAGCCTTTGCTCCATGCCCACCAAAAAACGCAGCCATTAGGAGAAATATATGGGCAGTCGAAGCGAAGCGGGAATGTCATAAACGTTGAGCATCCAGGAGACTTCCTCTAAAATAGCGGCGTGAATGTCCGTGGACACATAGATCACGTCGCCTGAAGGATGTATTACGACCAGAGTATTGTGGAACTGCTGGACCCCTGCCCGGTTATTTTACCAGCCTGGGGTAATTTCTCCTACCACTGGACCATCAGCACAGTCACTCTGGAAGCTACGACATAAACAAAATCATAAATAAACAGAACTGAATGTCTAAAAATGCTTATTCTCCCACCAACCGTAGAAAATACAAACACATCTATCTTTAGTCCAGAACGAAGAGGAGCCTATTAATTGTTAGAGAATGAAACATGAAACATTTATTTATTTATTTTTATATATAGTTTTTGGGCCCAGGGCCGATACTGACTTCTCATCTTTCTTGACTTTAGGATTGCTCTTTACATTCTCGTTCTCTGCATTTCTTTGTTTTCTGATCTCTCCATTTACTTATTTAGTTGTATATTTATATATTTCTTTCTTGGTAAGTGTGCTTAACCATGACATCCTACAGAGCATGCAATACCGAACATAAAAAGACCTAAAAAAGTGTTGTCAACCAACTTGTTGAAACACACCAAACAATGAATAATCTATAATGTAAAATTTACAAACAGTAAACAAACAGCACGGCTAATAATAGCATGTGCATCATTCCCCATCAATTGCCAGATAAGAGAAAAGGGTTTTACAGCGGTGTACTGCAGAAGTCCATTTACATAGACAGTCCTGAACAAAATTCAGAGAACTCTGGTACAGCCCAAGTAGGTGAGTTTTAAGATGGTAATGGGTAATGACGAATGACCCTGATGGAGATCCACCACAGAGGGCTCAGAAATGAATTTGAAAAAGTCTCCTGCCATAAGAAATGAGTGATAGACAGATGTCATGTGGTAGAGGAGATGAGGGGAAGGTCAGATGCAGAGGGGCAGATGAAGATTTAAAATGAGACATCAGCATTGTGGTTTAGGTGAGGATGTGCCAAGGTCAGAGTGTTTGAACAGGTAACAGCTTCACCTCACACCAGCCACGGAAATTAAAGAACGTTGGGTATAAAGAGGTGCAGGAACAACTGGGGACGAGCCACAACTCTTTTGATAACCCAGGTCTTTAATGGCCCGACACACACACACAAACTGAAGACCCAGTGTCCTCACCTGTAGGTCAGAAGCCGTTTTCGTTTGCTTTTAATGTGCACATTGGCAATACAGTGCGAAGTAGCGGATAAGCCAATAACCCCATAACCCGAGAGGCATGGCTCTAAATCCGAGATCGGACCGTGCCACTGTACCCTTAAGCAAAACCATTAACCCAAATTTCCCCAGTCAGGAACTAGCTGTGTGAAAGGAGTATAAAGCCAAGCAAGTGCCCTGAAGAAATGTGGAGACCTACAGTGGACTAAATTGCTTATCTTTTGACCATGTGTAAATGGCAGAATATTTTGTTGCCATTCTTGAGAAGTCACACGAGAATAGTTCTGAATATGCCTCCACTTTCGGGGCGGATTAAAAGAAATAATAGCATATTCTCTTCTTTTGGTGTTTCGAAAACACCCTTTTCTCTGTGGTAGACAATGAACATTAACCTCACTGACAGCGGGCACAGGAGGGTTATGGGATTGTGTTTCATGGGGCGTGCACTGCACATCCGCGCTCAGAATAACTCAGAAATGAAGAAGGTGAAGGCCTTTTGCAGACTGTTCATACATAAAGCTAATTCCTTGACCTGGCCTAGATTAGCGAGCTCCAGGAAGGTTAAATGTTGCACACTGACCGGACACAGTGCAAGCGAAAAAAGCTCTGCAATAGAGCGCCAACTGAAAGGTTCAGCTAGTTAAGAAACGAAATAAAATCCTTATAATGTAATAAATTCCGGAACAAAAAGAATTCTGGAGAATGGCTATTGTTGTGTAATAAGGCAGTTTTTCCTTGTTTTGTTTTTTTAACTCGAGAGAATGACAAAATGGGCCATGCATGCATTGAAAATTAAGAAAATGATACAATTGGTAAAAAGATGGCAACTTCACAAGGACCTCTTTCATAATGGAATCGACCACTTTAGATAATTGGTCCGTAATACACTACAGAGTGCTTACCAGTTTGATTATAAATTATAGATATATTTTAGTGACATTTTCACAGTCACTGAGTCCTTTAATTTGGTCTAAACATATTAGTGCCATCAAAAGTGGTTTATGCAAAAATATGTGGAAAAAATTCATAGTATCCTTATCGAAAGCACACATTGTTGTTATTATAGAGAAGTATAATATAGTCTGTGGGTGTAGAATCCAGTACATTAAGCACACATTGTTGTTATTATAGAGAATGATAATATTGTCTGTGAGTGTAGAATCCAGTGCATAAAGCATAGATTGGTTTGCGTGAGTTGTAATCCAAATGAATGATCAAAAATTGTCTAAAAATAAAAAGTCTAAAATAATAAAAAAATATCAAAGCTCAGAAACACACACTTGTTTATTGGATCTGTTGATTCACTTTTCTCAGCGACTCCCAGTTACACGTACAGACCTGGGTGGCACCGTAGTCATATTTGGTATGGTAAACACCAAATCTATAATGCAGGTCTGTAAACCCGCACGCAGTAGGTAACTGTTCTTCACTTTTCTTCATGAAGGGCCATAGTGTCTCCAGGTCATAATTCTACCTGAGCGCTTAAGGGCTTGATTTGACTTATTAGAGTTCTAATTGAACTAATATAGCCATTTCTCCCAGTATTGAGGTTATTAGCTATTTAAAGAAATCTGCAAAACCTAAACACACTGCAGGACCAGGAGCGATGAACGGTGCACTAGATAATTGCCGATATATGGGTTGACAGCTCATTGACATATCTAATCAAATCAACAGAAAGTGTTACCACTGGCCAATAAGATAAAATTGGTATCTATGGTAATAAAAATTGGCCCAAAATATTCACATTCATTGAAAAATATTATTAAATAAAAACTGTTAAAATACCTATCCAATTACCACTGTATTCATATTATTAGACTGTTGGTTACTTTACAAAAATCTCCAAAAACAAAAATCTGTCTGTTACCTCTTCACATAAACCAGTTTATTTTTTATATTTAATTCTCCCTTGCTATTAACTAGTATAAATACTAGTTAGACTAGTAATACTGATCTATTACTAATCTATACTAGTCTATTTATCTGTCTATTTTAATCAATTTAGAAGTAACAAATGTAAAGGCGTGCTACTTTGTCTGAAATTTGTTTATTTCAACTTTGCGGAATTATTTATTAAAACTATTCTGGATGGATTAAAAAATGAGTCAAGATTGAATTTGGTTTATTATGCTACGTTAAAACATAGAGTAAAAATATCCATAGAGCAGCAAAGTGGTTAAACAAAAATATATATTAGTTTTTTTATTACTATAAATCAGACTCGAATACCAACCACAAGAAGCATTCATTTAAGATTCATTTAACTCATTTTCTGGGGGAATCAAATGGACTGTAACCTGACCTCAATCTTGCACTGATGTTACGGTGACATATTTTTGTCTATATATATATATATATATACGGACATATATAAGCTATTTAACAATAATCAATACAATCAGAATTAGGATGACTTTGAGAACTAAAGGATTATTTCAGCTTCACTTACTATTCCAACAGCACAATGCATTTGAGATTTCCACAGGAACAAAAATGCAGGACTTTATCTCTGTAATTTTTGGCATTATCAAAAAAGAACCTGATAAGGAGTGATGTATTGTAGAAGAGAAGGGAGGAAGAACAGTGTTTACTTGACACATTTGTAGATATAAATCTCCACTAAGAGAGACAGAAAAGTAACAGGGATGTTCAGAAAGAGACAGATGGGAGACGCAGAGAATGTGCAGCTTTTAGTACACAAAACGGTTAAAGCATGATTTTAAATTAGAGGGGAAATTATATAATATAGGGGTTTAATATAGTACATATAAATACACCTGTGACATCACGCCATGTGTAACATTAGCCAAGTGTCTACGCTAGCAAAATTGTCTCTTCACTAACATGTACTAAGTACTTAAACATCAATGGGTTCTCCCCCATTTACATCCTTCCTTATAACTTTACACACATTAAAGTTAACACACATTTAACACACATCTCCAATATATCTTGGGTTATTACAATAACTTTTTTTTTTTTTTTTTTAAATAATGTTTATAATGTCTTCATAATTGTCTCAAACACAAGATTCTCCATGAGCCCCCCTGTGCTCCTTCACATCCTACTGCCTTCCTACACTACCCTACACGTGAATTCAGTCAAAGCAATGTATGCGTCTCAGCGCTGAAAAGTGTCCTGGCTCGGCTGCTATGAGATAACTTATGTCTTCTGCGTGTTATCAGCACTCCTGTCCAAGTCCCCACAGTGTGTTCCGTTCGTCTGCCGGTACACCTCGCATCTTTCGCTTAACCTTATCAGAGAAACATGTTACACTTCAGAGCGCTTGCTTCCCTTTGAATGGTTTATGATGGGCACTTCTTTGATCAGAACTCGTATTAACTGCGAAGAAAGAAAAAAAAACAGACTCTTTGATTCCCCCTCTGTGTTTACATATCAATGAGAGTGACCAAAGACTGCCACTGAACAATTTTTATTTGTTCTTCTCCCAGAGAATGGGTGCAGGGGGAACTAAGCTCTGAACACACACCCACACACACACACACACACACACACACACACACACACAAGGACACGCACACACACAAATACACGCGCACACACACATACAAACACACATGCATACACACATGCATGCACACACGCGCACACACCCACACACACACACAAACACGCAGACATACGCACCACACACACACACACACACACACACACATACACACATACACACAAGGACACGCACACACACACATACAAACACACATACACGCACACACACATGCAGACATACGCACCACACACACACACACACACACACACACACACACACACAAAAGCACACACACATGCACGCACATTAAATGATACATATGCACATATCCACCCATCACCACTCTGAGCCTAGGTTCTGAGTTGAGTTTGCTGGCTGCTGGCTGTATTTACCCTCCGCCGGTCGGCTAATTCGGTCTTTAGAAATTAAAGTGTCTTTACAGGTTTTCATTAGACATCATTTTGAGGCTCATTTAAAATCAATCCCCCCTCTGCCGCTCTTGCAAACTCGCATGTCAGCCAGATGAAAAATGATCCGGAGCGCCAGGGCTCCGATGGCCCCTGTCCGTTGCACTAGCCTGATCTGTTAATACAGTATCATCTGGTACAAAGCGCGGGCAATTCCCACATCTAATTACAAACAGGAATTCAGGGTCATCAAACAAAATACATTTCCATTAGAAGGGCTGGTGGTTCTGGCTATGTACTCGGGCCTCCTACTCTCACCCCCACTTCACTCTTCCCTCTCTTTAAACCAGCTCACAAATACAGTCTTGCACACGTGCACGCTCGCATATAGACACACACAGATACTCACATACACGCGCGCGCACACACACGCATGCTCACACATAGTCGCACACACACATCTACATTTCGAAACGCACAAACATGCATGTACCACGTAAAAACAAAGAGGAGAATAGCATTAGATTAATTACCCCCTCCTCCTTCTCCTTCTGTTTGAAGATGCGTGATAAGGTATTCAGGAAGCGGCTTCCGCATTGACCGAGCACCGCTGTGAAGACCCGGCACTTCAATACTGACATGCTCTCGCTCAAGGTCGGATTAACGCACACAAGGAGAGGGGGCCAGGAGTGGAGGAGGGTGCTCTGCAGCTAATTCCCCTTCACTTCAGCAATGTGTCGTCAATAAATAAATAAAAAATACAATTAATGGTTATTATAACTACCCTTTCTCACCTTATTTCTTTGGGATTAACCCAGATATTAAATGTTCAAGTTTCTAAGATAAAGCATATAAGCACATAAATTGAAATATCTGGCCAAAGTGGCTTAGTTCACTGTCTTTTTAGTCACTGTTTTCCTTGCATAAAACTTACAGTTTCCCATGAGTAAAAAAACAAATAAATCATAATGGTAATCTGACCACTGACCAATGACCCCCCTGGGACCCTGTGTTATCAGAAGAAATCAACCTAGACTCTATTTACTCCAACGACAAATGTGGGGGAAAAGACTCACTTTGCTGACACTTTTCTAAGGGGTCGCTGTCAGCTTCATGTTTCAGTAAGTTTCAACGCGGAAGAGAGGACAAAGTACGCAGAGGAGAGGAGGCTCGCTAACCAAGTACCCCCTGCACTTACACTCCAGGCCGGGCCTTTCTATCAAGCCGGGGATGCTGGGGCCACTCTCTGTGTGGAGTGTGCTTTCTAACCTGGAAGGACTCCTGGATCTCCATGCCAGGCCCATTCCTCAGACCTTCATAAGCTACAGGCTTTCTCAATCATCATCTGTGTATGTGTGTGTAAGTACATAGGTGTGTATGTATGAATGTATATGTATGCGGGTGTAAGTACATAGGTGTGTATGCATATGTATGTGTGTGTAAGTACATGGTTGTATATGTGTGAATGTATATGTATGCGGATGTAAGTACATAGGTGTGTATGTATATGCATGTGTGTATGTATATGTATGCGTGTGTAAGTACATGGGTGTGTATGTATATGTATGCGTGTGTAAGTATATGGGTGCGTTTGTGTGTAAGGATGTGTGCGTAAGTGTGAGTGCGGAGCAGCTTTGCCCTATACCTCAGAGATCAATGATTTATAGTTCATTAATTTCTGATGGCTGGAACCCGGGGAACACTTCAGCAGGGGTACTAGAGAAAATTCTGATACATCAGCAGAAAATAATCCAGATATAGGGATATCTAAGCCATCTGAAGAGACAGCAATGAGGTGACATATTTCCTTCCGTTTCAATCAGACTGCACCCAGTCTCCTGTACTACCTTGCTGCCATACCACTGAGGGTCACAAGGGGAGCCGATGCGCCCATGTTAGAGAAGCAGCTCTCTGAGGTTCAGTCCTGCAGAGCCTCTGAGGCAGGAAGAAGGCTGGCTGGATCCAAAGATCAGGGACTTCAGATACATAAACATACACATACAACCACGCACATGAACACACACAGGCCCACACTACAGTGGCAGTCCAGGAGGAAAAGTAACTTATTTCGATTCCCCACAAAGCCAAACGTTTACCCTTTCGAGTACATCTGTAAGCTTGTCTTGCACTTAACTTTTTCCTCAATGTGATAAATGTGAAAAACAGGTGATAGTAAGGTCTCATCTACTTTTCATTCAAATGCTGGAAATGAATATAAATTAACTTAATAAAAGTTGTTAATTATCAAAGTAACAATGAGACTTGCGAGAGAGTCTTATAAAATGATCCACTACAGTCACAGAAAGTTTCCTGTTTTGTCCTCCTGACATGTTATGCATGTTATGCAGGCCCAGGTCATTCACACTGGCATGCACACATATTCGCAGACCATGTGTGGTGCATTTACATAGCAGGCACAATCCGGACAATTATTTTAGTGCCTTTCGCGAGAGCATGGTCCTGTGCAACAATTCCAAAACCCTGACCAGAGCTCCGCTCTGCTCGAACGCAGCGAGGTGGCAGGCAGTGAAAAGCAACACCGTTCCCGTTGGCAAACACAATCGGGTGGTGCGCGCCCATTGGCCGTGTTCTGTGGTGGGCGGCGTCTCTTGTTACAAGTAAGGACAAGAGCGAGAGAGGGTTGGGGCGGGGCGTGGATGGGCAGCGTCTCCCCCCTGTCATCCCTGTGGAGTGGTGGCAGGTGTGTGACTTCGCCTGGCTGACGCGGCCAGCGAGGTGGAACGCTGCCGGCGGGCGGGCTCCTGGCTGCAGTGTCACCTCACAACTCACAGATAAAACCTCATGATCCACATCCCAACATCACTATTTACTCCTCCTTCTGAAATCATATGTGGAAAACAAACAGCTATGCTCGATACCTAATTATTTCCTGAGGGTCCGTTTAAAACATGTTAATTCTCTCTCACAGACCAGCTAACTCATGGGTGAGTGAATTGAGAGCGGTGCATACGATTAGGTGGAAAACAGAAGGAAGTATTTGTGTGAGTGTGTGTGTGTGTGTGTGTGTGTGTGCAGATTCTGCAATCCAGAACAATTTACAGGATGTCAAGCTTCACAGGTTTGGTGGTAACAACAGTAGAAGAAGAAAAAAAGTGAAGCACGTAGTGAGACAATAATAAATACAATAATAAATAGCATATGCCTTCACACAGAAAATAAAACATAAGTGGAAGTGCCATAGTAGCTCATTAACCCAGTGCAGAACACAGCTCAGCAAGACCTTTTGCCTGCTTAATTATCTATTGGAGCACTTTCATGGCCTTCTGGTGACGGTTTTCAGGCAACATTCTGATGGTTGTGTATTCACAACCCACTCTGTTGTCTAGCCCGACAACAGTAGTAGGAGGAATCCGAGAATGATCTCAGACACGGCAAGCCGGTCCGCCTCAAACCGGGACCCGTTAAAGCATCTTATTAAAAATTAAATGGAGAGAAAAACTCTACACATTCCATATTCCACACCCGGACGTTTCTGTATAGCCAAGACCAGGAGCTGTAGGACTTTAGTTCAGTGCCCCGAAGCGCTGCAGAACACCAGGGCTGTCTAAATGACGGAGGGGAAGACCAGACTGTTAAGATCAGGAAACCGCTCCTCCACGGACCCACAGCACAGAGCCTGGTAATTCCCATCATTCCTTGCCGGCCCCGAGCAGGCCTCTCTGCGCGGCGGCCCTATTAGTAAGCCATTAGGGCTCGCTAGCCCGGGTGTCAGGGAGGATTTGTCTTCTGCTAAAGACGCGGCTTAAAGAGGAGCACGCGGAACACAATGCTCGGAGCGCGGCTGTAAGGGGGGAGAGACCAGGACGGAGACGGGTGGGAGCAGAGTGTGCCTCTGCCTGCTCGCGTGGTCAAGTGAGGCTTTTGAACCGCTGACAGATCCAGACTGAACAAGAGTAATGCCTGTCCAACGGGCGCAAGCGGTCCAGGTGAATAAAGAGGAGAGGGGAATGAGAGAGAAAGAGCGCAAAAGAAGAAAAGTGCTGACTGTGTGGTAGTCAAGGATTGGCACTGCACACACACACACACACACACAAAAAGGTTACACAACAGAGCAGCCTGCCCACCCACTCCTCCACTAACTCGACTCTGCCCTCTTTCCACCGCCACCTGTTTTTGCTAACTCGGCAATCACGGGTCTGACAGATTCCTGAGTTCTCCTTAAATAATGCATGGAATTTCTCTTTTAACTTGTCAGTGGAAAAGAGAAATATATCAGTTTGTCTCTGATGTCATTTGTGATGGTGATTTTCCCTGACAGTACTCCATTAGACCAATGAGGTTCTGTTGCTTGGCTATTCTTCTGGTGCTGTTTCTACAAAAAGCATGTTCCCTTTTTTACCTTGTTTCAGAAGCATATTTATATTTAAAGACATCGTTTCACAGGAGCTTCGTGCCTTACTAACAACGTCTTTTCCCACCCCAATCTATACTTTAGGAATCCAACCTGGCACAATAAACGCTCATTCAAACTCATTTACCATGCCACACCGATGCAGAACTGACAAGTCCCACGTCTAAAACTGTACACACAATTTTCTGTATCGACGAAAGAGGGGCAAAAGTTAAAATGATCAAGCATGCTGTAATCAGCCTCCAAAAGCGCAAGCAAATAGATGCTTTCGAAGTGTGTGAAGTTCTTCGGAAAAGGGGGCGGGATGGACGTTTGAGGGGGAAAAGAAGGAAGATTGAAATCGAGCCTATCTTTCTCCCAACTGTTCTCCAAAGATAGCTGTGGGTTTGAGCCCGATACGCACCGAAGGGGAAAAACACAGATTAGATGCTCTTTGATGTTTTCCAAAAGCAGCTTGTCACCAGAGAGGGAGGGACCATAGGGGAAAAAAACAGTCCCGAAAGCCTCAGAAAGAAAAAGAAAGAACAGAAGAAAAAAGGAGAATTGGGGAAAAAGAGCGACGAAGTTGGGCTTTGCAGCTGTCGTCTAGGGGATCAGTGTCTTGGCCAGGAAAGAAAGAGTGTAAAGGGTTAAAGTTGGTGGGAAATCTTCTAAGGGACATTTTATTAACTTAGTAGGCTTCGGTAGATCGGATTCCAAAACCTCCCCGCCGATAAAGATTACCTTGGAAGAACGACTAAAGTCCTTAATTTCTCTGTGTTTGTAAAGTCTGAGCAAGTGGGTGAAGCCGAGATGAAGAGTAAAAAACCTCTCTCACACAGCACTCATGGGCTCATCACACACAGTTCTCCTAACGTTCTTGTCCACTCTGGGACTGGTGGACCATTGGAGTTGAGATGTCCTGCAATGTAATTTAAAAAGGACAAGTAGAAAGAGAAGGGAAGCAAACACTCAATCTGGTCATGAAGCAGGCCTGGACATTCACCACAGCGCCAATGCTCTTAAAAATCGCTGAGCGCATTGCTTCTGTAAAATCAGTGCAAGGTTAACTTTGGACGTAGTCTCACAAAGCATGGAGGAGGCTCACCAAAAACATAGCTGTACTACATTAAATGGTATTTCTGCCTCTAAACCACACTGTCATCTCTGATCAGGCAATTGCCTCCCGCCAGGTTCCACCAAACATGGACCGGATGGGTTCCGCAGACTCTGCTTCCTGGTCTAAAAATTGAGCTAATCTCCATTTACATTGTTCATACACACTCATACATAGTTAAGTTGTTTTTTAGAATGTTCAAAATCTCGATAGAGACTGTCTGCGAGTGTCACTCCGATGTCCTGACTTCTTGTTCCTTTTTTATCTACCTTTTATCTACCTATCTCTCTCCTTACACCATTATGAATGATTAACATTTTTTACCTTTTGCTTGTTGGTGCTGCTGGTATGTACTTTACATGTCTGTGTTATGTAACAAGACTTGCTTCATGGGAGGCAAAATACACAAGCACGGAGGATGAGCTAGTCTCCAATTATTAGGACACGACTCATCCTCAGGAACGCGGCTCATTCTAGGGGGATGATGCAGTTTCTGGTTATTGGGACGCAGCAAAGTCTATGGGGACAATGAAGCCTCTGTTTATTGGGACGTGACTCATTCTAGGGGGACAATGCAATCTCTGGTTATTGGGACGCGACAAATTCTAGGGGGACAATGCAGTCTTTGATTATTGGGGTACGGCTCATTCTAGGGTGATAATGAAGCCTCTGTTTATTGGGACACGACTCATTCTAGGGGGACAATGCAGTCTCTGGTTATTGGGACACAGCTCATTGGGGGGACAATGAAGTCTCTGTTTATTGGGATGTGACTCATTCTAGGGGGACAATGCAATCTCTGGTTATTGGGACGCGGCTCAATCTAGGGGGACAATGCAGTCTATGCTTATTGGGACACGGCTCATTCTAGGGTGAAAATGCAATCTCTGGTTATTAGGGCATGGCTCATTCTAGGGGGACAACGAAACCTCTGTTTATTGGGATGTGACTCATTCTAGGGGGACAATGCAATCTCTGGTTATTGGGACGCGACTCATTCCAAGGGGACAATGCCATCTCCGGTTAGGGAGGCACAACTCATTCTGGGGGACAATGAAGCCTCTGTTTATTGGAACGTGACTCATTCTAGGGGGACAATGCAATCTCTGGTTATTGGGACACTGCTCAATCTAGGGTGAAAATGCAATCTCTGGTTATTGGGATGCGGCTCATCATCGGGGGACAATGAAGTCTCTGTTTATTGGGACGCGACAAAATCCTGTGTATGCAAAAACACCTCTTTTTGAACGTTGAAAGAAAGCAAATAAAACTGCAATGTACAACTGGTATAACAAGAAAGAATGAGCCATCGATATGTTGTACACAAAAAACAATCATCATTATCCTGGTTCTTGGGTACAACCTAATTATTGCTCTGTCTTTCCTACACATATATATATTTTCAAAGTATTCAGTGTCACACATTACGGGGGAGGGGGAATGCTGTTTTTCACTGCTTCCCTGTTTGCTTCATGGGCCTATCTTGCACGGTGCCCAGCGATGCGTTGTTAGTCACACCACAATCTAAATGCACCGTCAGGCTGCGGCCATTAAAGGTGTTATTAGCCTCAATAAAACATATCTGAAGCAGAGGGACACATGGCCAAAACCAATTACCGGAAATCACTCGTAAACACAGTGATGGAGTGAGACCAGCCAACGTGATTTATAACTAAGCAAGCCCCCTCCCTCCCTAAATAAACTTCCATCAGATTTGCAAAGATTATAATACTATAATCACTATATTATTAATCACTATTATATAACACCTTGCTGGTAAAGTTAGAATCATCATCTTATCAGCATTTAATCACATTATAGTCACAAAATCATGAGAAACTTTTCTCTTGAATTCTTTCCATTCCACAGCGTGAAAATGTATTTTCCCATCCATCATCAGAGATTTGGATAAATATGTTAAATTTGATTTAATTTTTAACAAGTAGTATTATAGCTAAATTAGTTTGTGAAACCACTGCAGAGAGCATTAAGAAAATCTATTTGGTAAAACATTGATTGTGTTTTTTTTCCAGAGGAGTTCCAGATGTGCTTTATTGAGAGCAAAGTAGCTCTGTGTGGTGAAAAATGTAACATTCAGCTCAGATCTCTATGTGGGGGTGAGGAAGAGACCTCCATTTATGGTGTACTTATTTATTTATTTAGAATAAAGTGAACAAAAAATGAAAAATAGCGGTAGACTTAACCAACACTTTAACACCTGTTGCGTGTTGGATGTCATAGCAACATCAGTTTGAGGATCAGGTAAACAATAATGACATCGCGACATAAACACCCCGACCCCGGCCACAAAAATAAGTGGAAGAGAAAAATAACAAAAGGTGGTCAATACGACGGGCCTGACCTGCGTTGGAGTTGAGCTCCTCGTTCTCTGACTCAGTGCCGTTCTGGCTGCCGGTGCCGTGGAGGCTGTTCATGGCCATCAGCTTCATCTTCTGCAGTTTCATTGCCTCTGCCATCGCAGCGGCCGTCAGCCCTGTGCCAGACCAGAACCGGTAACAGGTGAGCACATGGGTCAGGTATAACACTGTTATAACACACGCATTTCCCTCCTGCTGTGTATTTTTTCTGTAACATGGAATCTGTCCCTGGATTAGTGTGTCTTGAACTTCACATTGACAAATGTTATTTAACTGAATAAAATACATGTTTGATTACGATCTGACCATATTATTTGCTTTAGAGAAGGTTGGGGTCAGCTAAAATTTGTCTTTATATTGACCTCACTTCAACTCACAGCAGTTGCAACCAATTTGATCTATGAGAAATTTCACAAATGCATTGACCTTCCCTAACCGAACTAAGAGTATCTTTCTTCAAGTGAAAACTTGGCTTGCGATCCCTTTCCACCGGTTCTGAGCATGCTCATCGGAGACGCATTGCTGGTGGAAGAGTGCCACCGCCGGCACTGTCTGACCCCCTGCGTTTCATGACTCTGTAGGGGATGGGGATGTTGCTGGCATCCGGGTACTTAAACACAACCATGTCACCATTGGTCCCAGGAGGGCCTTATCTTACATGCTTCCTCGGTACCTCTAGCTCATCATCAGGCATCCCAGAGCCGGAAGCCATCATCACTTTGCCCAATTAAGCCAATAATTAATTCAATTAAACAATGGAGAGCTACATTAAGTAATTCATTAAGTGGCTGTGCAATGCTTCGCTCTGCTACTCTATGATGTGGTGATCTACATTTCAAGCAAATCAGGACAAAAAGACACATTTCTTTAATTTTCCTTTAAGCTCAGACAGTATATGTCACCTTGTTCTAATTTACTATCAAAATCGCCTCAAACTCTAATATGACATTTAGGAAGTAGGGGGTGGGAGGGCTGGGGGTGGTGCGGCAGGATAGGGGGGTGGGGACGTATTCCCCCAACAGATTTGTTGGTAAGAACACGGAACACTGATTTTTCTTCTGTGAAGTCCCGACTTTCTGTTCCGAGGCGCTTGACTCGGCATCCTCTGATGTCAAAGACCAAAGACGGGGAATTAAGTCTCTGGCTAACTCCACCAATGTTTTCTATCCCAGAGCACAAAGTAAGGAAAATAAACCTGTAAATTATTCTAACCTGAAAAAATAAAGACACAGTGAGAGGGGGGTAGGAGGCTCAGGGAAAGAGACAATTGATGTTCCCTCCCCCACAAAAAAAAAACCTTCTATTTTTATGCAACCAAGTACTTCAACTAAGCGTGCCTGAGGAAACAAGCAAAATGTTTTCTTATAGCTACATTTAAACAAAACGTCACAATGATTGATTCATTTTATTATGAGTTAATTTTGTAGCCTAATCCAGCAGACTGTCAGGACCACAGCTGTTGCTTCTTCGAGGGAAACTCAAGCCTCTTATTGAACAGTGATTTAACTGTCGACGTGCGGCCAAATAAGGGGGGGAGGGGGGCAGCTGACAAAACATGTACAACGACATTAACACAGTCGCCAAGGTTTTAGCAAATCTATCAACACTACATGGCTATCTTCTCTGATTTGACTCCTGGCTTAGACCCCATTTGATATGGACATCTATTAACGTACACAAAGCTACACCAAAATCTACAAAATACAACCTCTACAATACATTTTGTTTGAGTCACAGCTACTTTTTAAGGCAAAGCAAGGGTGGGGGGAAGGAAATTTTAATTATCAGATTGTGTAAAACCAGCAAGCACTGTCAGATGCGATCCTTCCCTTCACTCATACAATTTAGGGTTTCAGGCGACTCCAACCTGGTTGCAGTTAGCAATCTAAGATCTTCTCAAGTCGCTTATCTGTTATAATCAATCAATCAATCAATCAATTTTATTTTTATACAGCGCTTTTCACATGTTGCCATGTCACAAAGACGCTTTAC
>JAOVYW010000042.1:124726-136734 GCA_025775045.1 Hiodon tergisus
AGAGAGATACAGAGAGAGAGAGAGAGAGAGAGAGAGAGAGAGAGAGAGAGAGAGAGAGAGAGAGAGAGAGAGAGAGAAGGCGCGTTTCAGAGACGGCTACAGAAATCCAATAATGTAACCTCTGCGCGAGGTGCAGGAGTGGCCGGTGAAGGACACTGAGGCCGATCAATAGGAGCTGATCTACAGGAGGAGGAGCAGGTGGGGCTGCTGAGACATGGGGAGAAGTATGGAGGCAAGGATTTAACCCCAAACAAAGGAAGAGCGGCTCCTAATGCACGGCTTTGGACAACTGGCTGACGTGTGTAGAAAATGCTCGGAAGGACAAATTAATACGCAACAACAAACTCCAGATTGGGAGAGAGCTGCGAGGCATGCATGACGGCCACAGCCCCCCTCGTCTGCAGAGCATCCGCCAGTGCGGTTCAGGCCTACCTGTGGGGGAGAGCAGGCCCGGCGAAAGAAGCCCGTGCACGCTGTGGGGAAGGAGTCGGGAGGTGTCCTGCATGGTCACACCCAGGGAGCGCTTTGGCGGGCGGCCTGGCCTGGAGCTGGAGTGAGCGAGAGAGAGGGAGAGAGAGGGAGAGAGAGGCACACACTGTGAAATCACAATCCTCACAGGTTTTAACACAAAGCCTCATTCAGTTCAGCACTTTCATTATTCCGGATCATTTTGCGGACTATTAACATTATTGACCAAATATAAATCCAAGCATATGTAGATAAAGAGTGTGTACATATAATTACATATATAATGTACATACATGTATATATACTGTATAAGGCATGCTTATTATTTTTTTAATTATTGCGACAATATATCAGTATTTACTAATGTAATTTATTTGGTAGGCAACTTGGGTGACTCCAAAAGCATTACAGAATAACAACCATGTGTTAAAACAATTAACCCAATATCAAAAGCCTACTGAGAACAATCCCCAACTACTTTAAGCACTCCTAATGAGTGTAATCACAACAAAATATGAGTAGAAATCGTTTTTAAACACTGATGGAACACACGTTCCAAGATAAGACTACTTCCACTACACCTGAATCTACGCTGAGTAACATGACACACCACAGCCTCTAACCCAGGGGGCTCTTAACTGGCACACAGATCCCATTTCAGCACACAGACCGCTCACTTTAAACCCCCCCACCCCCACCCCCTTCAACCAAAAGAAAAGCATTTGCACGGTCCGCTCAGTGGCTTCAGTGGCTGCGTCTGACTGTGTGCGGTGTGTGAGGAAGAACTTTGAAGTTTGAAATATAAGCAATACACTTTATAATACATGTCAAAAATATGTGTCACATTAGTATACCTAAACACCTTAACCTCCATATCATTAATCATAAACATTTCAAATACTAAAAGGATGAAACAGAGGGCATTTCTGCACACAAAGTGTGATAGCGATCGCTTCAAAACATATGACTTTGGCATGCAAGAACATTTCCTGTTCCCATCAGGTATCTTCAATAATGGTTGCTGACATACAGGCGTATTGTTACCAAGGTCTCAATTCCATTCAAGGTCTTCAAATCAGATCAAAATTCCTCCCTGAGGTAGGAAGTGAGAGCCAACCGAAAACTTTTAAGTTACATAACATACCCCCATCCCTGTCACAGCCACAATCCCTCCCACCGACCACAACGCTGTACTGAGGCAAGAGATGGAGACAAACCCATTGCAGCACGCAGAGATGAATACGTGACTGCCCAGATTAAACGGACCAGACGAAAAGAGTCGGGGAAAAAAAGAAAGTGCTTGAGTAGGAAAATGCTAATTTCCATGCCGCATATCATTAGAGCAAGTCCGGGGATGCCAACTAAAGAAGAGCTTTTTTTCATTAATGTTGAAATGACAACAAACAAAAACAGACCACAGCGCAGCTACAAATAAATGAGGTGTGTGTGTGTAGGGGGGGGGGGGGGTATATATGTAGTAATAAAACGGAACAGTCTTCAGAAACGTAGTTGGACGTAACATGAAAAAGGGCCATTGAATGCTCCGGGGATGAAAACTTGGCTGGCCCAGCCCTTTATTTTCCCCGAATAAAAGACACACAGCAGCGTTGAACGGAGAACAGAGTGAGCAGGGGAGAGAGAGGGAAAAAACTGGATGGACAAATGGGATGCTCTTATCTCAGTTCCAAACAGAATGTTGCCATTAGAACAAAGCTGATGTGCTGTGCAACCTCTCTCTGTCTCTCTTTCCACACACACACACACACACACACACACACACACACACACACATACACATACACGCACGCACGCACGCACACGCAATAGGAGAAAAGTACACCAAAGTGCAGCAGTCAATCTTTTTTATCATGTTTTTTATTTTGTTTCTTGCTCTACTCTTGTTTCAGCAGACCAGCATTATGGGTCACTGGGACTTTAATGCAGAGGAAAGTTTCATTGACATATTGTGCACTAAAAAAACTAGAAAACCATAAGTGATTTACTACAGCTTCCACAAAATAATTTTTTTTTTTTTGCCATTTTGTTTTAGTTTCCAAAGTCATTGTATTTGAGTGCCCCCACTCCCATTAATGTATTTGATCATTTATGTATTTCGTTTTTACTTTAAAAATGGGTAGAACTTCTCTTTCAATTGGCATCTTCTTCCAGTTAAGCAAATTATTCATCTCATGCACACAGTTTGATTTAAATCACACATCACTACCTAAGAATATTGATACACTACTTCATAGTTCTCCTCATAATTTGCTATCTTAAGGCAACACAATTACCTCTATTATGCAACGCATTCGGTATCAGGTATTCTGCAATATCGGTCAGCCCCACTCGAACTGCAAGTTGATCGTGCTCACCACGGCAACATGAAACTCCACGCGACTGCTAGATGGCCAGCCTAAGCAGAGCCCCCAGAACAGACGCAGCATTCTATGTCCTCAGTATACTGATGCAATTAAATGCTAAAAACAGCCAGCTGTCTAAAAAAAATAAAAAAGAGCAATCAACATTAATCACGTTTGTGGTTGGAGGGAGTCCGTAACTGGAAACCCCTCAATGTCAACTGTAAAGTGTATCAAAGCCAGTAACCGCCATTGCTCTTCATTGGTCCATTCCTCTCAGCTGCTAATTCTAATCTAGATCTCTCTATACCTCTGTATATTTCACTTGTTTACTAATCCACTATTGCAAAATTATATTGTATTTTATTCATATAAATATCTGCATGTGTGGACACCACACAATAAAACACACCAACACATATAGTCATTAGTACATTTTTTTAAAACCTTGCAGAACATTATTGAAATACCAAACATTAAACTACATAGATTGTGCCCATATCTATGGCACATATTCTATCCATGTTGATATGTAAAGTTGTATAGAGTACATATAAATTCAGAACGTAGTGTTCATTCAAGAATTTTTACCAGCAACTGCAATCCGTACTTCCATGCAAGCCAAGTAAAACTGGAATAAGATAAATAAGGATGTAAAAGGTTAGGTGTTGTTTTCCTTGTACATTAATCAAATGACCCAAGAGAAAACCACTCATCAAGTTCAGAGTTCAGTCATTTTTCTGTCCTGTACAATCGGAATCATTGCATAAACATTTCAGCCTCTACATTATTACAGAGATTGATTGGCATAAAGAAAAAAGAAAAAAATTATTATTATAATAATAATGTATGTGCTTTTAAAAAGCCTTAAGTAACCTATCGTTTAATCTCATCCAAAATTTAAACGAGGCTCCCGATGAACAATTAATTACCAGAATGTTCCTATTACGTCTGTACGCTTCCGGAGCGGAAAACGAATTACAAAACAAGGTGGAGAAGCTAGGCAGTTTTCAGGGGGATCGGTCCAGAAAGGGAGGAGCGGTGTCTCGAACCCGGAGGTTCATTTCTGGAAATCAACGGAGAGCTGAGACAAACAGGAGAACTCTCTTTAGCATGTTAACCAGGCATTTCCTCAAACTACTTACATGCGTGAGGAAATGAGGTTCCCTTCAACTATACTTTCCGTTCCGAGTGGTCTGCCTGTTTTGTTTAAGAACAAGGCGCAGTATCTACGTATTTGTTATGGAGTGTCTGACTCACTCCCTTTTTACCCTGTCCCTTGCGAGCCTTCTGACTAGCGCGAGATGAAAACCTAAGAGACGTGGGCCGTTAAAGATCCGATCTTTTTCCATGAGGCGATTGTGCTTGCAGTTTTCCCCCAGGGGTCATAAACCTATTTTCTTATTTTGTTCCACTAGGACTGGGTATTGTTGAGGCTCAAGGAGCCTTTTCCTCGCTCGCGACAGGTGCTTCCCTTTCACTTGATTAAAAAACCCGATCCTCACGTCGCGCAGGCGGGCAAGATTGAGCGAGGAACCGACAGCTTAAAACGATTAGAAAATATAATAAATGCATATTGTTATAAAGGATTGTCCCTGTAACCCAAAAACACTCACCAACAACAAAGCAACAGGCGCAGGATATTTAGTTTATTTAAACTGAAATACGTGTATTTCTAAACGCTTTCCTAAAGTAAAACTCATTGTCTTTTCGTGTTAAGCTTCCGAATCGTAGATCACTCTCTTGAAACAACCACGCTGATAGAGAAAGAATAGGCATTCGAATGACGACCTTTTTGGACCATCTTTTCAGTGTATCGCCTCAAGAAATGTGCCCATGAAAAAAATTTAGTTCAGTAGAAAAAAATTACAGTATGGGGGGGGGGGGATCTTGAAATGTTATTCAAGTACACGTGTCCAATCAGATAGCTATCCTTTACCCTTTTTATCTTTTTTTTTTTAGTCAATCAATTACTATAATAACTATTATGACTTGAAAAGAAATAGCTTGAGGACATTTAATACAATTAACGACAAAACATTAGGTGACATGGATCAGTGTTTAACAATAAAGGAGTTTTTCTTGAGATTGGATTTTGCCGGTCCAGAATAACACTCTGCAAAAATGGTTGCACAAATTTAAGTGAGAATCATTCGTACCTGCTTTACATGCTAAAGGGACTGGACCTCGCCCCTTTCTGCATCACTGATGGGCACTTTGCCCGTTTTGCTCAGGCTCGTTTGCGGATTGGTGTTCTGGACCTACATGCTAAGCCATATCCGTTCCCACTTAATGATGGCAACCACGGGCATGGGAGACATCCAAGTACCCCCTTCTTCTGCCTGGGGGTCCCGATGGGCTCAGGAACAGATGGCAGCGTAAAGTCATTTACACGTTCCCTCACGTTCCTCTCAACAGAAAGAAAAACCTTGTCAATGCACACGTCCAAACTAATCGCTTGCCCCAAATCCCTGGCGACGCCGCTTTTTCCGCAGCAGACACCTTAAACTGGGTTACTAAGCACTTTTTTATTCCCTATCAATTTTTATAAATTTGTCCTTGTCGTTTTTTCAACGAGTCATATTAAATATTCATTCTGAGCCAACACCTGCTTATCGCTTTGCAACTGTGTCTAAATGGGAGGGGGGGGGCACGTTCCAGGACACCCAAAACCTATTTTTGGAAGTGTCCCGCCCACTCTGTTGAGTCACCGTTTTGCTGCCGTGTCCAATACCCCCCTGCACACAAACACCTACCGTGCCTCACTAACTCCTGGTGTTTGGGAAAACTTCTCGATTAAGAGGCACTCAGGGAGTGGAGGAGGAGAAAGGTGGCAAAAGTTCTGCAGAACTTGTGACCAGAGTGTGGGGGGCGGGAGGGGTTTGAATGTGGAGCCAACAAAAATCTGATTTCAGAAAATTTAATGGGAAATTGTTTAAACAACAACAAAGACGGCAGCAGACCCCCCCCCACCCCTTAAAAAAAACTGTACAAGTCAGGGTGCCTTTGAAGATATTTAATTAAAATCTAATCCCGCATTCTTAAAGGCTCACATAAATTAAGCTGTCATTCAGGAGATTTATGCATTCACATTTGCATATTGCATACAATTCATCAATTACTCATGTTTGAAAGGCTTGCGTTTCCCAGGGAGTGCGGCTGCCAGTGTGCCAACAGAGAGAGAGAGGGAGAGAGAGAGAGAGAGAGAAAGAAGAGAGAGAGAGGGGCTCGCATTTGCCACTGATACCCAGGAGGAGCCAGTCTCCATATGTCTATACTCACAGCCCAGCCTAGCTCCCCCCTCCACATGCACAGACACACATACATATTTCCAGCATTTCCATTTGCAGTCAGAACTTGCTCAGGAAAAGCTCACCAACACCCCCACTCTAATTCACTACCCATGGTGGAGCATATTTTTCAGGTAAGATGAGCACGCTGGTGCGCACGTGAACATGCGGTGCTGGGAAGTGGAAACGGACGCAACACTTTTTCTTTTTTCCACAGGAACCTCCTGTGGCACACAGGAGAGGAGAAATCACCATGCGACCAATGCTTCACACTGTGTTCCTTTAAAAATGTTACAAATCCCTGTAGGCCAAAATATGTGGGGGTGAGTGGGGAGTGTAGAGAGGTCAGAGAGAAAATTACAATGACATGATAGAAGATCTCCATAAGTAGATCACTACAATAGCAGAACACAAGAAAAGTATGATATTTCCAAGCAAAGGCAGGACCCTCAGAGTGATTTTTTAAAAGTTTTATTCAGTGCAAAACAAAAATACCTAGTTTTAGCAAACATGCTAATTTATTTCCTGGATCCTTGGGGGTGGGGGTGCTACCCTTACATTTTCACCACTCTTATTTCATTCCTCAAAGTGGAGGACTGGGAGGACAGGAGATGGAGAGGACCTCTCAGGAACAATCGCGCATCCATAAAAATGGCTGGTAATTGCCATTTTCAAAAACAAATCAATACCTACAATGTAAGGATTTGAGGAGGGCAAGGCAATAATAAAGGCCTCATTGAGGAAAAGTAATTGGCAACGTTCGGAAGAGGGCTGAGCACGCAGCGCCTGCAAGGGAGGAGAGCGACCTACCTGAAAACAATCTCTTCGCTTTATAACCTATTAATATCAGGGTATTATGAATGGTGAGCGGGATCTTACTGTCACTGGTTTTTTAAATATCTGTTTTGCCGTGATGCATTCTTTTATTATTAAGTCAAAGCAAAGATGGCAAATGTTTTCCTCTCATTCCCTTCTCTTTAGCTTTAAGATGTGAGATGAGAAATAAATTAGGCGCTGATAAACGTTACTGTCGGCGGTAGCACTGCCTATTCCTCTGTTGTCTCAGATACCGGATTACTGTGCTGAGCGTACGCCACGGCAACGGTAGGAAAAGTACAACAGACCCACTTCCTTCCCCTTTTCTGCAATTGGACCTTCAGATGGGTTTTTGCCTTTTTGTGCCCGTTCTTTTTAACTGACTATCTTTCTGATCTCCCCTGATTCCTGATCTGATGTCCCACACCAGCTCAGGTGACATACACTTCTCCTTGACCTACCTGAGCCAGTCCCAGTTCCACCCAGGCCACAGAGTTGAAATCACAACAGCTCAGGGAGCCACTCGCGGAGAAGACAGAAAAAAACTTGGTTTGAGAAACAATGGGTATGAGAAAAAAATACTGCCCTGATGGTTTTGAGGTTCACTCCAAGCAAGCGACACTGCCACCAACTGTAATAAACCTTTCCTAAACATGCCAAAGAGCAGCCCTTTTAGATGAAGAGCTCGGAGGTAAAGACTTGGGGCAAAGATGGGGGCTTCCAGAATACACAGGGAGGCCATTGAGGTCTGGTGCCCCTCTTTCAACTATCCAGGTCAAACTTTTTCCACTATTGAAATGTTCTGAAACACACTTTAAATATTTGCTTTCCTCCACGTCAGTTAGGGCCAGACCAAAGAGGCAAAAGCAAAAAATTATAGTGATCATAATGAAAGTTTTCTTTTGTGATCCCAGTTCCTCGTTATCATAATGATTATCTACCTTCCCCTCAATATCCCCAACACAACCAGTCAGAGTGCCGGATAACCCCAATGGGAGATCAGCCAATCCTGCGAGAGGCAATATGAACTACAGGGGTACAGAGGTCAAGGTCAGCCCTGCCTGTCTGCCCAAAGTGAGGATTACAATGGCTTAAGCTTTGTCCTCTCAGCCACAGAACTAAATGGCTGAAAGCAATTAAATATGTCGGGGATTATGCCCCTGTCCCAGACACTTTCCAAATTGAAATGCGCTGAAAAGCAGTGTTTTGTCAGAGAGTCACAGAGGTGGAGAATCAACTTTGGCCCACTATTCAACTGTTGGTTAAACTGAATGGCCAAAGCTGCTTTGACACAGGTGCTGAGGCTGGCCACAAAGACGACAGGTGACGTACACCTGGAGATCCTCGTATAGATTATCATCTAGCAACCCCAGTCAGGGGCACACGTTAGGCTCCTGCGTCATTAATAAAACCTTACATATTTTAATGATGAGCACTGAACCATGGAATATGCAGTTCTTGGTCATTAAAGTTATGTTAGCACCTCCTCTTCCTGCCCCACTGACTATTGCTGTGGCCAAGGCTCCTCCAACTGTGGCAGGCCCCACAGTCCAGAGTGTTGCTGCTGGAGGTTTGGCGGAAAGGGAACGCTGATTTCATGGTAACGGAAACAGCACCAGCATCTGCACACTTCTCATGTAGCATCAAGGCAAAACAGAGGCCACGTGACACGTTTCCCCTTAGAACAGCTTGTTTGTTCCCTTTCATAAAGCAAAAGAATCCCCTTTGGTTTTATTAAAAAGGGTGGGTCAGGTGGTGTGGGGTGGGGGTTCAGGGGGGTGGCGGGTGGCAGTCGATATAAAAAACAATCCGTCTATTAATGGGACGAACCGTGAGGGAAGCGCCCCTCTTTTTTATGGCAGAGTCTGCACTCACGGATGCCTCTAAGTGCTACCCCCTGACTGACACCGGACAGCTTTTAACTTAAGTAGCCCGTGCTCGTAATTTTTTCCCCTCCTCCATGGCGGCACTTCAGAGCCTCTGACGGTATTGAATAAATGTCAAAAGTCTTTCCACTGCTGTCCAGAAGGCCAGTGATGTGTCCTGCCTTTCCGTCTGTTTGGAGGATTTTGTTTGCAGCCCATTTTCTTTCTTTATTAAGCAGACATGTGGCGGCGGGACTGGTATTTTTTATTATACAAATCTTTGACCCATTAGCAACCTTACCGAAAATCACATGTGAGGTAAGAGAGAAAAAGAGAGGGGGAGAGCGAGAGATTTATAACTGATTAATAAAAAAGTGCACATATTTAATAGGTTATATCATTAGTGTATTTTTCCAATACACTTTTTTCCATCAACTAATTTCCTCTTATAAAGTTCACACTTCTATGTAAATACAACACACTTTCGCCTTTCTATTTTATACCAGTAATGTGAAAATTCAAGTTGAATGGGTGTATGAAAATAATCCAGTGATGTGAAAGAAAGTGATACAGGGAGAAAGACAGACAGAGAGAGAGAGGGGGAGAGAGCGAGCGAGAGAGAGAATGTGTATGTGCATGAAGCTGTGTGAGGGGTCATAAGGTGAACCAGAACTGAACCCCCGAGTGTCGTGGGACTGCCACTCCTCCTCCTGAGAGCTTTCTCTCTCTCTCTCTCTCTCTCTCTCTCTCTCTCTCTCTCTCTCTCTCTCTCTCTCCTCCTAAACTGTGCTTGACCTTCCCCCTGCAAAGCAGACCTGCGCA
The DNA here is from genome assembly GCA_025775045.1 of Hiodon tergisus. Lineage (NCBI taxonomy): Eukaryota > Metazoa > Chordata > Actinopteri > Hiodontiformes > Hiodontidae > Hiodon > Hiodon tergisus. The sequence goes on from JAOVYW010000042.1 coordinate 134,345, forward strand.
GTTGCACAAACGCTTTCATCTCCCATTAGAATCCTCCCTCAACACTTCACTTCCAGATCGCTTACCCCTTTCATCCTGCTGCCACCACCACGGTGCAGTGGTACTGCCTGGCCCCCCCTTCACCCTCTCTCCGCGTTTCACTGTGACAATTACCAATTAATCACTTTCAATTTCCAGACATTTCATCTGCAAAACTGCTGTTTTTCAGTTTGACCAGGAGCTTCAAATAAGAATCATTTATTTATTTGTTTGTTTCTGGCCAGTTAAAGAGTTTTGAAGCTAGCGCTTTCTCTTCCTCAGAAGTCTCTTTTCTTTTGTGCTAATTTTTACTTTCCATCCTGAGTGATTTATAAGGCCACCACCCTGCCAATTGCCAACAGCACTTAAGGATACGTACCTATGTGGCTATTTTATAAATAGACAAGCTGCGAGTGTCTGCATTTGGGCCTGCCTGACGGGAATGGTTGCAGCATCTCCAGCTCCCTCCAAGCTGCGGCTCAGGCTGGAACCTAGCCTGGCCATCTGTTCACTCTGTGTCACGGTTATCTTTGCTTACGGCGAGGTGCACCGAGCCCTACCGGGCGAAGCGCTAGGCCGCTGCCATCGCACAAAAGCAAGAATGCACATCTCTGGGAACCAAAAGGGGGCCCGGGAGCCGCTTTACAACCGTGGCCTAGGGAGCCCCTGCAATCCACTCACACTGGATTCATACAGCGTGAGACAACAATGTCGAAGACCACCGTGTCAGACAACCGTCTGCCGGAGATTTATGGTGAGGCTAGAGGGGTGTCGCGGACCTTGAACCGTCAGAAGACATTCAACACATCAAAGTTACTGAAAAGCATCATTCTAATGTCGAAAAATAGGCCAGCCAAAGCAGGACCTTATAATGTTTTCACAAGTAACTTCATAATCCCACTGTACACTTACTGTATACAACTTACTCTTACTGTACAACTAACGTTAGACTATTTGACTCACTTTCAGAAATTTCCGCAATGTTTCAAATTGTTGGGTCCTAATAAAGACTTAAAACCTGGCTTAAAATGCTTTCTTCAAAAAATTTTTTTTAAAGAATAATAACAGTTATATCCACTTCGATCCTGTGATATGACGATGGGGCAGGCACCCGTTTTATTTTAATCAAAATAATGTTTACCTTTTTGCTCTTGTTAATGAATCCTTCAGGTTAATGCATTATTGAATGGGCTTCCTGCACACCATATGGCGCTCAGGCATTGTCTCTCCTGCTATACCTGGTGCTGCATTCACAAACAAAAGCACACAAACACACACACACACACGCTCACACAAGCCAACGCGACCAACGCAACACGCTGTTATTATATTTGCCGCCAAGGACAAAGAGACCTTCATACTCTTGCCCGCCTTAACAAAACCGAAACCGGAGTGAGTGGCCGAGAGAGCACATACCAAAACATTAGCGTGACTTCCCTTCTGCAGCTTTTCTTTGCTCTCAGAACAAAACAAACAGAAAAAAGAGGCCCTGAGAATAGGCCTGCTGATCCCACTGCAGGTTCCGTAGGCAACCCTTTCTTCTCACCTAATCAATAGCTGCCGTGGTGAGCGGTCCAGTCGCCCCACAGGTGCATTTTGGTTCTGGAGCTCAAGTTGCACAAATTCTGAGACTGTCCAATCATGCGCACTCTCCCCCGTCCCGGGAATCTCACTGATAGAAGCTGGCCAATCATGCGCACCGAGCTCTCCCCGGGATTCGGCGTGTCTCCGAAACTAACCAATCAAGCGTATTGATCCATGCCCTGAAATTTTTCCAAGTATGTAAATTACTTCTGACAGGAAGATCAGTGGCATGTTAAAAGTCATTACGTGTGTGGATCCAAACTCAGTGACTGCTTTTTTCAAAAAGGTTTTTTTACTTTATATTCATTTAGTTTTTTGTAACCTAGCTAGTCCAAAGTCTTGTCTAGATTATTAAAACATTTTAATACGCATGTACTAAATTGCATGGTTTTAGCTTTTTTAGATAAAAAGTAAAACTGCAAAATTTTAGAACCCAAAAAATTCCCTAGCTACCTGGATTTCTACTACTTTCTCACTGTATAGCATACCTATTTAACAAGTGGCCCACGGATCAGATGTAGCCTGCAAGAAAGCCCATTTTGGTCTGTCCAAATACAGTAATCAATCCCTAAAATTTTCCAATCAACGTAATCAAACTTACATATGGATATTTTCATGCCTTTATTCGCTCTACTCTTACAATAATAATAATAATAATTTTTATTTTTACTTTTATTATTACTATTATTATTATTATAATTATTATTTGGGATTCAGGTTTAAATCAATCAAATTTTATATATATATATAATTTGATTGAATCTGAATCCCAAATAATAATAATATAT
>JAOVYW010000042.1:189809-217564 GCA_025775045.1 Hiodon tergisus
CCTCGCTAAAAGGTTAATTACTAAATCCTCCCCAAACTGGCCATCTGGATCTGAACAAATGCAAACACCGCCATCTCTCCCAGCATACCCCTTCCTGTCCTTACAGCCACCAACAGTACACCACCCTCCAAGTCTGTTTGACTACATAATTATAATGATGAAGGTGAACTCTTGTTGTGAGGGTGTGGCCTATGCTATATAAGTGGCACAGTACACTTGCTTGTAAATGTCTGTGTATATTTGCTTGTGCCTCGCATGAAAGTGTGTGTATGTGTAATGCATCTGCATCCACATATACAGTGCATCTATCACTATATGATAGAGTTTGAATGTCATTTTGCCAAAGTTCGGTCATCGGCACAGTGATGTTAAGGCTGATGTCTATATTAGTGGTGCCAGCGCAAAAAGCCTAAGCAGCACAAAGGCAGGTGTGTCTGTGTCTTCCCCTCCTTTTTCCTGATCTAAAGGAGGAGAGTCACATTGTCACAAACAACGACAGTCACTTGCAACAGTTAATGTAAAGAGAACCTCAAGCTAGATAACTAAAACCAAAACATATCTTATATTGTAGCGTTGTGAAATAGTTGTTATGACCAATGAATCTCACAGAAATAAAACATCAGAATAAGAATAACTAAAATAAGTTTTGGACATTTTTAAAATTTTAAAAACTATAGTTTATTATGATTAAAATTGTCAGTAAAATAGCGCTCCCTTCATATATTTTTACTCAACGCAAATGAGACCGTAATTGCACAACATTCTATTCAACATAGAGAACTTTTATCCTTCAAAGATCAATTAAACAACGTATCCATTATTAATACTGAAGGTAAACAAAACAGTGAGTTGAACGAAACTAATATGATGCGAACATGATACTGGACTCATTACATGGCAAATTACACGTACAGGTCAGATTTCTTAACTTTTTTATTATAAAGTCATTTTGAAATTAAACGCATTATATTTTTAAACAATAAGATGTTTGTAAACGGTCATTTAAAAGTGTTGTTCAATTAATGACGCACGAACAAAGATCATAGCAGTCTTTAAAGGCATCAATTGTAATTTGGCGCACACTCAATGTAAAAAAAAATCCGCGTTTCGGTTATTTTTGTAATCTATTTCTCACTCATTACAATGTAACACGATTGATTGGTTTCTTGAATTAACTGCAACCGGATATGGTCTGTTTTTGTTCTTAAAGTCTGTAAAACTTACGTATTTAGTTCGAATAATATATTATAGTTTTATTCTAATCAATGTTATAAATAAGTTCTTTTAAAATGTTATCTTGTTGATATGGTGAATATTTAAATACAACTATTAGGCATTTGATTAATTTTAAAAAGTAAGTGCAAGTTATTATTACTATTATTATTATTATTTAAGTGACACAATCGTGGACAGAATGTTCCTTCTGTGTTTTATTGTTGTCTTTTCAGGCTGCATTGTAAATGTGGCTCTTTGTCGCTGTATCTGGGGTACCGGCACTCGGGGAAAAAACACAGGTCCAAAGCATGGAGCCGCCTAAGTTTTAGGTAAAAATGTGCCCTGTCCTCTTTAAATGTTCTCTTACCATTGACATTGCTGGCAGAGCTCGAGAACACTAATGCATCTGTCACGATAACAAGCTAAGAATAACATCTAGACATCAAACCGAGCAGAGAAACCATCTGAAGTGATTCATTCAGATCTGTCTCATTGATTTATTAAACACACAGCAAACATCTGCAGCTGCACATAGCCCCTCCGCGAGAATTCATTCAAGATCAAATCAAATGGAAAAAAGTAAAAGCCAAGGGAGACCAATTAAAACATTAGGATTCAAATTCAGGTTTTTTTTTAAAGTAAAATTTTACGTCTCATACTGAAAGTTGGACGAGAACACCACTTGTGTTCATGAATAAGAAGTACCTTTTAGTAACTATAAATGCGCTAATGATTACGGCGTGTTAGTTAATCCTTATTTAATCTACATATAGCCTTTGTATATAGAGAAATTACGATGAAATAAAAGTGGAGCATACGTCTATTAACTTTCATTTAATGTTTTATTTAAAAACACACTGTGCATCTATTTCGTATATGTTAAGGGTGTTTTAGATACATTTACGTTAATATGCTGTAGGGCCCACACGGAAGAAAAAAAACTTACAATGATTGTTCTTGCGTTTCTATGATTCAGACCATAGGAGCCCGGAAATGTGCCTTGACAATTGCGAGAGACAGGCATTACGAAAATGTCAATTTAATTTCATTCTTTAAATCCACACGTTACGGACCAATGGACCCCCTAAAGAGTTTCTACTGATGCACTTCACAATTCCTAATTATGCTTGAGAGGTAGCCTACTCTATTTGTTCCATTCAAAGCCGTAGTTAAATATATGCAACGCACTCAAAAAAGCTTAGCACAATGATTAATAAGTATTGTAGATAAACTACACAATCTTAAAAAACAATCTTGCTCAGTTTGGAAAAAAGTAATTCATTCGCAACGCATAAGGTATGTGTTTAAATGTATAGCGGTATATGTCGCCTGTACAAGGACTCCGAAGTTGCATCGAAAGTGTATTCATTTATACCAGACATATAATTAATAAACAACGAATTTGACTTTTTTTTCTTTCTTTTTTTTAAATCTAAGACAAAAACGATGACTTCATTTCCATTACTTTGTCAACATTTGATAATAAAGTTCCATATATATCACCAAATTAATGTTTTACTGATTAATTATGTTATCAATGATGAGGTTACATCGGTATTGTCGCACGTTAGAATACAGCGTGAGATAAATATAGCTATATAATACAGTTAACGTAAAAATAAATTTAAAAACCATTTAACCATCTAACTTTTAATAATTTATTAAACTTAAATAAATATAACATAGCCTAAATAAATACGTCCATCTTAAATAAACTTTTGGATTAGATACTAGACGTTTTTATACACTTAATAGATTTAATAAGATAGATTGTCACAATTGTTTATACGACTTGTAAACAGGTTTTGAATATACCTTCAAAGGTTACATTTTTCGTGATTGAGAGCCTATGACCTAGTCAACCCAGATGACACATTCCCTTGTAATTTGCCACAGAATTGGAAAATTGTGGTTTAGTCAAAACGCAAAAACCATTGTTTTTACCAAAAGTGTGCGTCTGTAACTAGAGGTCTTAACCTCGGTGCGAGGAAAAAACACGAGGAAGACAGGCAGAAAAGTTTTGTATACAAGTGAAGGGGTAACTATCTGGGTCAGCTAGACTTGATGCTTTCACATTGAAAGAACGGGGAGTTCTATTATCTCTTTTGAATAGTCAGGCATAATTAAGACTATCTATCAAACGTAAATTATTTTAAGGATGAAAACCGCTATAACAAAATACTTTAATATGAGTAAATCTGGCTATTTATAGAAATACTTCTTAGTGAATTTATGAAAAGTAGAAAGTTCAGAAACTTTTTACTCTTATAAGTAAACATAAGCTTGTTTAGCATACATAAAGATGTGTGCCATATATTTTAGTTCCCACGCAATGTGAACGTATTGATGTATATTAACGGTGAAACAGATACATACTTTAGGCTTTAGGGTCAGAAAATACATGTATCTAACCTTGCATTGGTACAATCATTGTACAGCGCCTCGAAGTCCTTTCGGGTGATGAGTTTGCAGCGGTTCACTCCTGGCTGGATGGCCCCGAGTCCACGCAGGATCCGGACCTGCTCCACGGTGCACACGACGGGACATATATCCAGGCGCTTCAGCTTGGTGTAGACGGTGTGCAGCCCTCCGACCAGGTGTTTCAGGAAGAGGTCGAAGACCTGCGGCAGGCAGATCAGCTCCTGGCCGTCCACATTGAAGGAAGCCACCTTGACCCCATGGACCTCCACCATTTTGCACTCGTTGTTAACGCCCGTGCCGTTTGCGTTGCCCCCGCCGCCTCCTCCGCTGCTGATGAAAGTGTTGATCATACTGCTGGTCAGTCTCGGAGACTCGGCAGGGCTAGTGTACAAGGGATCGGAGCGGAACAAACCCCCAGATCCCGGAGTGGAGGTAGGGGAGAGCACCGGGGGAGTAGCTGATACGGCCATAGTCACTTTAGTATTTCTTTTCCTTTACTCTCTCTCTCTCCCACTTGCGTTTTTACTCTCTCCTCTCTCTCCTCTTTCACTGTCGCCTGCTATTGCTCATGCACACCCTCTCAAGCTGAGTAGTAGGCAATAGGCTACTACCTTACTCGCAAGTGTGTGGTGGCGAAACTGAGAAGCGTTGCATTCACTGTTTCAATCGGCCAGCCCATCTCGTTGTAGACGGGCACCTGGTAACACCAATGAGCAGCGCTGTAGCAGAAACCCGTGCATCTTACTGGAGCTTTGATCTAAACAGATGAGTTTACTAGTAAAAAGGGGGTCGAGTTATTACTGATAACAACCCATTGCATTGAGACAACTTTGGGAAGACTTTACATGTCGGATCCTCTTGTATTTTTACAGAGATGTATATATTCTGTGCGTTTTTTGAGCCATACTTTTGTTTTATACTTTCCAACGTAATAATAATAAAAAATAATGATTGTTGTTATTATTCACACTGTATATAAAATCTGTAATTTGTGCGCCCTCTTGAAGTCATCAATCTTTTCATTGTGGTGCTCCTGCCACGGTTAAATATACACTCCGCAGAGAGCACTATTCACATGTCTTCGTTTGATTAATGAGAGGGTTTCCTCTTTAGATATCGTTCCCTTTACAATAAAAGTATTTGGGAATGCGAACCATGGGGCATAGCGTGTGTCCTTTCACTAAGCCCCGCACGCTGTGCCTTGGTGCAGAGGCGCGACCTCGTGGCGCTGGACGTTTCAAATGCCGTGTAACTTCTGTAGCGGATTTCCTGGAATCTCTGATATTTAAATCTTGTGCATCGATTAATTATTTTAATGTTGCATATTTGTCTTGTATAACTGCTTTAAAATGTTCGTAAATAAAATGTAATTTTAGTAAGCTAGATTTAAAAAAAATCACAAGAACAATAGTTCTTAAAAAAGGTATAACCTGACAAATTTTTTTTTCTTGTGAAGGTTTAATAGTTAAATAAAAATAAACAACACAGAGTAATTCTATAGGCTAATAATATGTATTTGATTAGCTATATTTATATTACACGCCGGCTCTCAGAACCGATAGAGCGGACACAAGCTGTTAATGCCCGTTTCTTGCAATTATACAAAATTCACTTCTCCCTACCTGATTTGACCGTTAATAATTAATAATTAATTAATTCCTTTTGTTAAACTCCTTGCAGTTTTAAAATTTTATTACAATTTCAATTCTAAATGTAAAAATAAGGTACTGCAGTGCACCTAATCTTTAAAACTGCTGGATACACACAATCAACGGCAAGGCCTTGTTGTGTGTTAGTTACCCAGTTATTTCCAATTGGAACTGAGAAGGGGTGATGCACCACTGCAGAGATACGCACAGATAATTGTGATTGTTGCATCAGAACACAGGGCACAGTTTTTTTTTGTTTGCTGCAGGTGAGTCTGATACTAAAGTCTGCTGTCAGGCTGCCTTCCCAGCATATGTGGGTGTCCGTACTGCCTGTCTCCGTTGAAAACATCTTGAAAATTCATTAGGTAAAAATAATGTTGGGGATTTCTGAAAGTTGTGCTGTTTTTTTAAAAATTTCAGAACTTTCAGAAACACCCAACATGATTTTTACCCAATGAATTTTCAAGATGTTTTCAAAGGAGACAGGTTTATTTAATTGTATTTAGCTTTTTTTTGAGTCAATGGACATTTATTTCAACTGATTTCAGTGCCCCAGGGTGGCCAACACGTTTAATATATGTCAATTTCATATATATCTGCTATTTGACTGTCATAGTCCCGTTCTATTATGCTCCCTTCTGGATCCGGGCGTGTTTGCAGTGCAGAGGACAAGTGGTACATTTTTAATGTCCATGTGAGACAGCATTTTACTGGCAATGCAGTGCTTAGGAGGCATATTAACTGAAACGGCTTCCCATAGCACAGGAGGGATAGGTTGGGGTGAAGTGGCGCGTGTGTGTATGTGTGTGTGCGAGTGTGTGTGTGTGTGTGTGTGTGTGTGTGTGAGACTCTACTACCATGCTATGTGGGTTATATGTCTGCATGCTTCCTCGCAACTTTTAAAAATCCTGATAAAATCAAAATTGCTGAGAACTCTACACGATTTCAGGTCTCTTTGAGTGTGTAGACACTGTGCTGTGTTTTGCTTTTGTTTGGCGCCCCTCTAGTGGAAGGAAGAATGTGGTGTGTCACGCTGAAAAAATTCTGGAATGATAATTAAAGATGGGACCAAATCAAAACTTCGGCAAACCGCTATTCACAATTCACATAACTGTATTTAATAGCCTTTTCTTTTTATGAGGAGAAGAAAAAAACATAAAAAACCAAAAACACTTATCTGCTATGTTCAGAGGTCATAATTGTAATTGTAATTGTACCAATACTTCAAAATGTGCTTATTGACAGAGCAAAACTTTACTCTTTGCTGTCCCTCCACTCTTTGGCTGTTGTGACCCTCTCAAAATAACAGACATTTATTGTATCACAATAAATAAATGAATAAATAAATAAATAATAAAATGAATACAGGAATAACAGTTAACCTTTGAGCTCCATCTTCTTTAGGGCAGATTAATATTGTAATGAGCACTTAAACTGCATGCAAATTTCTCTGAGCACCTGGTTAAATTAAAAAGCTATGGTGGGCCATCTGAAAATTAGATACATATTTTAACGCGGCTTGGATTGCAGCCCGCTTCATGATTCCACACATTTTTGCCCCTTCCTATTTTATTTAATCTTAATAATTGCCTGCTTAGCATACCCCGCCCTACTAGCCTACACCCGCCACCCACCGCACATTTCCCCATCAGCAGCAAGACGGCGCTCTTTCCATATGGGAGCTGACAACTCATTTCTCAATGAGTAAATGTATATAATGACCCCCTCCCACCTCCTCACTGCATATCAGGGTGGGACACACACTCTGCTGTTGCCAGTGGAGCAGACAAAAGCAACTTGAAGAAAATGGGCCTTTTAATATTATATTAATTATATACTTTTTATATACTTTTTAATATAATAATATTTATTTGTCTCTAAAACATTTAAAGATACACTGTAATATATGGCCAAAGATTCTCACTCTGCCCCTAAAATTTAGTTGACACACATCGAATAGTTTTTGCCCAACTAATGCATCCTGCAGAAGTTAAATATATCATAATTGAATACAGTGTGTTTCGCTTTGTTCACAGTGATATACTTTCACTCAGTTGCGAATCCCACCCATCTCATTTCTGGTTTAAAAATAAAAGGATGTGGCCTCTGTGGACAAAAAAATGTAACTTCTTAAATTACAGTAACTTCTTAAATGACTGTAACTTCTTCTTCGGAAAACCCATGTGTGCACATTAATAATCATGTGCTTATGAGAGCCAAGAGCAACTTCAATTTCATAATATGTGGCCAAAATACCTTCCTTGTTTAGTTTCACAGCAGTGATAATGAAGATTCTATGTACGGTCCTGAGGAAAAAAAACATTTTCTTCAGCTGTAGCAAGTTTGATGAAATACAGTAAGATCATTCAATTTCATTAGGTCATAAAATAAAACCTCTAATATGAACAGATCATTTTGAGGAAGTACAAAGGACAAGAACTGAATTTAAAATATTATTCTCAGAATTTTCTGTGCAATTCTTTCTTCAGGATTTGGCAGAGCCAGGTGTGCACTTGAAGCATTTAAGTGCTCCATCTCAAAACCTCAAAAATAAAACTAATTTAAAAGTTAACTCATTTAATCAAAGAGCAATATATTTTTTATTTAATATTTTATTTCATGGCGCCCACATCAGTTTTTGTTTGTAGGTTAAACACTTCAAACACTCAAAAATACTTTCTGTCAATATATATTTATACCAAAACAAATAACAAATAAGTCTTCATAATAAACAGAAATGAAAAAAGTTATTCCCATCATCGTACGCACTGTTGAGACTTTTAGTAATTCACGAACTGTGCACATACATTTAATTGGCCAATATATTAAAAATTTAATTTGCTTTACCAAATGAATGTTTGTCCTCCAATTTAAATTGTAGACCTGTTTTGTTAGACCTGTTTTGATTGGAGCTACCAGTTTCTCTTAGCATTCATAAATGGGTTTTATCGAGGGAAAATGCGAATAGCAACTATATGTGCATAGATTCATCAGTGTACATGTGTTTGACAAGCTTAATCAATATTATTCAATGAGTGCAATGATGGACCACCGTGTCTCAAATTAATAATGTAGAAAAGTCTGAAAAAAAATCCTCACGTTGCCGAACAAGAACGAGTAACAATTCATTATATACTGGTTGACTATATAACAATTAGTTAACAGTTAACTTTTACCATATTGTAATTTGATGGATATCTGGACTTTATGTCGTTAGAATGTAACCACTTAAAATGATCTCTGTGTTACAGGTTATGTGTTTCCTGATAATAGTGATCGGTTGACAACCAGAAGTGAAAGCAGTTACATATTTTCTAACCTTTAAATTAAACCTTTAAACCAAATAAATGTTACTTATTTACATTTACATTTGGTACTCTTGTATTAACAGTAAGAATGGGCTACATTCTTTACATTGATAATTAGACCACGTACCATGTTGTGGAATTATGATTCTGAAATATTTTTCAGTCCATTCCCAGATTGCCTAAAATAAATATTTTGAACTAAAAATTAAATAAGTTAAAATTACAGAGCAGTCCGCACCCAAAGATTATTACAAGGGATGTATGTGACTTTGACAAAAGGGATTTTGATCATTGTTGATTTTTACTACTTTCTTAAGCTTCTCTGAGCTTGATTTGAAGATGTTTTCTAGGTGTTTTAGGAGATGCAGCTTTGTGACACGTTTATGAACAGGAGATGGTCTCTCCACTCCTCCTGCCGAGACAGTCTCGATATCCTAATGGTTCAGTCAGCAGCAATGGACAGTCTTCTCTGGCTTTAATCAGACTCGAGTGGAACTCCACTTTGGCATGGATGAAGACATACTTTGAGTTGTAGGAAAAAGGCACCATCCTTTCTTCTTTGCCGCCATGCAGTTAATGGGATTCAATGAGAGAGAGAGAGTGAAAGCGAGAGAAATGGTTTTATCCCCATTTTGCATTATTAGTCCGTCTCTTCAGTGTAATTTTAATGTAAAATATTGCAGTGAGGCAAGATGCAAAATACCCCCTCCCCTCTGTGTAATGAAATCATTTTATTAATGCGTGCATAACACAGATCAATAACAATAATAAATTATGGGTGATTGTAATTGAATGTTTTCCTAATTTTATTGTCAGCCATGATAAATATTCATCCCCATTACAGGGTTTTAAATTAATTACAGTGTAGCTCCGTTTGCAAGATGAAATGTTACATATATATCAGGAGCAAAGTAATGCATTTGGGTCCCATCCAGTGCCAAAAAAAAAAGGTGATGGACTCTTGGTTGTAGTAAAACCTTAATCCAGCATTCCACTCTAGGGGAGGGGCGAGCACCTTGTTTCAGAGAGCGTCTTAGTGAAGGTCCACCTTTGATGATTTAATGCTGCCTTTTAATGAAGCCGCTGCCAGAATGGGGTTCTTGGCCCCCCTGAAAGGATCCAGAATCCGTCCGTGAAGCCGGGAGTAAGAACCTGAGCCCTGTCAGCCCTGCCACAGAAAAAGAAGAATGGGTCATCATTGACCTTTGACCCTGCAGATACTTCAACTTGCACCTGGCGAGAGAGCAACTGCTTATATTTAAACTTCATTCTTACAGTTTAATGCAGAAATCCTAAGACTGGTGGTTTTGATCAAATCCAATTCTCATCCTCAGCTTTTTACTTTTTACCATATTCCCTGTGGCTTCCCTATAGCAAGACAGTTCTACCAGGACAGATGTAAAGAATACGCTTTTAAATAACACTGGTGTATGGCTCCTTTTCTGAAGCCTTGAGCCTTCTAAGAACAAAGGTGCGCTGCAATGTGTCATGTTTGCACAAACGGAGGGAATATACATCCCTGAACTTTTTCAAGGAAGCAGCATTATGTCAAATATTTATAGTTAAGATGATGTAATATAATGTTAAATGTTGTTAATGAATTTATAGGTGTAAATCACAGTGAGTGCTTACAGGCGCCTGTTCTTTAAAGGCGGGACCAGAATGGAGGGAAAGAGTGGTTTGTGAGCTCCTATAGATAATAGATTATTGTCCACCTTGGCCGTGCATTTTTGCATGTTTTGTGAATAAAGTTCGCCATCTCCTTAACTTTGCCGAAGCTGCACACAGTAATAATACACAAAAAAGTACATAGCTGTCATCAATTAGAATGTGGATTATTGTAAATTTTTTATGCCACATTACCTACCTGAACCTAAAGCATAAGCAAATCAATCCTTCCCTAGTAGAGTACACCAAAAATATCTTATTGGGTTCTGATTTGAAAGTAAAAATCCAATACAGTTTATAATTCATTCTTAATTCATTCAAGTAACCAACAAATATGCAAATTAATTTTGACTGGTATCCGAAACATCTAAACAGGAACACTTCTAAAATGTAGACTTAACTGCTTAATACTCTTGTGTATTAGAATAAAAATCACAGGCACTCGTTTACTGTTGACGAAATTAAAACTGAAACGTTTTAATTGCCTGAAAATGACTAATTACTTATCTGGCACTTTTCTTTGATCATATTTAAAAAACACAAAGAGCCAGCAACATTTAAAACAGAGGTTCCAAACCCTGGCCCTGCAGGTCCAATCTTCCTGCTGGTTTCTATCACGACAGAGTGCTTAACTACCAGAATGCAATGATGACAGCGTCCAGCATATCGATCAGGCCACATTCTTTAACTTTGACAGCATCTGCATTAGAGGACATCTTCCACACCTTTATCTCCCCTATACCATATAGTCCAGCCCTAAAAATATAGATCTCTGGCTAAATTTATCTGCTGTAGCATCTCTGCGAAAAAGGAACAGGAGGAAGAATGGGCTAAAACTGTTTCTTTTTTCTCTCCCCTAAGGATTACAGGCTCAGTGCAGTAAACAGTGACTTTCTCTGAAGAACGCAGAAAAACCCGAGCGAAGGCTATGTCTCCACTGCGGTTCTCAGAAGCAAATATCAAAGTAGGCAGCTTACAGAAGTGCACGACTAAAGGCACAGGTACTTGGAAGATAAAAAATGCTTGATATTTTCAGACAGAAATGCAGAACACGCAGCATTGATGATCTTTATGCGAGAGCCAGGAAAAATACTTCAGAACGTTCCAGTCAATGGCACAAGATGAATCTGGCCATGATTTGAATCTACGCCGAATTTTTTTCTCACTCTGCCTCCCCAAGAGAGTAGTCGAGTCACATTGAAGCACCTTTCTCTTGAAGAACTTTAGGTAAACTCTCTTGATAAAAGCTATATAACCATAGGCATGGATCTGGGGAGAAAAAAAAAAAGCTTGTTATTAACCATCTGTTCTGTCCTGCCAATGTTGTTTAAGTTTAGGTAATTCTTTTTCAACAAAAAGTGGATTAAAGTTGTTCATTGAATTTTTTGAAGCCAATTCCTTTGCGTAAACAATTCAACACCTGGCCATTTAATTTTTCATTGTTTTTGTGTAACAGGGTATCGCACAAAACTCTTTACTGCTGGGTGGTCATGCACGCCTACCCAAAACAATTTTCACTGATGACCTAAGATCTAAAGATCCTCAGTCAGAACTTGTCGTTGAGATGGCATGAGCACATAAGCTCTAGCACCATGCTAGTTAAGTTATTTTTGTTTCCTGTCTTTCAGAAAAAGTGTGATGTGTGTCCAGCATGTATTTAAGTCCTCTTTGGAAGAGAAGGAGGGTTCCACAGTCTAGGCAATCAATGTTCAGCAGCGACAGTCAAATCTGCCGGGGTGGGAACTGTGAGTGACTACTGTGCAGTTTATCTGGAAGGTTGATTCTCTCTGATTCTGATTTCAGACAATATAACCCCTGGCATTAACTCCTACGACTTCTGACTACACAGAATCTACAGATTCTAAGTGGTCAGGAAAAAGCATCCCTGGGATTTGCAACATCTATCAGTATATAAATATCATATAGATATATAAATGGGAATGCTAAGACTACAGTGGTGCCAAAATAGAAGAATTTAATTTTTTCCTTTGATAAAACTGTTCCAATAGAATAGGAACAAGGATGTTAGTTGCTTTTACCAATACATTCCCCCCATTTATCACACATAACAGAACAACTCCTGTTTGGGAAAAAGGAAAGGTGCGTTTTATTCAGAGCACAAAGTTTGTAATGAGCCATCACTTAATGGATTCTAAACTAGTACTACACGTTCTCATAGTGACCCTGGAGTCATCATATGGCTTTGCGCTTGGCAAACCTCCAGCAATGTAAACACATCACAATTCCCATAGATGGCTGGCCCCTATTTAATTATTTTAAGCAACTTTTCTTATTATTCGCCTAAGCCTTTTTTTGTTTAAACAAGATGGTCGCACATACAATTTGAAGAGGGGATATGAAATCATGCCGCACATGAATATAGAGAACGGGCGACCATTTCAAACTCTTCAATTGAACGGAACAGAACGGCGCGTTCAAAAGCTTAGTACCCTTGAGTTCCGCTTTGTTCGAGTGCGGGGCATTGAGATTCCACTTGTGGCATAAAA
Organism: Hiodon tergisus; assembly: GCA_025775045.1. NCBI lineage: Eukaryota > Metazoa > Chordata > Actinopteri > Hiodontiformes > Hiodontidae > Hiodon > Hiodon tergisus. Next base: position 202,578 of record JAOVYW010000042.1, read on the forward strand.
GGGCAGCCCTCCCTAACAATAAAGCAATCTGATCAAAATAACTCGTTTTAGCGCCGCTCTTGAGCTGGAGATGCGAACTCACCGTCAGCTGCAGCGGGGGACCTTTGAGTGCCTGCTGCCTCTCGTCCTTTCAATGCATAATGATACATAATTGCCACGTGTGCGCAAATTGAAAATAACATTTAAGCATGGGCACCACTCCAGTGAACATCTCACAGACACAGAGATCTAAAAAGCTTAGTCTATGCAAAAAACTAAAATAAAATTAAATGCGAATAAATAAATAAGTTTTCAAAAAGCTAGATACTAGAATCAAATCATAATACCATTAGTGATTAAAGTACGAAAATGCATTTTTGGATTGCCCAGTTAAATCAGTTGGATTGCCCAGTTTGTTTATTCAGACATACTATAGGCTAAACCATGGTCTCAGTTTAGAATCTGTTGCCCTTGAAAATGGTATGAGGGTTTTGTGACGCTACGATTTCTGTACATGTGATACAGGCCTACATGTGATTCAACATAGAATCCTTTAATTTGATAATATTGTTTTTTCTCAAGAGGTTATGGTCAGTATGATTTTTAAAAAGTCTATATTTGAGATTAGCAATATCATTGCAATTTACAGCGTGTACTTTATAAAAACAGTTAAATATAATATATGTAGTGAAGTATAAAGACTAAATAATGAGGATACTTCGCAAATATCATCTTTTGCATTTAAAGTGGTTTGTTATGGAAAACTTTTTCTAATTAAGAATGTAAAACATCTAACACTTAAACACTGAATAATATCAAATAACGCTGAATAATATCAAAGAATAACAATAGGCCTATAAGCCATGACAAATGCATTTACACCTTACAGTAAATGCACAATATCAGGCATTTAATTAGTTTCTATGTATATTCCCATTGTTATTTTCTGGATATGTATCGTTTTCATTATTGGTCACTATAAATAAACAATAAAGTAAAACAATAGATATCCCGCAACACCTAACAACCTCTCAGCAATTAACTTGCAATTGAAAGTAAACAATTTGTCGTCTTTTGATTTTCAACACTATTGGCAGCATTAAAGACTAGCATTTAAGACAAACTAAATAACGAAATAATACGCATCTCATTTAATAAAAAATATATTTAATAACGTTTTCTAGAAGAAATACAATACTTAAAAAACTGAAAACGCTTTTAAATACTATTTTATTAAATGCGATCAGCGGATTAAAACTTTGATTTGGTCCCAGCCTAGGCTGTCTTAAGCAAACAAAAAAACAGTTTGAAAATCAAAAGAATCAGTCATGTTTTTTACCTTTAATCGCAAAAATTATTATTTAAATAATAATGTTGCTGGAAGGTTGTTAGTGTTGCTGGAAATCTTAATTGCTTTTTCTCTCACCAAACGGTCCAACACAACTTTTTTTTTTTAAACTGGGCCCTTCCACACAAACGATTCCTTCAGCCACTTTCATTTTAAAGGGAGTTTAAATGATCTCCATAGTACTAGGTGGATCATTGCTGCAAGGTTTAGGTTGGACCAATAAGTCCAAGGAATAGTCTAGTGATTTCACTATTGTAGAATATGCACCATGTACTTGAATTGAACCTCTTCCATTAAATGTTGGCTTCAACCTTATGAAGAAGACAGAATCTTACAAACAATTTTATTCTAGAAAATTAGGCCATTTTTCGAGGTCATTCTGTTGCGTTCAAGTCCAAGCTCACCGCAATAAAACACTAGAGCTCTAGAGCTTGCATTCCATCAAGAATGCAACAGGAATCAAAGACTGACGAGAATCCTAAGATGTACTTTATTTTTTATTAACTTGGTTTTACCTAATTAATCATTTATGGAATACAAGCCTCCATTTGGGATGGGCAAAGTGAAGCATTTAACACCAATGGACCATTTGAACCAATTGCTTCACAGAGGGTAATTGATTGAAGACATTTGAACCCTTTTCGCCCCATAGTGACATCTCTTGGTATATGCAAGCTAAGACAATTCAGGTATACTTAATGTGTGTCATGACTGGAATTCATTTGGAATTTCCCTTAACAGTAGGTTAAGGAAAGTTGTTGTTATTTACATATTATTAATTAAATTTTTAACATTTATTAAAAACCAAATAATCACTACGTTTAATTAAATGAACAGTCTTATCTGAGGTACGATGGAAATGTTATTTGGAAATATCTTCAGTGGTCAGGAATCCAACAACAAAAATAATAACAAAATAATTGTATTACCAATAAATTATCTGAATATGATTTAGTGCTCTATTTATGAACACTATATATTTTATTGCCACAAAGTGGTAAGACCAATACCAGCGTAAGGGTGAAAGGGTGCTGTAATATTTGTCTTTAAAAATTTGGAAGCGTTCTGATCTCATTATGATTTTTATTTAGAAAAAATAAATTAAATTATTGGCTAATATTTGGTTAAATAAGAGAGGCACTCACAATTTTAACAGAGTTCATTAAAGAATAACATACTAGACTGACTTAAAAAATGCGTGCGGTGAGACTAAAATTGCTAACAGTCTAAAATAAAGTCAAGTTAACTATCGCTTCTCTAAGTTATTGACACTCATGTCAAGATTTTCACTTATCTTGCAGATAGTTAACTTTAACAAATTTTAATCATTAGCTCATGATCCTAATGAACCCCAGCAAGTGTATCAGTAAGTCATTTGGCTGTTCGAACCGTACTGAAGTAAAATGACCCTTACGCAAAATAACCGTGGGAAATTACTTAAACAAACCTGAGAATTCACAAATTAACTAAATTAAAAACACCAATTACAGACAGTCGTGCCCCATAGTTACACTTGGAAATTAACATACATTATATTGTCTGTTTAAGATTTTATTTTGGTATTAAATAGCTAGCTACATACTTCAATTGTATGACATGTAAATAATGTTATGTATCTGTCCATCACAATTTGATCATACCATAATAACCATAAATTTCTAAATGGTTTGCTTAGCCCATCCCTTACGCAGAGGTTCTATTTTTTGTCTAAAAACTTAGCAAATATTCAGTTTGGCACTAGTTGACAAAATAGGCATTGGACAGACAGGCAGGTTCGCTGCACACTTCAAATAATCTTTGACTAGCCATCCACGTATATTTTCCAATGCATGAAGGTGTAATTAAATATGCTATTGAGATTGTTTCTGTGCGATACTGAGGGTTTTTTCCATAAACTCTAAACAGAATTAAATGTTATAATAGATATTTGAATAACACTGTTCTGATAGCTTTATATCTATCTGTAAACAATATTGTTCGACTGTTCTATTTGAATTGGGTACTGTTGTAGCTTTAATTAAATTAACTTCCAGTTCTGAGTTAATTCCCATCTAAGAAATTTCAAGAACGGCAACACCACAGACGAACTCCATCTTTCTTACTTACTAGGCCTTTGATAAAAATAAGTAGGCACCTTCTGTTTTCAAGTTGTGCATGCTTTGTAAATTCAACCAGTGCTTTCTAGATGATATGCATTCTTACATGTTTATTATAGTCTTCTGATTTCCCTCAATTATGCTAAGTTGAAAAATTTCCTATAGGAATTGCAATGATTGTTAGCATGCTAGCTCATGTTTAGTCTTATGACTTAGCTACCTTTGTTTGCAGTGTATAATACTCAGATATCAGTATATGTTACAAGAATACGTGCTTGTAATAATGTTCTGTATGTGTTAAAAGAAGGCTGAATAAAAGAAGAGCAACATAGGCTCATAGCTGCAGCCAACCTTGATACAGCCAGCCGCTAAAGGACTGAAACTGACCACCGATGTGACAAGCCAAATGGTCATGAGCAGAGAGGCCTATCTGTTTTTCCATTAGGAACACAACGCTGACATGATCTCTTAATGTACAAACACCATATGGGCCACTGAGGAGCCATAATTAGTGTAAGTGAACAACCACACAACAAAAGAGGATCCAACCAAGCCCAGCTTCAATCTCGCCAACACCAACCAAGCCTTGTGGCTGCTACTTGAGAGCGGGTGCAACTCACCGGACATATCAGGTGCTACAGATGTAACAAAGTACCTGGCACGTTAAAAAATTGGGAGTTCCGGCCTTGCAAAACTTGACAACCGGCCAGAAAACTATTGGGCCTGGAAATTATTCTTCCTTAGCAGTACCCAAGAAAAAACCTGACAGCCATAAAAGAACTGGACCTGCTTACAAAATGGCACAGAGTCATATGAGTAGGCTTAGAGAATCAGATCGGTGCATGTTCACAACACAACCACAGGGCTCACAATGGTTTGGCTAAGACTTGAAGACATCTAGTTGCATTCCCACCGTTTTCCTACTTTGATGATAAGATCATAGTCAATCAAACTGAAGAGGCTCTGACTAAACAAAGACTGAGAAACCACCTGTGAAGCACAATTTATAATACAGAATGTCAGTGTCTATACGGAAGACAGAAACCTCACCAGCCTGAAACCCAGCAATCTTTGTACTCGGAAGAGAGATACTGAGACGGCACAAAAGAGTAATACAATGGGCTGCACAACGTACCCTACGTGCAACATCTAGACCTCAGATGGGTCATCAACGGTGAGGTCTGTCTGGATGGAGCTCACAAACCCCTGTGCTAGCAGCATCCAAATCAAGGAGAAACTGGATAGCACTAGGGCCAGAGAGCTCAGAGGCCGTCGTCCCAATTGGTGATATGGACAACCTCAAATACAAAGTGTTAGAAAGTAAATAAAAAGAAAGCCCCATCTATCAAAGATATCTTCTTCTAGATTATTGACAGGGAAGTCTTCATGAAGAGCTGGGTACCTCCCCTACTTTTCTGTTTTCACCAGTGTCACCACCTCAACAAGCAGTGCAACACCTTACGTCGCAGTGAAACACACTGGAGAGAAAGTCAGACATGAAAGAACACTTCCATGATTTAATTAATCTTTGACAGTGAAGCTGAAAAGGCACCACCATTGTAGGGAGAACAAGAGTGTTGGTACTGAACTAAAATAACAAAAAAAGAGAGAAATATGTTATATAGGTTTCAAATGGTGCTACTGGTGTTGTTAGCTGTCTGCCAGGCTTTGTACTTCACACACAATGAGTATACATATTCATTCATTACACTTCACGGACATTCATTCACAGAGCATAACTAACACTGTGATAGCAAAATAATAAATAGGCCTGCTGAATGTTAGACCACTGAGTCCTGAAGCTACTCTTGTGAGAGAAGTAATAATGGACAACAATCTGCATTATTTATTTACTGGAAACATTTCTTAAACCAGGGGAATTCATAGTTATGAAAGATGCCACCCCCGATGGGCTTTCCAATGCCAAAAATGATTTGGGGTAGTCGTGATAGTGGTAAATCTTTTTAGATCACCTGGCCAACATGCAGGATTTTTACAGAAGTTTGCAGATGTTTTTATCAAATATAGCAGTCATAGCAGATGAGGCGAAACTTGTTGGAGATTTTAACATCCACGCAGAAAATACTACTGATCCTCTGGTTTATTCTTGGTTTCATATGGGTTTTTTTTAACATGTACACCATCCTACACGTTATCATAGTCATAAACCATTCTAGCGATTACCTAAGGGATTGATACACACAACCTAAACATGTTCTCACATAATCCAGTGTTGTCTGACCATTTTATCATAACGTTTGAGACTCACCCACAGGGTTCGGTTTTAGGTCCATTACCCTTCAACCTATAAATATTACCACTAGGTGATGTACTTTGTAAACATTGGATTAATTTCCGCTTCTATGCCGACGACACACCGCTCTATCTGTTTGTGAAACCAGGCGAGGACCAGTGTATTTCCAAGTTAGAATCTTTTCTCAAGGACATAAAACACTTTCTGACGTCTAATTTTCTACTATTAAACTCTGAGAAAACAGAAATAATAATCTTAGGTCCTGAAAATCACTGTAACAGCATGGGGAATTAACAATGAGTTTTGATGGCTACTCAGTGACTCCCAATTTGCTTATCAAAGACCTTCAGGTAACAATTGACCCAGATTTCTCTTTTGGATCCCATAAAAATATAACAAGAACAGCATTTTTTCATTTCAGATCTACTGCGATCCTTGATTTTGTGACCTGTAGAGCAGACTACTGTAATGCCTTTCTATCTGGCAGCCTACAGACTGTGACATAACAGTTACAACTTGTGCAACATGCAGCCACTAGTATCTTAGCCTAAGCAAAATATGATACCTACATTATATAAGTCTTGGCCTAACTTCACTGGTTACCCAGAGAGCATCATGCTGACTTCAAAGTGCTACTTCTCACTTTTATGGCACTAAATGGTCTTGGCCTTTATATTTAAAAGACCTCTTAGTCTCCTACAATCCCCAGAGATTACTTCACTCACTGGCTATTTTATTCTAGGTACCCTTGATAATCAGCTTCTAACCAAATTTTGCTTTTCATTAGAGTGTTTATTTCTTCCCCTCTCCCAGGCATGGGGGTGGTATACAGAGGCCAATCCAAACAAGAGTATCATCTCCAAAGTAGTCCTATCAGCAAGAACCAAGAACAAATCACCTGTAGTGCATTGCTGGCTATCCCACCAACCTTCCACAAAGTACTAGAGCTGCTTAGCTGCTCAGCTGCTCCTTGATTACTTCACTATTCAGTTTTATTCTATATGTGTTTGCTATCATGTCATTTTAACAGGAGTTTTCAACTGCCTCTGTGGTCTGAGATCCAGTTTTTATACCTGGATTTTTCATTCCCTCCGGAAAATGATTTGATAGAGTATAGATAGCTTTTTGAAGCTTTAATTCCCATCCTGGATGTGTCGCTAGTTAGCTAGCTAACAAAATAATGTCAGCTGTTAAACACAATAAACCAAAAAAGACAAAATTCATTACTATAAATATTGTAATATAGCTGCAAATTGAAATATTGTAATATAGTCAAATTAACTTTTTACTTACATGGAATTTGTATGAAGCTAGCTAGCTGCCAAGGAGCATGCTAACACTTTATTTGCTTCTCAAAGAAAACTAGAATACAAAATAGAATTTCAATATGAAATGATCATGCAAATACTAAGACTAATTATAATTATATTTACTCTGGAATATCTAATGATATGTTATAGTTAATGGTTAAATTTAATAAAAATGATCCAGGAGATATAACTCATTACTGAAGTACTGAGACAGAAATATGTGGGCACAGAGACAAAGTACATTGCAAGACAACCACACCGGTACAGAATCAAGACGGGGTCTGCCATCATAACCGTTTACCCCTCTTATATATTTTAGAAGGACTTGCAGGACCTTTGTACACACAGATTTTGTTCAGACCCAGGAGTTAGTGTGATGCATAGGCTTGGGTATATTTGCAGAGTGTGACCATGGGAACTGATAGGACATATCCTAAACAATCTTCCACAGGATGTGCTGACCATCAAGGCTGACACCCACAGTGCCTCTGCCATACCATACTGTTGCTGTGATTTTCACTCATTGTCCAAATAATTAATTTAACAATGAATTTAGTAATAATTTTAGAAAATCATGAATCTGGATTAACACATGGAATTTTGACACCTTCTCTTAATGCACTTGAACACTAAAACCTGAATAAAAAAATGAACAGATACATTTAAAAAAATATTCAATACTGCAATAACCATACAATTGAATACATCATAATAATGCAATAATAAATGTGAGTAATCATAATTATATTGTCATACAATCATTTTGAGTAATATTAATCATACAGTGGGTGATATATTTGAAAATACATATGAATAAGTGATTGACATAATATGTGTGCTTAGGTAAAACATAAGTGTTGATATAGATATATAGAAACTTATATGGGTATATTTATAAGCAGGGCATCAGTCAGGCAACTCAACATATAAAGCATATTAGATACAACGGCAGTGTAAGGTAAAATGGACAGTAATTTAGACTGTCTCATAATTCATGTAAAATGCGTATTCAGTTTCAATATTTTTTGTAAATTAATTTTATATAAGTTACACTAACCTTAACCGTCCATAAATTCAGATGCTGACTTCCCTGGTTGACATATTTTTCAGAGAAGTCTAAACTCATTTAATGCTTTATTTCTTTTAACACATTTCAAGGTCCAGATAAATAATTCAGTTTCAAAAGGTTGTGCCTTAAAAGTAAAACATCAAAGGACAAAAATCTCTTGGGTGATTTTTATTGGGTGACTCAGTTGCATATCTTTCTCAAACAGATGTTGAATAAAAGTAACACATTCCAGATTAATTTGGTTTAAAGCACAGTTTCTCTGTTGTTTTAATCAGATAAACGAAGTGACGACAACGAGTTTTTTTTAAATCAATTTGAGTAAAAAAGGGTCAGAATGTTGAAGCTGTAAGTGCTTCCAAAACCTAATTTAGTAGGGGCCAGCAGTTTTCAAAACAAAGAAAAAGGTTTCCTTTCTTGTTAGTCAAAGACAAGCCTATTTTCAAACCCCTAAAGAAACATGGAAAACTGCAGGAATAAAATCAATTAGAATACACCATTTGTGTTCCTTTCTTAACGGCAAAACAAAACAAACATTTTATGTTAAACTTGTATGGATTGCTGTTTGCAATGAAATGCATTTAAAAATGGGAGAATCAATCTGTAGGCTACATTATGCTATTTATGTGAGATCCATTATAAAAAGATCCGTTATAAAATTTCACTACCAGTTAGAGGTATTTACCCATTTGTTTAAAAATATATATTTTTGGTTTTCCCTAATTGTGCTAACACGACTCAGCTCACTGCTACAAATCAAACGTCACACATGGGGAGGGCGAGGAAGTAGTATGATTGGACTCCTATAATTTAATCATATCAGCTTCTTGCCCACCTATACGCAGGCTGTGCTTCTGAGAAGATCTTGATTCTCCTCTAATCAGTGTAGAATCGTTCATCGTTTCATGCCTACATGCATCACACAACGTTTTTAATTTTACATTTTTAATGTTAGCCGAAACCATGTGATCTTGTTTTCGAGTGGCGAAACTGGTAACCAATGTTAACAGCAAAGGAATTCACACTCAGCAGCCCAAACTACTACTTAACTGGTTGCAAGCAATCCTTGGCAATAGGGCACCATTCAGAGATAGTTTTAAAAGAAAACACTGTTTTTTTAATTTTAGGGCAGAGACAAGACAAAGCCAGGGTCAAAAATCAGTCCAAGAAGTCAAAAGCAAATACAGGTTCTCGGCCAATGAAAAGGGTCAAATCCCAATTAGGTTCTGTAAAAAAAAAAAGGGTCAAAACACATACGACTCACTTTCTCTATCAATCCGAGTTTGGTTCAAACGAGACATCCTCTAATGCTTTCCCCTCAGGTACAGGCCTTGACTAAACAAACCAGTTGCCTTTTACACAGTGGCTAATTCACCCACTACCTCCAGCGGGACCAATTACTAAGACTGTTCAGAAAAATCAGCAAAAGGTACGTAATGTCAGGCTGTCCGGTCTTAAAGGGACATGACACAAATTCCCTACCCACCATTGTTTCACATGGTCTACAGCTTGTTTCCTCCCACTCTGTGAGGTTATCTAATTTCCAATTTCATCGTTTTCTCATGATTGATGGAATACATTCCCCCTGATTGTGTTATAAAATGTTTTAATTGTGAGCAATTAAGAGTTCTTGTTATCCTTATCCCATCTTTAAACTTTGCCTGAATCAGTAGGTAAATGCGACAAAGGCCATAAGAGACAAAGGTCTTCAACTTTAAATAATTCTTACTCACTGAACAGTTAAACTCTGCCATTAGTATAACTTAGTATGTAGATCTATTCTATGTGGTTCCTATATATATTCTGCTTATTGTATTATCAATGACAGTGTAATATTCATTATCTATGTTTTTTAATTCTTTTGGCTATTCATTATGCAATGACATTTTATGTGATTTTTGTTCATTCATGTTTTATTATTTTCTGTTAAAATAACTATATCTCCAGTAAACTACTTTCTTTGCATTTTACTGCTTTGACATTCACAAAGTATTGACATTTTGTTCAGTGTTTCCAGATCCCCAGCTTACAGAGTGTTGTGCAGTCAGTTTTATAGCGGCATAGTGGCATAGTGTCCTTGTGCTGTATTATGATATATGTTACCTCCGTACATAATATCAATAATGAATTTAAGATTTCTATATGAGTTAGAGTGTTGGGACAAATTAATTCAAACTTTGCCTTTATTACAGGGACAATTCAGAAAATGGACAGTCTGGAGCATGTGTGGTTATCTGAATGTGCAATGGTACAATCCAGGTTGCTTCTTTCAAAGGCACCCCTCTCAACAGCACTTTGTCACTTTAATACAAATATAGATGCATTGTCTCATCAGCCAATACTGTGATCAGTTACATAGATTTTCCTGTTTGGTAAATTAAGTGCTGGTGACAGGTGCCAAACTGACATAGATGGAAAGAAGTCCCCTATTAATCTGTAGATACGGAGACAGCGATGCTGCGCTAAAGTAGCCTTTGTTGCCAATGTCATTCAGACTCTGTGTGTCCTTTCAGACAGACACACTAGCTTAAAATGGGAAGGTAAAAAAAAAGTTAAGATAAAATTTTGATTGATACATGTTTAAACACCTTTTTACGGTTAAAATTGTAAAAACTTGATTTTATAATGTTCCACTTTATAATGAGTGATGTGTTCATGAAACTATGGCTGGGATCACATCAAAACTTTTATAAAATTGCATTTAATAGCTTTTACATTTTTTTCAAATATCTTGTTTCTTCTTCTCTTAAAGAAAAACTATTTAATTAAATACGATTAGCAGGTATTCAAAGTTTCAGTTTGGTCCTAGTCATTTTTTCAAATTATGCAATTGTTTAATAACTTCAATTCCCAAGGAAATTTAGTTGGGCAGTGAGAAATACCATATTTCAGATAATGACAGATCTGGTAAATTTTTTGTTGTTTAAAAAAAGGAGAACAGAGATAGGAAAAGCTTGAATATTGTAATATTATAAGTGACTAAAAATGTTTTATATGTCCATTGAACAAATGATTTAATGATTAAATCCAAGAGACAGTGAATCTAAATCTCCTGTTGCTACACAAATAAATAAATAGTGAAATAAATTATTTATTTATTTATAATTTATAGAATAATTTAACAATTTATAATAATTTTTCATAATAACACACCCACTATCTCTTTTTCATTAGAATTTCCATTGTAGCGCAATTTTTTCAAATGAATTATATATTTAAAACTGCAAAAAGATCCTTACATTTACATTTCAAATCGCACTGCAGCCCTGTCCATCAAAACTAGAATCTAAGAACTGCTTGGTTAATTAATTCTCTGTTTAACTTATTATATATTGCCGGATCACTTTCGGACAGCTTACACTACTTCTGTAAATTTTAGTCAGCCTAGATAGTTATTATTCACAGACATTTTCATAGTTCATTTTGAACTGTGTATGTCTAGCTTCTTTTTAAACTGTGTATGTAACTTACTTACTTACTTAAGTTGTGGGTCTTCAGAATTTGAAATGAACATATATTCCGGTCTGATCGCCAGAGTTTCTGGGGTGAGAGTGCTTATATAAATTTCCTCCAGTTTTAGTCACTATCTGACCTTCCATCTTTGGGACATCTTACAATTCCGTGTTCAAGTAAGGTTCTACCCAAATGGCTATGTGGGATTACCAACTGATTGAATTGTTCACCCTGGGAGTTTTAAATTTGCTTATATAACACCCAATCAACCCCTCTAGCACTTCTAGCTGTCCATTGTTTCTGGCTGGAATTTCAATTATCTAATAATAATAATAACAATCTCTAATATGAGTTCTCATCCCATGCCTGTAGTTGTCTTCAATCCACAATCATCATATTAGAAGGGAAAGGCTGTTCAGACTATGGTTCTGGATCATCTAAATTGGAAGGCATTGCATCTTCATCACACAGGAGGGTTTCCACAGCTATCACCTTCTGGCTTTCGTCTTTATATTGTCAGGGTGAGAGTCATTGTGCGTTTGTACAAGATTAATCTGGAGCTTGGCATGATGAACCAAACAGATGGTCTCCAAAGCCTGTAAACCTAGGTTATGGAACTCTTCTTTAGAATGACATACACAATCCAGGAGACTCCTGTTCTTGTGGTTCTTGTGATGTTTCAATATCTTTGGGTTCTCGAGGACGCCAAGACAGCTCATCAGTATCCAAATTCAGTTTTCCAGATTTGTGGTGAACATCAAAGATGTATATTGAAAGTGCAGCACCTGTATCCTGTTGCATAATGCCTTGAATACATCAAACCCCTGAAAATCTTTTTCCTAGTCCTGTGCAGCTATTTCTCTATGTCAGAAATGTGGTCTGGGTCTGGCTATCTGCTAAGGGCTAGTACAACATACCCCAAGAATTTCACAGACTGAAAACATTTTCACTGTATGAGACAGCTTGATCCCAAAATCAGCAATTCTCCTGAGTACATTCACTAGATGTTTTTCATGATACTCTAGCATATTCGAGGAGATGATGAAGTCATCTAAGAAAGCAACAACTTCCTGCATACATTCTACATTGTCCTCTGAAAAGTGACTGGGAAGATCATAAGTCCATGCGGCATTTTTCAAGAATCAGGAGAAGACCCAGACACAGACAAGTTGGGGTAAACAAGATTTAATCGTAGAATCGAGGGGGGAGGCAAAAAACAGGTCCAGAGCCAGAGGGTTGATAATACACAGCCAAAAAAAATTACCATGTTGCCTTTTTTGAAAGGTAGGGAACAGCTGCTGAACCTGCAATGCAAAGTAAAACACTGACAGACTGCAACTCTCTATAAGGAAGATGTTTTATGTAGAAAGACTGCGCTAGAATGGTCACTTGTGACCCAGTGTCAATGAAACGCTTGCTTTTAATGCCATCAAGACAAGTGAGCATTTCACATGACTCCCCAACAAGACTATGTGGTAGCTGGCTGACGTGACTTGTCAATTAGTCATAAACTGTGCCAACTTGGGGGAGCATTCTGTGAGTTCCTATGCTTTTAAAGCTACAGAGCTTCTTACGATACCAGAAGTGATGAAGTGACATTCAGGGAGTGCATCTCTTCCTGCTACAACATTCCCATTCTTCAGGTTGTTATTAAACTGTTGTTCTTGTATTCTTAACAGGTGTCTTGTGGATGGACTTGGTTTGAGCCACCTTCTCTTCCTATTGCTTTACCTGCTTAACCAAATTTTGACATAAAATTGTTGAGGTATTAGATGTCTTGTGGTTCCTCGTCCCTCTCCCTCATCCAGTGAAACATGTGCTGTACACTTTTGCTGTTCCAGCACCTCTTTTCCTTTATTTTTCTTGGCTCTTTGTCTAAATGTGTCTCTTTGTGTGTGTTTCTGTCACCTCCTGTAGGTAGGAGTCCAGCCTATGGAGGTAGTCTGAGGACTTCCCACCTCTATCCTGTTGGGTCTTTAAACGTCCATAAGCATTTTGTAATTCATTAAAATAGACTTTTGATGAAGTATCCTTTCCTACATGTAGAGCGACATTAAGAGCAGGTGTAAGTAGACTGTCCAGTATTATCCTTTGCTTCTGATTTTCTGATAAACTGGCATCGTCAACTATTAAATTGTTTGTTAAAACCTCAGTTTATGCCAAACTTGAGAGAATCTCACCACTTCACCATTACATTTTACTGCATGCGCTACAAAACGCTCTTTGGAAAGCTTCAGGTATCATGAGTACTGGTGATGTGGGGGAAGTTTATTTTTTAATGACAATATTTGTAAGTGGAGGTGTCATTTGAAAAAGAGTGGATGTGATTCCCCACTTCAGTGGGGTACTGTTAACTAGTTTACTCAGAGCATGTTGGTTTGTGAAAGTGAGAAACATTGCGCATGGCAACTTTCAAGTTGTGCTGAAAAACTTTCAATAATACTATCAATAACACCTGATTATAATTTTACTGTTTGTGCCTTCAGATTTATTGCACAAGGTGCCATAAATGTATTTAACTACACCCTCCCAAATGAGGCAACTGTCAGCATAAAGGTGTTTCTCTTTCAACAGAGCTCCCATCGAATTGACACTCAATGCTGTCTACAACCTAAAACTGTATTTTTATCACTTACTTACTATCAGAGAAATATGAATTTTCAGATTTTTCTAATTTGATTTCACTGAGAGAAAATGTACTACAGCCTCAAGTTGAGCACCATTTCCTTTCCGGTTATAACCCAACAACAATGTTATGACACAAAGACCAATATGATGAAAGACCAATATGAGGAAAGGTGAATTCATTTCTACAGGGCTTTGGACCATTAACTGAAATGCCGTGGGCTCATCAGGAACTACACGTTAATTTTTAATATCCTATTAATATAATGCAAATATTATTCAGCCAACCAACTTTACTGCTGGGCAGTCTGAATAATTGTTCAAAAATACTACTGAACAATTTGTTGTTCATCTTTCAAATTGGTTGAAATGCATATTTATCATTGCCAATTTTTTTTTGCAAAATAATTAAAGGATATATTGTACACATTCAAACTGGGAATGGAAAGGGAATGAGCAGAAGCAAAGGCCCCAGGAAAGGAGACTAGGTTTCTAGGACTGACTCAGGAGCTGGAGAATGGGTGCAAGTGGCACTCTGCAGTTATTGCAAAAGAAGGTCCAAGGGAAAGGGACCAGTCTGCTGTAGCAGAACACTGCTCTGGAGAGACGAGTGGATAGAGCACAGGTTCGGCACACAAGAATCTGCTGGTGGACCATGAACTCCTACATGATATCAACATACAAGGAAAAGGTGAGTGCAAGTTTCCTGTGGCACAGCACAGCTTTTTTTTAAAGTTTTGTAACAGCGGCTGGATAACCGGACAATCCAGCTGGAGGAGACGTACACCCCAGTTAAATACTGCTAGGTTTAACATAGAAATCCCCATTATTTAATTATTGTATAGAGATTTTAAAG
>JAOVYW010000042.1:217664-245902 GCA_025775045.1 Hiodon tergisus
GATCGTCTGCTGTGTGAATCTTCTCTTCAACATCTTCTCTACATCGTGGATCTTCTCATCACCTCTCCTGCTGCTGTTGTTTTCCATCCTGCACGCGTGAGGCTACATTCCCATTGAGCGTACAGGTATTTTTTTGCTTTGGGCTGCGTGGTGACGTTGCCATTTTGTTAAAGGCTACGACGCACCCGAGTTACATACAGGTCTGCCACTTTTAAACCGTTGGAGGGTATTTTAGTTTAAGCTTGGTTGTTGCCGGCTATTTTATTTTCTTGGGCCCTTATGTTTAAATGTGAACTGACATGCGTTTGTAATTTGAGTACGATTATTTTCAATGGTACGTTTAATTACTAATCTATTGTGTATTTTATAAATAAATCTGTTATATAGTTTCTATTCCACCGTTGTGTTTAGCGACTATTTTGATTTTAAGTTAATTATGAAAAAGTGTTTTATAATAAGTTACTTAGATACGTACACCCCAGTTAAATACTGCTAGGTTTAACATAGAAATCCCCTTTAATTATTGTATAGAGATTTTAAAGAACACAGGATAGCCACCTCTCACAATAGTTAGACACGCTAGAGAGGTGCTACAGTAGCATACCAGGCGGCCCTCAAGGGGACCTGGTGTGACCCCAAAAAACTTTCTTGACCCAAGGGGCACCAAATGTGCCAGTGTCCCTGCATTTGCCGTAGAGGACTTTACCACAGTCTGTTGTACATTTTTTGGTAGGAGAACCTGATTTGGGAATTGACCATTATTTGGATGAGTACCTGTTTTGGCTACTGACCTTTGGAACTGTGTTTTGACCCTGGCTTTGTATTGTCCCTGTAACAATGCATTACGTAATAACACCGCATTATGTAATAACTACAGAATGTAAGAAATTTCAACTTCATTATGTAATAACACCCGCATTTTGTAACAATCTGCCGCATTTTGTATTACACAGCTTGAACGCAATACGTAATAAATTATTACATATTGCGGTGGTTATTACAAAATGTGGGAGTTGCACTTTTTTAATGATGAAAATTTAATAATACAGTGCATTAAGTAATAACCAACAAAAATGGATGTCTTCAGCTGTACACAATTAAGCTAAATTAAACTTCCCAAATATTAAATTAGACCGGCGTTATAGTTGACTATGATCTTTGTCTAAATAGCCACATAAAAGCTAGTGCCCAGTGCCAAAGCTAAACCTTTAGTCACTATGCTGCACATCTCTGACTCTCGGTCGATCTTAAAGGTAGCCTAATCCTCGAAACCTTCTAATCAGGACTCAAATCCACACTGTTCATGGATGCTTTTAATTAAGTTCTTTAAAATGTTTTAAACTTATTTTAAATCTTATTATCTTCACTACTATTTATTTAATCATTGTTCTTATAAATCTTTTAATCTTTGTAAAGCACCTTGAATTGCCACTGTCTATGAAAAATGTGTTATGAAGTTTCATTGACTTGGAAGAGGGAGAATAAGTTGAAGTGTCATCTACTGGCCGTCTTGTTTTGTACTGTATGTACGTATATTAATTCCCAGATGACGACCATGTTATAAATCAACGTATTTATTTAATATACCGGTGACATGCAGGTTGACTGTCTTGCTGGAAGGCGAACTTCACACACTCGGACTACGCTGACGAACTCTATCTACGTGTGCTATACCAATCACAGTCAAGCATTGTTCAGCATCCAATAGGGATATTGGTTACCATCTCATAGTTCTAACATTGCTGTTAAACAAGACTTACCATATATGTGAATATCACACTGGCTACTAGTTTCTGCCAACAGAATTGCTGTCATTTATCGTGCAGTTGACCCTTGATGCAGACATGTCAATGCTTGGGGTATTCAACCGAGTATTCCTACTTTTTTGAGACCTTGCGTCACTGTTCCATCCTCAAATTTACCTCAGGGAATCTTTAGCTGAAAGCCTTGACTTGGATTGTAACAATGACAGTGTCATTAGTATGATAAGGGCTCTACAAAACTGCTGGACACGGTAGTGGTCTTGCAATGAGACTAAGGAAGGTATTCAGCAAAAATAACAAGTGGATGATGGCCTGGGTCCTCCTTAAGTCTGTTGGCTATGGTAAATTTAAAATCAAGGACATTTTTTGGAGTATTATCTCTTGTGTTTTGCACTGTAGGTAGATTTTCTTGGTTAAAGCAACTTCAAGTGTTTGTAGTTTAGTAGTTTCCACATTATTGTTAGGCTATATGTGTGTCTAACATGTAAGCTATGGCCTTTTTTAAATGAAGGACATGTTGGAGGGGAAAAGTTATTTCTATCGTGGCTATTTGATAAGTTAAAATTGAACTGTTAAAACTGTTTAAATCCACTGCAAAACAGTATATGCTGTGGTTGTTTTTTCACTTAATTACATAATTAAAGATAATACTTAATAAAGAATTTACTGTTCCATATTGGCCTTTTGTTGTGCAACCATGTTTTGTCTTTTTTTGTATAACATTTGCATAATCCTGATTGCAGAGCTGTGTGCGTGTGTGTGTGTGTGTGTACGCATAGTATGCACGTGTGTGTGTCTCCTGACATTGATGTGTACCAGTACTTGGATGTTTGTGTCAGTATAACACTCAGTGTCGTGCAGTTTCTATGTCTCTATGAATCCTCAAGTACTGTTTCTATTAAGCTATGGAATACAGTGACACTTGATGTAGTTTTGAACAATGCAAGATGCTACAGATTATTACAAAATGTGGGTGCTATTACATAATGAAGTGGATCTTTATTACATTTTGTCAAGTTATTACTTAATGGGGTGTTATTACATAATGTATTGTTACAGTCACTTTATGAACTTCTACCAAATTATATCAAAATAAAGTGTTTTCTTTCAAAAATTGTCTCCCGTAGATGGTTTGTGCAACCCTGCAAGTAACGATACACCCTGGGGTGTGTATCTGCACATATATTTTTTTTTAAATAGCTTATCAAGGACATATATTCTGGGCAACATGAATAATCAAAGATTTGTCCAGACTCATGTGCATTTTATGCACATCAATACCTTGATTTTACCCTGGTTACAGTATGCTGGTTAGAACACAGGCCATGTAAACGCCTTACTCCAACTGGAAAATCCAGAAGTCTCGGAATGAGAAAACAGGTTAAGGTGGATAAGCTATGCTTCTAATAACCAGAATACTGAGGCATGTATTACTTACACTATTCGATACTGTATTGGAAAATGATCTTCTGTTTGTCAGTGTGCATAATTATGGGCTATGTAGTTTGTACTCTGAGGGGTGTGTAATGATGGCGAGTCAGAGGAGCTCCCATTTTTAGTGTGAAGAGGGCTCAGTTTTATCTGTAGGTATTGAAAATGAACATTATACAATTTCTTGAAAGAAAAAATAGTAATCTTTATGAATGCTGTTGGAGAAAATGAACGCCGAGCTTATCTGAATCCCCGGATAGGTGAAACAAAGATGGAAATTTATTAAACACCCATCTTCAAAGCAAAGAGACAAAATAAAACCAGTAGATAAGGGCCCACAGTCAACAAGACTTTTCAAACAGGCAACAAATCCGGTAATTTAAGAAGTCAAAAATTAGTAGGTCTAATCCAAACCTCAAACCATGTGGTGCAAAAATGGAAGTCGATCCTGCTGTACTACATGAAGCCCTGACCTAGTTTGTCACCTTCTAGCCAACTATAAAAGACATGACTAGCTATCATTGATAGTAGCTAATTAACTAGCTATAGTGTTATTGCACAGAATAAATAATTAGCAAAAACAGTTAATACTGTTGGCTGGGCTGGTGACAGGGAGTGAAGGAATTAGCTTTTTATACAAATCACACTGAAAATGCAACTCAAATAGGTGGCGCTTTAATGGAAATTAAATAGATTGTGCTGTTATTGTGAAAATAGTATTTTAAAATATTTATTTCATTTATAAAATGAAAAAAAAATATTTCAGCAATTATTTATGTATTTTTATATTGAAACATTTATGTATCAAACATATAGGCTGTTTTCAAGAGAAATAAACTAATATATAACACCTGGATGGTATGAATAGGAATAGTTCACAGTTGTTAAATAGATATTTTTCCCACTCCATATCCGAAGACTTGAATAACACAAAATTGTCTGGTGCGTTCATATAGCATAGACTTCTGAAAAGTGATTATTCTCAGAAGGCCGTTGGCTGAATCAGTTAAAGTCTGCGCAGACTCCCAGAGGTGTGGGCGAGATTAACGTACCTATAATCGTATCCGTCATTTGGTGACAGTCACATGATACTGTATCTGCATTCAAGATGGCTGCGGACAATCTACCGTCTGAATTCGATGTTGTGATACTCGGGACAGGTAATGAGACAACAATTGTATCTGTTGTTTTATTGTATATACATCTTATAATATACGGGAAATGAAAGTGGTGGATGAATACAAGTATGCATAGCCGTTGTCTTCCCCAGCTCGCTTCTGTGTGTCTGGCCGACTAGGAACTAGTGTTAAAAAAGCCTTAGCAAGTCGTATTTTGCCATTAGTATCAAACCATGGTCTTACATGGTACCCTCCAATAAAACGTAATCCCACAGTGCACTAAAAAGCCAGTTACTTTTAGGGAAAATAATTGGACAAATTGATGTTTTGATTCGTTCATGCGTAGCTAGCAATTCCTTTGTGAAAGTCGGCATGAGCGTTTTGGCATCACCCAGCTAGCGCTAACTATATCGGCCTTAACGTTCGTTTTAAGGGAAAGTCAAGTTGTGCAATATTAAATTGCGGTTTTAGTAATATTTTGTTAGCAACATGCATGGTCCATTACGGGATAATACATTGTGTGCAAAGATAACAGATACAGCATCAACTGTAGAATGAAACGATACAGACATTTTCACAGTGCTCTAATGATTTACACCAAATAAATTGTCACATCACATTTAGTATTTGGTTTGTGAGCATCAAAGTTTTGAAAGTTTCTGGACTCTGATTCAACTTTTCTTTGTATCACTGAAGAAATACACTCACATTTGTTTAGAATCCTTCTAAGTAACATAAAAAGAATGACTGCTGCACTAGTTACCTCTGATCTTTCTGTTGTTCCCAACCTTATCCACAGACTTGGACGTTTAACAGTGAAGTCAATAACCACAGTCGGCTGCAGTTGAATACCATTTAGGGTATTGTACAATATTTGGTTCGCAATCTTATTATTGTCATGGCTGACCAGTTATGAAATAGTTCATATTTAGGTTTTATCTTCCACATGGCGTTGCGCAATAAAATCTTGCATAGACGTGGCATGTTATGTACTATTATGTTATGTAACATTTTCTCCTCTGCGTTAACCAGCTGTTTTTCACCGTGGCGCTGGAGGGCATGAGTGCATATTTGTTTACTACCATCAGTTCTTTATATTAGTCTTGCAAACCTCCTGAATTGTGGCTTAAGAATTATTGACGTGAGTGTGCACATAAGAAGGGTGCTTGATACACTGAACCTGAGGATTGGCCCTGTACTAGGTCTTCCAGTCCTTCCAGTAACATTGGAACAACTTTGCAGATGAGTTTAGTAAACTTGATTAAGAAAGTAGCCTAATATTGCTGAAATGGTTAGTGATAATGCTGTGAACATTTAGAGCTGCCAGTGATATATTTTTGTAGGCTGTGTTGTTTTATTAGATTTCCTAGGATTAGCATATGGCAAACCCATGTAGTAAAAAGAGATGTTGTCTTTTGAATTGTGCATTATTTTCTCTAGGTCTAAGCCAACAACAGAACTCTTAAACAGATTACACAGACAATATCCATTAAATGAATTGTTTCGCAAGTCCTAGCACTTGGTTGGCCAGCAATTAATTTGGTGTATTCGCACAAGCATTTTCTTCCCCGCTGTGGATTGAATTTAAGTGGTTTTTTAGTTATGAAAATGCGAAATAGAAAAGCAATTCCATGCTCTTGCCAGATATATGCAGATAGCCATGAGGTGTGCGGGTGCGCCAATGCTGGGTAAGGCTGTGGTTCAAGGTGACTACATGCTGCCCTGGTTCTCATCGCTGAAAAAGGAGGCCAGCTGGAGACTGAACTCCCTGGTGCTGGGCATCACTCTCCGGATGGGGGAAAAGAAACGTCACTGCCTTTGCTATAAGGGACGTTTCCCATAGTGATTGATAGTGTGCGAATGAAGGCCCCTGTCCCACTTCTGGTTTCAGTCCTGCAAAGCGCTATTATCAGCCGGTCCCCTGGCTTTGTGTGGGGGTGACACGTCTCGTGTCGGCCGCCCGCGTTTATTTTCCGTTCCGGGCTGCTTTCTGTGTCAAGGTTTGCCTTGACGAGCATGTCTTTCCCGGATGGCAGCTTCTCCTGCGCACGCGCTAACAAGAACCGCAGACAGGGAACAGTTGTTTGTGAATATCGCGGGCGGCTAATGACTCCTTCCTTCCATCTGCTGGTGCTGTGACCCGTGTGAGGGATGGTGCAGGATGGTCTCGCCCTGTCAAACCCCATCCGGTCAGGCACAGAGGTGTTTGAAGGTTATTTACATGGCTTTTTCTATAATTTTGGAAATTCCTATTATTTTTGTATTGTCAGCCCAATTTGGATTTGGCAATTATGCTAATGCACATGTGGTTCAGCACATGAGGAAAGGTGCATCCCATACAACAAACCAACAAACACCAGCCCTCTCTGCCTTTTGAGTCTGTCACTGTGTTCTCCCGGTCACAATCAACTAATGACATGAGCTAGATTTGAACCAGCAATCTCCTGTTCATAGGGCTCAGTCTATGTTTGGGTGAGAGCCTTTTTTCCGACTGTGCCACTTGGGAGGCTAAATATTGTATTTTAAAGTCACGGTCACTATGAATGTTTTTGTGTGTACTAAATATGTCAAAATGAAGAATGTGGTTAGCTCCATCACGAATGCTGTCGTGGGTTACAAGAAACAAGCATTGAGGTTGGTTTTTCATTCTTGACTTATCTGAAAGGGCTAAAACCTCCCAACTGAAAATCTGTATTACACTTTGCATTCAGAAAGTCATGTTTGACTCGGATATGATTATTGTTTCACCATTTTGGCAGACTACCATAAAAGGGTGAAGTATAAGTTTTACGGTTGACTATTTTACACTTATTCATTTCTACAGCAGGACACTGAACCAATTCAGGTTATGTACCTTGCTCAAGGGTATAACAATAAAAATGGCATTTTTTTCAAGCCTCTCATCTCCCAGCCATGTGCAGGTGATCCCAACACGCCCAATTAAGTTTTATAAAGATAATCAAAAAAACGGATATTGCTCATGACAGCTGTCAAGTCTGCCTTCTGAATTTATTGTAATACTTTGGAAGGGAGAGGAAATCAGATGGACAATAATTATCACTCTGCTAAAGGTGGTGTCATAAATGAAGACATTTTAGATTTTAGATTGGTTTCTTTGTTTTCAGTTAAGTAGGTTTTTTAATGTATAGAACAAGTAAAGAACCGTGGTATTTATGCAGCTGCGACTTGCTGTCAATTTTTTTGTGTGGCTTTGCTGTGAGGTCCTTTGACCTTTGCATTATTAACTATATTTAGGTTTCACCAAGTTGCTGGTTCAGATCCCTGCACTACTGCTGTTGTAAGGTTGAGCAAAGTACCTGACCTAAATTGCCTAAATTTTGAGTTTATACTGCTGTATACTAAAGCAATTCAGGTCAAATACTTTGCTCAAGCATACAACAGAAGTTTGGGGATGTAAACCAGCAACCTAGTGGTTAAGACTAACGCGGCCCTAGTTCTGTCCTCCTTCGTACTTGCCCTTCCAGCTGTGGCACCTGAAGTTCTGGTCATGGTATAAAAACGGGGTCCTGTGGTCTAGTCCATCTCTCCTTCAGCACAGGGTTCAATGGAAGTCAAGGCTTCACTGGAAATGGATTGGACCCCCGGCCCTGCCTTCAGGGACACAGCCCAATGGGATAATAATGTAAAGAGGGAGATGGGTGACATGAGGGGTTATATGCACAACTCTGCATTTTATTAAGACTTCTTTTAATGCAGCTTTATGGGGTCCTGGCATGCTAAATCTGCCCTGCGATCCTGTATTTATGGGAGCCCCAGCTGATTTATGGCCCACTTTTAATTACTTCCTTTTCCAAGACGCATCCCTCCAGCTGCTGGGCTGCTCCGTGCCAACACGGCTGGGAGGAACATCCCACTGAAGGGAGGCCAGGGATGTGGCTGACGACGCCATGCTGTTCCTCAGCGTGCACAGCTCACTACGCCATGCCACTGCTGTCTCGAGGATTACCCTCCGCTTCTTCTTACCCAGACTGATGCTGGAGCACGCTTTCAGTCAAACCATCTTCTTCAGGTCATAGATTTGCCTTGGCAATTGGTGAACAGGACTTTACGGATCCCTGCCCTGTCGAGGGAAAGGCTGAGCTGTGTGTGTTTTTTGGTCAGCACCAGTCTTAGGGCTCAAAAGGGTCCACAGCTCTGGTGACCAAGTCTCATTTATGGTTACACTTAGGAGGTGAGCGAGGTGACGATTCCTGTTTCCCTCCCATTCCTCCTGATTACAGCATAACCTGTGCCCAGCTGCTTTAAGGAACCTCTCCTAAAACACTGGATAAACCAGCACAACCTCCTAATAAGTATCCATTGATAACCCCAACTTTACCCCAGCTCATGAATCTGTCCCTATGCGGGGCTTGTGGTGTTGCTGTGTTTTTATCATGTAAGGCCTGTGGGGTTTGCTAGTGTTTAAGCCTTCCACACGTTGTGTTGATGTTTTAGGGTACATTAAAATAATAGAAATATAATTTTTGAAAAGTGCAAAGATTAAAACGTTGAGCCTCTGATACCTTTCTAACATTACCAAATGATGATGTTTCATGGCTGTCGAGGAGGAATTCCCCCATCACCAGTGGGAATTAACGCAATGATACCCCCGATCCTAACTAGAGTCACATCAGGTCAGGCGAACAGGGTAGAATTGATAGAACCAGGACAGCGATGAACTAGAGGCACAATTATCCCACCTGATCTCGGATCTGTACCTCACTCTAATGGTGTGGCAATAAAAGCTATGACATCTTACTGTGCCATTTCTGCTATTGCAACTATCCATCTCCATGGCTGCCACTGGATTAAATGGATTCCATTAGCAATCATTGGGTTATGAAGCATTTTCAGTGGCCCTGGCGCCATACTAGGGCTGGGCGATATGGGCAAAAATGTTTCCACAATAAAAAAATGCATGTTAGTCTATCGATAATTATCACGATAAATGTCAAATCATTATTTATTTCAAGTTTAAAGGCTGACTTTTTTTTCTTCTCCTGAGTGAAAGTTGAAGAAACCAGACGGTTAATTGTGGTTTTAAACTATTCTTTATGGTCAGAACATGACAATCACTTGCCAAACAATGGATCATTTCACACATCTGTGGCAGAACATTCAAAACGATTATAATGATAAAATATCTTTTCAACATAAAAATATGCATGAGTAAAATCCTTTTTCCTCAACAAAATAAATATCTTAATAGATTTAGCCTAACGTGTTGTCAACTCTACTGTTGTTTCTGCTTCTTGCTGTTTGAGGTCTCCGTTCACCTCGGTTGCTTTGCGCTTCTGTGTACTTTCGCTGCTCTTAGACTTTGCTCAAAAAACCCACACGGCTAGTCTTTTTCAAAGACCTAGTGGGAGTGCTGGTTTAATACCATCACTTAATTATTTGTCACGAGGGAAGGCCATTTACGCTAAGACTGATACCAGCTAAAGGATCCAGTGTACCAGCTACATTGAATGCTAAGTAAGATATCAGAAATTTCAGAACATGAATGTATTTATGATTTTCCATTGAACTGGGAATGTTAATTTGTTATTGGTGAGCTCTACATCAAAAGTATGTCTTTTCATTAGATTAAAATAATTGCCGTTGCTAAGGGAAGGTAAATAAATACACTGAATACATCTAATGCTATCATCCAATACCTTTAATTTGAATAGTAAGTAAAGTGAGTCTTGTTGTGTAATGACTGAATAAAGTGAGTGACCTTTCTTCAGTTTCTTGTCGACAATGTCCTCGTCCTTCGAGCTGGTCATGGGCACTTTCTTCAGTATCGCTTATTTTGCTTATTCAGCTCCAACTACAAGCCTACCAGCTACTGTGTCTGTAAACAATACAACCATGCAACTTGTGCAATGCATGCCTCTATTCCTGCGACATGATTGGCATTTGGCAGTTAGTGATTCAAATTAATTTTATTGAACATTTATCAAAATTTGTTATTTTTATTGAGGAAAATAATATTGTGATAATTGTTATAGTTTTATCGCCCAGTCCTACGCCATACTGTGAATTTCCCCTATGTTGGGCCGTCAGAGGTGTGGTGGACATTCAGAACATGACACAGATATGGGCAGATGTTCCGCTCTCAACCTCTAACCGGTCCATGTCCTCTGAACGTAAATGGTGAAAATTATTAACAAATGGGTGCATATGATATGTGACATTAGTGGGGCAATTATCTTTTCTACAGGGCCGGCACAATCACAGCTCATCTAATAATGTAATGCAATAATTATTCGTACCAATAAAAGTTGTTAGATATTTAGTCACATCGTGAACATTGGCACATCCAAATAACATTTCCATTAAAGTATTTTCATTTAAAGTTTACATTTTCTGCCTCAAGTATTCTATTAAGTATTGAAATATGGCGGAGTAGGGAAATGTTAACGAGGGTACCGTAAATAAAAGACAAAAGATTAATTAAGTATGGGAGCATTTGAAGTTCAAAGTTCAAAATTTTGTCTGCCGTCTCTGCAAAAAAAATGTATTAACACAAGCGCAGTCCTTCAGCATTTAAAAAGGTTTAACCTTTTTCCTTTTAAAAAAATGGTTACCACGTATAAAACATATTGATATACAACACAACCACTAACTATCTAAAAGTCTCTTAGTAGCCTACTCCTTCTAGATATTTGTTTTGTATTTGACTTAGTCACTGACACCCTTTTCTTTACACCAGTCGTTGAATCTCGCTGCACACTTAGTTTGCTGCATTGTGCTTTTTTAGTTTTGGGTCAAACCCTAACACTGACTTAAATGTTCTGTGGTGCCACTTAAGAAGTATTCATTTTTGAATTTGTACACAGACATGCAAGCTAATCCCATATTATATATAATCCCATATTAATTAATAATATATTCCCATATATTAATTATATATAATCCCATCTTTCTCGAGGTGAGTGAACATGAGCTTTTTCTAGCAATTTAAGATGAGCAGATGATAAAACTTTTTTCTAAGATTTTAAGGTTATACGTCAAAAGGGACTTTGTAGTTATTTTGCACAAACAAATAAAATGTATATTTACGCCAGCACTGAAGGTATTTTAGTCTTATATGTATCCTCAGTTTGGTGGACATGCTGGAAACCGTCGGCACTGCTTTTAGCCTATGCTTAATGTCACTGTGCTCAGCTCAACCTCAACCTCAACCTGATTTGTTTGTTTATGTGACTAATTTATCATTTTTGCAGATTTTTTCAAATTATTTTTATGTATTTAAACAGCCATTCACACCCGTGAAAATATTTTTGTTAGAGAGACTATTGGGCATTACGTTAGACAAGAAGCTACATGTTCAAATGGACATGGATTTTGAGGATATGTGTTAATCATTGATCAATTATCAATTAATACTTTTTTTTTTTTTTTTTTTGAAGAGAATATATTAAATAATAGTAAAAATAGTTTAAACTATATTGCAGAGAAAACAGGAGTGTACGACAGGATTCCAGCCTAATACTACTTAGACAAGACATAAAATGTACAGATAAAAAAGCTTAAAATATAACATTTCATCATATTACATTTTTATTATATTCCATGAAAAATGTTGCTACAGCATATGCAGTACCTAAATAAGCTTCCATAGGTATTATTCAGTTAAGCGCAAATAGTGTCAATTCAGAGCATAATAATTTAAATTAACCTCTGTATATAAAATAGAATTACAATAGAAGTAATTATAATCATAACTACTTTGTGCATTTTTCAGTGGAAGTTAAACTTCTCTATAAAGTGTCCGATAAAGAAATACATGAATATATAAAGCCGTGAATAAATGCATACATAATTAAATGATGAAATTTGCGAGAACCTCAATTAAAACCTGAATTTCCTAAGCATTTATGCACATGAAAAGAGAACTCCCTCCACCACCAAGTGCATTTCATTCTCAGTTAAACTGCTTTTTCATTCACTGGTAAACTACCCCCCACGCCGTTCTTATTCTTCTCCTGGGGCTTGTCTGAAAACGTATTAGTATACATGTTTGTGTAGTGTAAACTATAAATAATAAAATTTAAAACCTTTCTGTCCTGGGTATTTATTATTTACTAGGCCTTCATGTTTCATCTGAAAATGTTTAAATATTTGCTTTGTGGTCCTACTTTTTTTTTTTTGGACAAGTTTTAAAGGAGAAAACACAGGTTCCTGTTGCTAGCTGGATGCGCTGTGTCTCTTCCCTTTCATTTGGCAAGCAGACTGTGCCCTCCTGGGCTCCTGATCCAGCAGCCCCCCTCCATCGAGCATGCTCTGTGGCAGACCACGGCCGCCTTCCTCAGCTCTGGCTGTAAGGAGGGGCTGGGTGTCCTCAGTGAGAATGTGTGTGACAAGTGCCTTCCTCAGCTCCAGCACTCGCACAGAAGGCCCACACTACTCTTTTTATTTTATTTTTATATCCCCTTTTCCTACAATGCCGCCCAAACGCACTTGGGCCCTGGCAATAAATAACGCTGCAAAATGACTTTCAAGGTAGAGAGAAAGAATCCATTTTGGAATGTTCTCCGAAATGAAGAGTGATTTATGATTTCATACGATTCCCGATGAAAGCATTTCAGGCTTTGCTCCGTCATCAAAGTCCTGCCTGCCCAATCTATTATTTATGGCAGAACATGTCTGCCCGGCACCAGTGCTTTATGGCAGGTAATGTTTGTCTTTAGCAAACACGATGTGGAAAAATCAATACCAGATACGATAAATGGCTAAAGATGACGGCGAAGTTATTTAACCTTTTTTTTCGTTCTTTCTTTTAAACATTCTTTGAATTGTCTTTGAAGAGAAGATGCAACTTTAAAAAAAAATGTCTTCCCCAAAGGGAGCTGATTGAGACAGTTTCTGTCAATTATTAATTAGTTTATTCCCAGCCCCCCCCCGATGCTGTAGCGGGCTGAAAGGTGACAGCGGATGTTGTGACTCTGCTGTGGAGGCGACAGCTCTAGACCGCCTTCCCTCCCCACAGCCCTGAGTCTGGGCATCGGCAGAGTGGTGATCGCAACTGCTTTTTATTAGCACTATTCACCTGTGGAGAGCAGCCACTGTTGTCTTAGGCGGAGGGAGAGAGATGCGCAGCTTTGGGAATGGCCCAACTCTCTGGGGGCTGCTCGCCCTCTCTGGGAGGCATCGAAAGCTCCTGCCTGAGAATAAGTTGTTACTGTGCGGCCTGGGACAGGGGAATGCGAGGAAGAGGGATGAAGAAGTGCAGATTCGGAAGCTTAATGGATCCATTTCCACAGCCACTCAATCTGTCTCTCTCTCTCTCTCTCTCTCTCTCTCTCCCCTTGCTCCCCCATCTGACTCCGATATATAGGCTGATATAGGTGTTCCTCAGTCTGCTGCTTATCGGTCTGTGGAGCAGCTGCTGATTCCCCCCCCCCCTAGCCGTTCCTTCTCTGCCCCCACAAAAGCCGTCCATGTCTCCTTCTGGATGTCTCATTCGCAGCTTAATGAATGGAGCAATCCAAACCGCAGGAGAAATCATCGCCATCCGATTTGTACTATTGTGCGCAATGGTAAAGCCAGGCGTATGCAGGGAGACGGGCCAGCGGTCACAAATGGAAACGTAAAGCATTCCTCAATTGAATTTGCCGTTTAACTTGGACAAAAGGCCTGCAGCGAAGTGACCACTCAGCTTCTCGTCCCTGACAATGCTGCCTGTCTTCGCTTGTTTCCAGGGCTCTCCGAGTCTGTCATTGCCGCCGCCTGCTCCCGCGTCGGACAGAGGGTCCTGCACGTTGACAGGTATGTGGGTGGTCCCCACGATCGACGGCCCGTACGCAAAGGAGTATATCCTTTCCACGCAGTCTTCAGATTTAGGTTTATTTGTTCTACAGAGCAGCTAGGTGCCAGTCACCTGTTCCTGTGCCAGTCACCTGTTCCTGTTCCGTTCATGCACCTTCATTATAGCATTTACTGAATTACACAAAAATCCTACCACTGAAAATATTGAGTACCACTTTTAACATCTTCGTCTGTATCTGTGAAAGTATCAGTTTCTGTTAACAATTGTTAACTAAATAGACAAGCGTGGTGCTTGAATCCCAGCATTACCTACCGTTTGCATTAATGTACATTATTTTACAGTAATTTTAGGTTCACCTGGAGCTTAGTGGATATAGAAATGTCTACCAATGCTGGGTGGGAGTGGTAGGGGGGCCTGCATTAAATTGCCGCTCTGGGAGCAGTAAAGAGACGTTTTAAAATAGGAAAGTGCCAGAGCTGAGCAGTGGGATGATTCTGGTTTCTCCTGCAGGAGGAACTACTACGCCGGAAACTGGGCCAGCTTCACGTTCAATGGGCTGCTGTCCTGGATTGAGGAGTACAAAGTGAGTGTTCAAAGCTTTTTATCGTTATTTGATCGTCATTCCGTGGTTAGTCAGATACTGAGAATTGAATCCCAATGTAAGTTTTTAATGAAAATTGTCCAGTAGAAATTTGTAGTTTTAGCCAGGTTTGGCACAGTGGCAAGATTTAAAAAAAAATTATAATTTTAAGAAAACCTACTCGTGTTCACTTATTTCTTTATATAGGGTGTGGGTTGTCTGATGAATGATGGGTGTAATATAGGCTTTTAAAAAAACCACATTGGTTTCCCAGCATCAAGCGCAGGCAGAATCTGTGCAGGACTGGAAGGAGAAGCTGCAAGAAGGAGAGGAGACCCTACTGCTGAGCACTGCAGACACGTCAATCACCAACCTGGAAGTGTTCTGCTATGCCAGGTACCGTAGGGAGTGAACAGGGACACAACCGTGTGAGGAGTGGGCAAGGCCTTACCCCACTGTCTGCGAGTTTTTTTCTGAATTAACAAATCAAAATCAAATTTATCCTACTACAAAGCCATTATTGCAGTTCAAAAGTTAAAAACTGCTTACAAGCTCTTTTTTTCCCCTGTTGGGCCATCTTTCAATCCTACGTTGTTCAGATTCCATGCTGTGATAAAAATTTCAGACAGCGTCATTTCAGGTGTCACTGCCATGTCATTGCTACGAAAACATCTTCTCGTCTACTCTGCTGGGGGGAGAAACGTACTTAAGATTTTATTAGGTTTCTTTTTGTTATGGGTTTCTCTTTATGTAACTCGTGATGCTTATTGTAATTATTGTCTGCTTGTATTCATACATATGTAATGAACAGAGCCATCAGTGTGATGCAAAGCAGCACTCCAAACGCTTCAGCTTCAAATTGAGTCTGTGTGTAACCGTAGACTACAAACCCTTTTTATTGTTATGTTGGAGATGTACCTGCACATCTCTAGAATTTCTTAAAACCCCCAACCACCCAGCACCCGAAGGAGGAGGCTTGGAAATGTGGAAAGACTTTGGTGCCTTGTCCGGAATATGGCTGCGCTAATTTGCTTTCCGTGTGCACACCTCAGTCCCCCTCCACTTTTTTACTCTTGAAGGTGACGACTCAACTGACAATAGACCTGTCAGTGTGATTGATGCTCTTGCTCGAGAGGGGGGGGAAAAAAGCCGCGAAGTAGAAAATTTTGCTGTAAGCAGCTCCATATTGTAAATAATAAATAATGTTCGGAGCTGTAATTAAAAGAACAGGGGACGCAGGCCCTGAAAGGAACAAACGGAAGTAAGAAATAAGTCGGAAAACTTTAAAGTTGTTGACTTCAGTGAATTTAGCCTTACACTTGATTACTGACATAAAATAGTTGAAAAAATGACTAATGGTTATGTCAACAGCGAGTACGTCCTGATTGGTAGAGGGCCGTCGATTTGATAGCATGTCACTTTTTAGGGACAATGTCACTATGGCTAAAATTAGTCCTTTACTGTTAGGGTAGCATGATGCATGACATGGTTGTTCTTGGCAGCGAGGATCCTGAAGAAGAAGAAGAAGAAAAGAAGGAAAGTGAAGCACCCATGTTCACACGGACGCCCTCCTCAGAGCCCGAGGGGGAGTGGAGCAGCAGCAGCCTGACCCACGACCAGGGGTCAACCAGCGAAGACACACCTGCGTGTGCTTCCCCGGAGGGGCAGGCCCAGGGCAAGACCCAGGAAGATGGGCCACCACAAACCCAGGAGGAGCAGGCTTCTCGGGGCGGGGGAGACGCGGCTGCCCAGGAGGAGCCTGGCCAAGCAGAGGGAGCCCGGGACGAAGAGCGACCTTCCACCCCCTCGCCGTCTGTGGTTCCGTCTGAGGTGAAGAAAAAGATCACCTACACGAAGATCCTGAAGGAGGGACGCAGGTTTAACATCGATCTGGTGTCTAAGGTAGGCCCCTAGAGCTACTTTGCGCTGGTATGGTAGAAAGTTTGGAGACGACCATGTGATGTACTTAAGTTGCCCACTGTATTGGAATGTAGAAGAAGCCCGCTGGTTCAACTTGCAGGACGATAATTGTCCTACACCACACTCAACAACTTTTCTCCCCTCCCAGCTCATGTACTCTCGCGGCTTGCTGGTGGACCTCCTCGTCAAGTCTAACGTGAGCCGCTACGCAGAGTTCAAGAATGTCAGTCGCATCCTCACCTACCGCAATGGGGAGGTGGAACAGGTAGGCTGGAACGCAGCATTTAGTCAGAGCTTCAATAAAGCTACTGTTTAAAATGCATGGCAGTACATCCATATTATTATTAATGCCAATCAAAAAAATTTATTTGAAAATGGGATGTTGTAGACTGATACCCATAAGATATCCAATATTACTACATCAGTGACCTTTTGTTCTCTCCATGTTTATGGAGCCAACAGACTCACAGAAATACAAGAAAGCATGCAATATGTAGAAGTTCATATGTAGAGTACATTTTTTTTGACTGTTCATGCCACAAAATATTACTTTCCTGTTCCCCCATAAAAATGTACCCAAGGTGCCTTATGTTAATTCACTTGCTTTGCATTCTGAAAGCTGTATGAAAACTGGATTACCTGCAGTGCCTATAAAGTATTCACCCCCCCTTGGATGTTTTTATATTTTATTTGTTTTGAATATTGAATCATAGTGAACTTAATTTGACTTTTTTGACACTGATCAACAGAAAAAGACTTTCATATCAAAGTCAAAATACATTTCTACCAATTAGTCTAAATGTATAATAAGTATTCACCCCCTTTAATGGAACTCGCCTAAATCATCACTGTGCAGCAAACTGGTTTTAGAAGTTAATTAAATGGAGATCATCTGTGACCAGTCAAAGTGATTTGATTAAAGTGATTATAAATATACCTGTCTCTGGAAGGTCCACTTACTGGTGAGTCCGTATCTTGGGAAAAACAACACCATGAAGACAAAAGAACCCTCCAAGCAGAGCTGCAAAAAGGTTATTCAAAAACGTAAATCGGGATGAATACAAGAAAATTTCATAGTCCATGTATATCCCTGAGTACTGTGAAGTCAATAATTTAGAAATGGCACAGCAGTAAATCTGCCTAGAGCAGACCATCTTCAAAAACTGAGTGACCACGCAAGAAGGGGACTAGTGAGGGAGGCCAACAAGAGACCTATGACTCGTCTGAAGGACTTACAAGCTCCAGTGGCTGAGATGGGAGAGACTGCATACAACTGTTGCCCGGGTTCGTCGTCAATCACAGCTTTATGGGAGAGTGGCTATTCCTTTGACCAAATGAAATCTCGGCTAGAGTTTGCAAGAAGGCATATGGGAGACTCTGGAAGAAGATTCTATGGTCTGACGAGAACAAAATTTCACTTTTTGGCCATCAAACCAGACGCTATGTTTTGGCGCAAACCAAACACATAACCAAAAATTAAACATCCCCAGCGTGAAGCATGATGGTGGGAGCATCATGCTATGGGGATGCTTCTCTGCATCAGGCCCTGGAAGGCTTGTAAAAGTAGAGGGTAAAATGATTGCTATAAAATACAGGGAACCTGATGCAGTCTGCAAGAGAACTGAGACTTGGGAGAAGATTTGTTTTCCAGCAAGACAACAATCCAAAGAATACAGCCAAAGCTACACAAGAACGGTTTCAAAAACAACAATGTTAATGTCCTGGAGTGGCGGAGTCCAGACCTCAGACAATTGAGAATCTGTGGATGGACTTGAAAATGGCTGTGCATTCACGATCCCCACGCAACCTGACAGAGCTTGAGCAGTTTTGCAAAGAAGAATGGGGAATTAATATTTAATATTTGTTATAAATTTACACTAATTGGTAGAAATGCATTTTGAGTGCAGTCTTTTTCTGTTGATCTGAGTCAAAAAAGTCAAATGAAGTTCACTATGATTCAATATTTAAAACATATAAAATATAAAAACATCCTAGGGGGTGAATAATTTTTATAGGCATTGCATTTCAGCACTTTTATTAAGCTAGGTAGCTCAACATTCTGTAATGATCCTCTTAAGTTGCTTTGTGGATGGTTTTCTGTACTGGTCAAGTTACTCTGGAGTGAGTTCCATCCAAGTGCCAGAGGGAGAGCCTGTCCAAAGCAGTCCAATGAATGATGAACCAATGATCTGATAACTCTCACTTAATAAACGTGATTAGTGTCGCTTTTGATTAATGGGAGTCTCCTGTTTGTGCGAGTCCATTACGGTGATCTTCAGGATGAATGGAAATAGCCACCTCTCTATCCTCCACCTCCCCCTCCCTCACCCCTCTCTTACTGCTCTCCAGGTGCCCTGCTCTCGTGCTGACGTCTTTGGCAGCAAGCAGCTGACCGTGGTGGAGAAGAGGATGCTAATGAAGTTTCTCACCTTCTGCTTGGATTATGAGCAGCATCCAGAGGAATATCTGGGTATGACCATTCTCCTTTTCTCTGTCTTTTTGTCCCAGTTAGGTATTTTGTGTCCCCGTATTCCTGTAGATAAGGGATTTGATTTATTTTTAAAGTTACAATATTTTGATTTTCATATGGTCTCCGGTCAGACTTCACTGAGCGATCCTTCTGGGAGTTCCTGCAGACCAAGAAGCTGACAGAGAACCTACAGCACTTTGTCCTGCACTCAATCTCCATGGTGCCACCGGGAGCCAGCACAGGGGATGGGCTGAGGTCCACCCAACACTTCCTGCGTTCCCTCGGTCGCTACGGCAACACCCCCTTCCTCTTCCCTATCTACGGTCTGGGTGAAATTCCTCAGTGCTTCTGCAGGTAAACCTTAATGTAGTTTGACGGCTAGTTACTGAAGAGTAACTCTCTCTATAGACTCCCTGGAAGACCTGGTATGGGCTCAATGGAACGCTTGAAATTGGAAGGCGCGGGTCTACGCTCACGACAGAGTGCTCCGAGAAATCAGGAAACGGCTTTTATCGCCAAGAGCCTTCAGGGACTTCTCCTGTGAAACTGTAGCACTTAGAGCAATAAAGCAATACAGGATGTCTCTCTCCCCATGACTGCTGGGAGCCATGGGACAAAACGCTGGGGCTTCCGTCCCAGTCCTCACTGTTCAGATTCCCCAAAACCTCGCATTTATTTATTTAAAACGAAATGACTTCCGATAGTCTGGATCTGCCACTCATTTCATTGACGTGCGGAGGGGAGTTGGAAACCATATTCATCACATTGAGTAGCTTTTCACCGTCACTTACTCTGTAGAGGGCGGTGTTATGCAGATAAATGGTACCTAAAGGCAGGTCTGGCTTTCCTGGGCCTATCAATCAATCTACAGTCTTTCAGGGATGCGGTGTTGGAGGGAGTTAGGGGAGTGGCGAAGCATGTAATGGCAGAGCCTTCCCCTGATGCCCCAGCCCTGCCACAGTGGGAGCTTTTGGTGTCTCTCGGTATAGCAGGGGTTGCTTATTGCGCAAACTAGACACTCAGATCCTATTGCTCTTTTTAAACGTTTATTTTTCCTCTCTCCACCGCAACAGTATGCCTCACACTTGTATGAATGTCACACACTTGTACGAGTGTCCAGACCCAGGCTTTAGTTTGTTGGGCAGGATCTTAAATGGTGGTAACTACGAGATATCTTATTTGGGGGATCCTATGTGCTATCAACCTACATGCCCAAGGCCGACACTGTGTCCAAACGACTCGTTGCAATCTTGCCGTCTGTCAGGGATTTAAATTCAGTTTAAATACTTTTGTTTATGGTTAGAGGACCGACTGAGATTTTTTTTAAACGGGAAAATATGGTTTAGGCCTGTTGCAGCGTGGCCAAGACCCTGGTGCCTCAGCTGGGATTCAGCCCAAGCATCTGCTGGTGGAGTTCATTAAGCGCTGTTTTGCACTGTGGTCAAGAGTGGGGCAGAAGGAACGGTAGCAGACAGTCGAACTGGCTGCTGCAGAATGGCAGTGGCAGTCAGAAACTCTGACAATATTTGTTTATCTATCGCCGGGCTGGTTTGTTGTCGACCCTCCTGGGAAAGCGGATGAGCATAGCAACGGTGGGGGGTGGAAACAAAAAAAAAGTGGCGGAAGGTGGGATCATCCATCACTCTGATACCTGCTCGCAGGTGATGGATGGATAGGTGGCCATGCAAACTCAATAATCCTCATTTTTTCAGGTTATTCACAGATCAGCAAGCAGTGGCGCTAATAAAGCTATGGAGCGCCTTT
The DNA here is from genome assembly GCA_025775045.1 of Hiodon tergisus. Taxonomy (NCBI): domain Eukaryota; kingdom Metazoa; phylum Chordata; class Actinopteri; order Hiodontiformes; family Hiodontidae; genus Hiodon; species Hiodon tergisus. The sequence continues at coordinate 238,468 of JAOVYW010000042.1, forward strand.
GTGTCCTTGCCCACGTTATCCCTCAAGTTTTGACAGGAAAAGACTTTTTAATTTGTAAGTAACCTTTGGCACTCTGGCACTCATCTTCTCCCCTCCTGTCCTCGAGGATGCAAATACTGTGGCCCGTATGCGTGCGCACACAAACACAAGTGCACACACACACATGCGTGCACGCACTGTGAAGTAGGGAATTATTCAATTATTCATTTGCAGAGGAGAGAAAAAAAAAGCATTTAACAATTACACAGCTTTGATTTGCATGCAGGATTATGATGTTCCAATCAGACAACAGTCAGAATTAAACGGATCGGGGAGGAGGGTGATGTGTTCATCAGTGTAGATGATTAAACGTTTTATTTTTCCTTTGTGCATCCAGTCACAGATCATATTTCCCGTGCTGCCTCTCTGTGTGAGGGGCAATAAGTGTCCAATATATTTGGATCAAACTGGATTAAATTTTCTCCGTGCTGCTCGTCGGGCTGCCCGGCGTTTTGTTTTCATTTAATTATTGGCCGACTATTAGCCCCCCGCTCTGCCACCATGCTCCCGAGATTAGAGGCGCACGAGCTGGTAATGAACCTGACAGGTAGTGGCTGTTTATACGCAAGTCATTTTGTTTGTTTAGCATTTTCTGGACCTAGCGGCGGATTTATCGCCCGCGCCCATGAGAGCTTGTAAAACACTGGGCCGTCGAGAGCGCCGTGGCTGCTGCGGTTTCTCTGCCCCCCCCGCCATCGATCGGACAGCAAAACGCAAAAGCTTGCAGCGTTTTAAAACAATCGCCTGCTTTGTTAAAAGACGGTGATGTGCGCGCAGAGGGCCCGTGCTCGGTTTGAGTCCATGTTCTGCTCGTGGAGTTCTCTGAAATCGCCGGAGGGACACTAATGAAGATCATTTAGATGAATGGGCTTAATTGCACCACATAAACGACTGCTTGGCGGAAAATGCCGGGAAATGCTTTATCATAGGTTAGAGGAGGATCAATAATAAACTCACAATTAAAAAAAGAGCAGCTGTGTTTAAAATGGTCGGGTGTCAGCGTTTTCCCACCTCATAGAGGTTAAAGGAAAGTAATAAAATCCAGGAGCCGTCTCGTATTGGAATGCACAAGAAAGTGTAGCTTTTGATGTAAATGTTGTAGTCTCTCCGCTTATTGGCTTTACGGAGATTGTGATTTACGTCCACGGAGGCCGATGATTATTTAGTGCCTGAGCCCCGTCTCCCGTTGGGACATAGGAGGTGAAAGGCGGACTGCGTTTTTCGCAGACGCAGGGCCAGGTTTTCCTCAATGGTGGGCTGCGCAAACATTTTACACTTACATTTTAGTTCTTGGTGAAAATTTATCTCCTCCAGTTCCGAACGGTGGAAAAACCGGCGGTGGAAACCTGGGACACGGCTTTCAGTGCCGGCCCCAGCTGCTGTGGTGCCCACGGATCCACAGAAACGGCCCCGGTCAAAGTTCTCACCTTGGAAAAATGCTTTCATCTTTTAAATACCGCAGCAAGCAGCAAGGGAAAATCAATACGTTTTCTTTCATTGGAGAGAAACTTCTGAAGAGGTTTCGGATTTATGTATTAGCCAGGTGCCTGAAGTTGGACAGGAGTGCCTAGTGCATCCGTAGCATGCCTCCAACACTTTTACCCTTCACCAATCAATTATTTTTAGCCTCCGCTGAGGTGTTGCTGCTGGAGCCTCAAGCTTATTTTTGCTTCTTGTTACATTACCTTTTTAATTACAGAAATAACTAGTTTGAGGCAATTGTTTTTGCGTGGGGGTTAATGCCGGGCGGGAGCAGAGATTTATTTTGGATGTGACCTTCTCTACATTAGCTGTGGCTGTAATCAGTGGAATTAATAGAATAATCAAATTATACATAAACTCATAAATCATCGCCGAGCGCCCTGTCACTAGTTCGGCTATTAATGCCTTCTATTGTTTTGCCACCGTATTAAAAAATCACGTCCCTGATTCCCGCCTTGATAGGAACTGAAATGGCATTTAGAGGCTATAAAGAGCGGGGGCTCGGAGGGCCGAGATTTTCACAACTGTTAATTTAGCGGTAATGCGGAGTGATGTCGCGGAGAGCCGGGGCGATAGCGGGACGGTGGCGGCGGCGGCGGTCGCCTTTCAGCTGGGGATTGCATCATTGCAGCAGACAGCGGCCAGTTAATTAGAGTAATATCAGTTTAAACGTCTGTCAGTCGGGGTTAATGACATCAAAATGGGCTCCCCCGATGTCTGAATGGGGCTTTGTTAAGGACATTAGATGGGCCTGATGATTGCCAGTGATTTTATCCCCAGCACTTTATTAAGATGTCATGTCTTATAATTAATATGAAGGGTCTCCTGCAGGTACAAGGCTGATGTTGGGTGGGGGAGAGGTGATGGGGCGTGGCTAATCCTTTCCCCCCCCCCCCCCCTCCCAGGGTCACGGTTCAGCTTGCCTCCTTTGTGTAGCCTCGGCCGTCTGTGGTCGGACAAGTCAAGAGCCGGCCGACCCTTGGAGGCAGGCAGTGGGAGGGCCTTTATCAGAGCAGGTGTTCCCAGGGCCTGCCCTCGCCCTCCCCCTTTGTCTGTGTAAGGAAAGGCACAACATCAGCATCCCTTTGATGGAATTATTTATTGTGGAGGAGGGGGTCAGTATATAAATATAGGTATATATGTTGTTGTGTTGTCTCAGTAATCTGGAAACGTAAGGGAAAACATTTGTGCGTAAAATTCATAGGTGTTTTAAACCACAATTAATGCTTGAACTATGTCATTTGAATCAAATTGGGTTTTGGTTTTATTTGACTTGTACTTTCTATCTTACTAGACAATTAAAGTTTTGGAAATCCCAATACATTGAATGTATTGAGAATCTGTTGGCAATCTACCTGCTAAAACCTGTTTTTTAAAAAATTAGGAAGCTGACACCCATCCGTCTGTCTCTGTCAGGATGTGTGCCGTCTTTGGAGGGATCTACTGCCTTCGCCACTCTGTCCAGTGTTTGGTTTTGGACAAGGAGAGCGGGAGGTGAGTAGGCTGCCGTCGACCCGTTCTCGTGCCTCCCCCTGTCCTGAAGAATTCAACCCACCCACCCCACACCCTACACCCCCCAAACCGCCGGCTCTTTTGTTCTCGCTCTCCAATCAGGTATCGGCCTTGATTAGAAGTAATTTGTGTACGAGTCTCTCCAAACAAGAAAAGTGGGGCTCAGAATATAGATACGAAATTAATTTTCTGGGAGATGGGACTCCGGCCCCTGATCAGCCAAGCTCGGAAGACAAATCATTGGGACTGCCACTGGGCCGGCGATGAGTGATGTAGGTTTTCCTTGTGGCCTTACCTTCACTAATTGATTTTCATCTGAAGACAAAAAAGCCCTCTGTTGCTGCCTTTTAAAAAATGGAGTTCATCTAAAGTCTCCACTGATTAATCTGTGCTGATAATGTGCGTCAATCCTACCAGAAAGACCTTTAATGAGTTTCAAAGGTAGATTGTTGTCATAAACTAGGTTAGATTAGTTTTTTTTTTTTTTCCTGCTCGATATAGAGATTCTTTCATCTTTGCAGTGGGCGACCTGGGGCTAGAATTCTTGTGGTGGCGGAGCACACTGAGGGAAAAGGAACTGTTCGCTGGGGATTCTGGGACGGAGAGTGTGGCTTCCCTCTGATGTGGATGGACCGTTAGGGGAAAACCTGGCCTTTCGGGATCTGACTTTGCAGTTGGAAACGGTAGCGGTGCTACGATGCTCCTTTCGGGAAGATGCTAATGGCACAAAGTCATTGTTTTTCTCCTCGCTGGGCCGTCCCAGTTAATGGAACAGGCTTTGTTCTGTTCCAGTGTCGCAATAATGATCTGATACAGTCCAGGGCCGACTTTCAGGGTAACTTTCAGGGCCCGTCAGGGTTCTGGGTGCCGTCTGTCGGGTTTAGTTGATTTTACAGTTATCTCGAAAAAGCATTTGCTGGTTTTCTAAATTTGTGTTCAGTTTTCATAATGAATTTGGTCAGATCTTTTTTTGTGGGTTGTACTATTTTATACAGGGAGTCTGAGAGACCGAAATGACACCAAAAGGCCTCTGGCTGCGGGGCAATGCAAAAGCATTAATGTAGCATAATGTATGCATAATGGATATACTCCTGTTATTGTGGCCAGGCATTGCTCTTTTGGACCTGGCCACGCTGTGGTTGGTCAGGGTGTGTCTCCGCACCATCTCTTACATCCCACAGCCCACTGGGCTTCAGGCAAGGCTTGGTGATTTGACAAGTGCCATTAAATCATTACAAAGAACGGGCCAGTTGCAAAAAAGCAGAACTAGTAGTTGCTGGTTATCAGGACTGCAATCTGGGAGCTGAGATGAGGGTGGAGGTTTGCATCTCGTTCCAGCTATAGTGTTGGATGGAGCTGGTGAGGTGCCAATGAATAACCCCTGGCGCAGAGTGGTACTGTATTAAGACCGCAACAATCACTTCAGTCTCTCACTGGACCTTGTGTAATACATCATCAGAGGAAAGAACAGGGGAGGGGAGGGAAGGGAGGGAGGCTAAAAAAGTTTAGTAAAGGCGAAGAAACCGGAAAGGTGTCTGCTAGGCTGAACAATGATTTTAATTCCCTAGGCCTCATAAATTATCTCTGCACGTCTCCTCTTATTATGTACATAAAGCAGAAAAGGGCAAAGGAGAATTAATAAATGGCTGGTGCATGGCACTGCTCCCGAACGGACCTTACGTGACGTTGGGCTACTTGTCTGGGACAGAGCCCAGTACCGGTCCAGATTCGGGCCAGGCTTGAGCAAGGCATGTTTCTTTGCAACCTGGGTTTGTGTGGGGAGGGAGGCGTGGCAGGATCCACTGCATTAATTGTTGGTACAGCTATTGTAAGACGGTAAATGCGCTACAGAAGCAAGCCCAAAGCAGAAGTGCTTTTGCATTGCCCCGCAGCCAGAGGCCTTTTGTTTTGTTTACTGTGCGTGACAACTCTTTATATTGCACTGTATATTTTATAAGTGGGGGAAGTCAAGTGCGGGGTATTGCCTTGAAAGCGCATCGGAGTCAGACAGGTCGAAACGATGCAGTGTTGTGCGCAAGGTTGTCCCTGATCAATGTGGACGGGACTGTGCGGTTAAGGGTTATGAATAGCGGTTATGAACAGGGTTTACGCAAAGCAGTGTTGGCTGTAAAACCTGCCTTGCCCTTGGTGTCAGACAGCCACATTCATTAGCATCATGTCTCTGTGGCAGCTGCTTGTTGACAAACTGGCTTCACGTATGGTTCTTTATGTAGATAATGCAGGTTTCAGCATATTGTCATGAGACACAGAGTTAGTGTTGGTTTTCATTTTGGTAGTGTTACCTTTGGGAAAGTACAATGAATGCTTCAAAATAAATATATACATGTGTGCCTTATCTGGCTTCTGTTTTTATGAAAGAGAAAGTGGGAGAGATGGTTTGTAAGGGGGCAGTGGTTTGCAAAGCCACATCCCACCCCCATTGGGGCGCGATTGATTCGAGACGTCACTTTCCACTGCCTTGCCCCCCCACAGTAAATAAATCTTCATTTACATAAACAGTCAATCTTGCGGGGCGAGCATTATTCTGGGGGCCCGTAGTGGGTCCTGCTTGCCTCTCCTTTATTGTGTAGTGAAAGTCCATTTCAAGGATGTCACCCCTAGCCCATTAGTTTGGATAATGAGCCCTATAAAGCACATTTATAACTCTTGACATAACAAGCGGACAGACTCTCACTGTTCACCCTTTCCGTCGGAGGCACTTTATGGGAAGGTCACGATGCTCGCGCCCGGCGCTTCTTCCGAAGAATTTGGAGAACTCTGAGCTGAGCCCCTCAAAAGGAGACCTTTCACCTGCTGTAGGTGGTGCATCGGGCGCTGTTAAGCGGCTTGTAGCGCATTATGAACCTCCCCTCCCCTTTTCGTCTCTCGTGAGAATAAGGATGTTGCTGGCCAGCGGTTTGGCCTCAAAGTGGAGCCTGTGGTGTTTCTGAAGATGCTAATTTTACAATTCCTGCCCCTAGTTATTCACTGGCAACCTTTTATACCTTAGACCCTTCACAGATGTCTCCTACTAAATGAGTAGAGATTTCAAACATGCTTTTGACTCTAAAAATCTGAGATTTTTAACTTGAGATGCCAAGAATTGCATAAACCGGTAAAACTAATTATGATTGTGTCGGATATTATGCCTGTGAAGTGTTTCTCTCTCCTTTCCCCTTACCAACATTTACTTTTTCAATAAAAAAAAAATCCTACAGAGTGAGATATCTCAATTTGATTTACCACACGTCCTCCCTTTCTTATCTAGATGTAAAGCAGTGATTGACACATGTGGACAGCGAATCAGCTGCAGTCATTTTGTGGTAGAGGATGGCTACATTAGAGAGGAGTACCGAAAAAGTGTGGAGTACAGGTGAGTCTGTCAATTGTCTTGACCCTGTTTGGGAATGTTGGGCTGATTACAGGGAAGAGACTGGATCACGGCAATGTCAGTCGTCATTGTGGACTCAACACAAAATTGTTCCATTACGTATTTGCGCACCTGGTACTGCACTCTTTTACTTCTTACATGATTGGTCCTATTACCATCGCACTGGACTTTTACTTTAATCTTTCTTCCGTTCACAGGCAGATTTCCAGAGCAGTTCTCATCACGGACAGGTCGCTTTTGCAGTCGGAGTCCGAGCAGCAGGTACGGTACGACGGTTCCTTGACCACCCCCCCCCCACCGCGGCGCGAGCCAAAGGACGAGGGCAGCGCTTGCCGGATCCCGCGAGTCTCGATTCACTGTGTGCTTACGCGGTGAAATGCCTTCCCAGCTCCCGTAATACCGAGCGCGCTTCCTGTCAAACCTGCACTCTCGCTCATATGTTTGAGTTACCTTTTTTCATGCCGCCTATTACATTTGTATGGATTCTTGGGTCAGCTCCAAGTCTCCTTCAAGTAAAAAACCGAACATCAAAAGCAATCTGGAAGAGTATGTGCTGGGCCGCGCAATACTACTGATGTGTGCTCCCCTCTCCACTTAAACGCTGAATGAATAAAAAATAGGGAGCAATTGAATGAAAGCCGCGTAATACTGTTTGTGCGACTGCTTTGGAATTTGATAAATGAATGTTAGTGGCGAGAGAATGGGAGCTGACAGACCAGCTTCCCAGATAATGATGTGAGTGCCACAGTCGTCCGTATGCATAGGGAAAAAACCTGGAACAAAAGTGAGGGGTCGGGGGGGAGGATGAATGAAATCAAGTCTGATTAGTCAATCACTCTTATGCGTTTGCCTAAACTGAGCGTCCGTGGTAAATTCCTTTATTCGTTATTTTATTTTGTGGAGCAGACCGTGTGGTTTCTCACTGTGGTCTCTGCAGTGACCGAGGCCTGTTTTTAGAGTTGTTTTAGTCTTTTCTCACACAAAGGAAACCACTAATTTAATGCCTTCTCG
>JAOVYW010000042.1:247836-258562 GCA_025775045.1 Hiodon tergisus
GCTGAAATTAATTTCTCGTGGTCTTGACATAGTGTGGAAAACGGAATATTACAAGACTGTGTGACAAAACGTAATTAAATATTCAGTCTATTTTTAATTAGCCATTCGTCCTCCGGAATGACAGTGTGGACACTCAGATGGGAGCGGGAGATTGGCTCTCCCCGGCTAGTTTCCCGTCCCCACGCTTTCCCACAGAGACACCGACTTTACCTCCTCAAATTTGTCTACATGATTAAAAAGGACCGGTTTAACTTTTGCTTGAGTGAAAAGGACATTACAGAGGCCTCCTTTGGATTCCTATAAAAGGATTATGAGGACCCTGTTAAATAGACCTGAAATTTTTGTAATATAGTTTAAGGATTGTCTTGAATACTCTATTAGGCATGTGTGGTCTAATAGAGTGTTCTGGGTGCACGTGCGTTTTGCAAGCATTCGTGTCCAGCGTGTGTTATGTGTCTCTGGCATTTATGGACGTTCTATCTTTACTTATTTTGTACAGTGATGTGTCATCAGCAACTGGTAGTAATAGATAGATATTCAGAAAGATTAAGGACGTCAAACAACAAAAATGATACGAATAAATATCGGGGTTGTGCATTTAATAAATGGTATCTCTGAAGAAATCTGTTCCTGCGCAAGAGAGAATCTAGTGGTATATTACTCAACTTACCTGTACCACACTATGGAACACTAACATAAGTGCTTGTATAATTAGGGATTTAACTAATCAGACCATAATAATCTGGTCAGTGCACATTTAAATTTTGAACATGCTGTGAATCTAAATGTGACCGAATTAAAAATGTTGAACTTGAGCTTGGGATGTCCTCAAACAGGGGTTCCAATATCACAAGGCTCTGAAAAAATGCAGATTATTCTAATGTGGTAATGCGACTAATATTCAAGTAGTTCCCAATTTCAGGATCCCATTTATTTAGTTGACTGGTCTTCAGTTGATAAACCTCTCTTAAAAATGAAAAATTATCCATGGATGCCCTGTAGGAAGTCATTTTAATTTGTTTCATGAAAGACCCTAGTGTGCCCTGTACTGTTATGGATTTGAGGTGAGGTCAGCTCTCTTCCCTGGTTCTTTTGCTGTAGATCTCCCTGGTGACCGTGCCCCCACTGAAATCCGGCGCCCCTGCTGTCCAAGTCATCGAACTCTGCTCGTCCTCCATGACCTGCATGCCTGGCACCTGTGAGTCCCATGGTCCTGCACCCGGCATGTCGCATTGTTTTTCTTGGGGGGGGCGGGGTTTGGGTTGTGGCGCCGCGGGCATTGAAGCATTGATGTCATAGTATTAAAAATCACACCTAAACAAGCCCATTCCAGCTGCGTCTTATTTGTGCCAAGGCACGGTTTTAATTTGATTATACATACCTAGCCACCAAACTGGCATCCCAATTTAGTGTATCGCGCAGTTTTATTCCATGCTAAATTGAGCTGTAAATTCAGCCCAAACAGGTATTTCATTGTCTCATGAGTTGTATATTGAATTAACTTCAGGTTACAGTGCAGGTACAGCTTAAAACTGGATTCTTTAGTTTGGAAATGATTAAACTAGTATTTGTTTCGATTGGTTCAGAATATATATACAAAACGCAAAGTTTTTATTACTTAATCTTTATCAACAAGGGCATATATTTTATTAAGCTGGTGTAGACACTAGACACACTAGTAATGTTCTGGGCAGAGGACCAGTAGACCAATCCTTCATAAAAGTGGCAAGAAGTTTAAAAACTGGAAAATGGCTGCTGCTTCGAAATTATGACATTCAATCAGGCAGTTGATTTGGTCGTTAACGTTGTCGTATATACAGGAGATCGTTTTCCCGAGTGACTGTTTTCGCAATCATTCACTATGCGTTGAAGTGCGATCCCAGCCCAGTGCTGACTGCTGCCACATCGCCCAGCTCCGTTAAGTGGGATTGAGGGGTGGGGGAATGTGGTCGAGGCTGGGAAATCAGCAGAGCCCCACTACCCCTCCATTGCCCCCAAAATAGAGTCCGGAGTGATGGAACTGCAGAGCAGTACCATCGCTCCTTGCTTCCCTGGTCCCTGGGTGGAGATGAATGGCTAGGGAAGTCCTTTAAGTAATGTGGTTCAACCTGAGTGGATCACATGCAATCACAGTGAGATGATGAGCCTGACACACACACACACACACACACACACACACACACGCATTTGCGCAGATGGCCCGCCACAGCAAAAACAATGATGCCATCTTTTATTACCGGTGCGTAAATTAAGTCAGGTCAGAGTGTATGATGGATCACAGAGATGGTAGAGGAGGGTAGGATGATATTTGACAGGAATTACCCCTCATACCACTACCCTGTCCTGCCTTCGTGATTACAGTTTTTATGAGGACAGGTCATTCCTCCCCCATTCGGACCCTGCTATTGTGGGGTGGTGTTTTATGGAGGCTTTGCCTTAGTCACTGGACCGGTCCTGACATGCACTATGCTCACCAGTGCCTTCCATTTAGGTATAATAGTGCATTCACTATTTCACAAATTGAAATCCTCTGTTAATTGTGGGCAACTAGTGTTGGTGTGGTGGTTAAGGTGACAGGTTCAAGTCTCACCCCAGTTGTTGTACCCTTGAGCAAGGTACTGTAGAAATGTACTAATGTAGTTTGTAGAATGTTTTTTTTTTTTTTTTTGAAGAAATTGTTAGCAGTGGAAGTCGCTGTGGATAAAAGTGTTTGCTAAGCAACTAAATTGTACATTGTATTTGTACCTTGGCCATTAGTACAAAAAGTTAGCGGTGAATACAAAAGGCATTATTCTGATTAAGTGCAATAGTGCTGGGTAGCCCCTTTCCGTGGTTGCCGGAGTTAGAAAATTGCCTTAGAGAGCCAGTGAAGACCTCTCAGACTCCTGAGTTGTAAATACTCTTTGTTAAGCTGTGTTACTAAATATTGTGCACTGTGCAGCCCACCAATCATTTTCAGGCTTGATGTATAAACTGCTAAAATATAAAAAGATGGATATTTTATATGTTTTGCTCACAATTGGCTCAGTTATCAAAATGGACAAAATCCGTCCGAAGTGTAAATATCTCCAGAGGCACCTCCGTGACGGATGGACTATGTCAAGTTCTCAATCACCCTCATTAGATTGATATCATAACAATGACCACAATGCCACCTTTTGGGAATAGTATTGATTTAGACCTGCTGTATGTTTTGCATGCAAGAGGGTTGAGGAGCTGTGGGGAGGGGATAAGGTGATTTCACCTTCAGATAAGAGCACATCTCGTTTTCTCTGTTTTTTCATTCAGTGGGGCAAGGCAATTTTAAATGGTACAATTTTCATGAAGCACATAAGATTGCCCTAGGTATGTGTTCAACTGTTTTCAATAGGTCACATAACTATTTTGTAAACGTTCAATTACACCATTGCGCCTCATCTTGTTGCAACATGAATCATTTTAAAGTCATTCAGTGACCTTTGAAATGGTTTCTGGAACATTAATATACCATAAACTAATCTCAAATTAAACGTAAATGACTAAACAGCCCCTAGGATACATACAATTAGCCCAATGGTAAACACTGGTTCCCATTATATGGTAAACTCGGTGAGATGTTCGTGGAGAAATATTAAAACTATTTTTTTAAATTCTTTTCACGTTGCATGCTTCCATTATGGCAGGATGATGATGTATCCGTGACTAAAGATGAAATTGTGAACTGATCTTTGACCTGCTTATGAACTAACCTTCCCAAAACAATAGCCATCCACGCTACATGCAGCAAGTACTGTAACAATCTGGAAATGCGCTTGACGGAACCGTATTCTGTATTTCGTCTCGGGCCGTTTGAAGTGACCCGCTAGATTTGGGGCACAGTGATGTCAGGCATGCTCTCCTCCAAGTTCTGTTCCTCTCGCAGTCTTTGGGAGTCTGACACACTGTCGAAATCCCCCTCATTTTTTACCGTGCGGGGAGCGTGATGATATCCAGGTCCATCTGTCCCCAATATGGCCTCTGAAGTAGTGTCTTTTTTCACTATACTTTGCAGTGCAGATGTTCCTAGGGAAACGACACCTGGAGATTCTCTGTGCCGAGTGTTCTCACGCATCCGGGAACAGAGCTCAGGGCCATGACTGCGGAGTCCGGGATAGAGACGCTCTCGCTCCCTGTGGGGTCCGCAGTAACGAGTGTCTTCCGTTCTGTCCTACACAGACTGGCATCGCGTACAGCTGGGTGCTGCAAGTGTTCTCTTTAAACAGTCACCCCACCTGACGAGCGAACAAACGGCAGAATAAACGAGTAACCCCACGGTTGTGTCTATGCTTCTGGGATTTCCCCGGACCGTTTTCAACCCCCCCTCATCCCATCACTGCGCTTCATCCTCCACTTCGATACTTAAGAGTACTGCCCCCCGGGCCCGGGCGCCTTTGAAGGCACCGTCCCCTCTGAGTTTTGACAAAATCCAGGGCCCAATTTCAAAGCCCAGGCTTTCGGAGAGCCGGGCACAGAAGTCCTCTGTTGCACCAAGCGGTTAACCGATGGCTGTGTGCTCGTGCGCGGTAATCAGCTTCTGTGTGTGTGACTGTTTCTCTTATGTCCCCCCCCTTTGCAGATCTGGTGCATCTGACCTGCCCCTCCATCAGATCAGCCCGAGAAGACCTGGCTCCAGTTGTGACCACTCTGTTTGCTGAACCACCTCTCGGCGTGGAAGAAGAGGGTGAGATCTCTATTTGTTTCGTCATTTCCCGACGTCCTGGTGTCCTGTGTTCCAAACCCCTCACTGTCAAGACACTTGGGAACCTTCCCTTTAGCACCTTGCCTGTTGTTTTAAGTGTACACTTTAGGAATACGTGTGATTGCATTATTTCCCCAAGAGCCTTTGGACAGATTGGTCATCGGCAGATGAAACAACTCCCCCAAAGAAAACAAATACAGCGGCCTTTTATTGGATGAAGCTCTAGTCACATTCTTCGTGGGGAGGTTACAGGGAAACATTATCAATAATGCCTCTGATTGATATTGATGGGACTATGCCAGGCTCAGAACTCAGGCTCTTGTCCCATTGATTCCCATTACATTTCTGTCAGGGTCTACCTGGTTCCCTGGTAATAAATTAGACTGTGACCTCTGGTTTGACCTCAAATTATGTTAAATTATAAAAATAGTGTCTTTACATATCTCTGAAGAGATGTATTTCTGTAGGGACCAAAGACCCAGTTAGGCCATTGTGTTTTTATAAACTAAATAAAGGCTGCTATTTTACCCATTCTCTCTTGCACGCCGCTAACGAAAGGCTTTTTCCATGTAAGGCAGACAACTGGTCAGTATTGTGGCCTTTTATTATTTTTTTGGACTCATCTCCCAGAGTCTAAAATAACTCTTGTTTAACTATCTTGTTTTACACTGTTGACCGATATCATACTTCCATGCAGGATTTAAAGGCTTTTCTCTTCCATAAAAGTCTTTCGTTGGGGTTTTCAACATTTAATGGTTCTCACATTTGTTCTCTCTCTCTCTCTCTGTCTGTCTGTCTGACCTAATTCAAGTTTTAATTTCAAATGCTTTATTGGCTTCAGCACTCTCCGTGTGTGTGTGTGTGTGTGTGTGTGTGTGTGTGTATGAGAGGTGCTCAGGTGCTGGTCCAGTACTCCTGTGCGACGCCTCCTTTTTATCATGGGAATGAGGTAGTAGTATTTTAATTAAAATGTCAGAACAAATACTGCGAGAGTTATTGAGGATGAATCACCAGATAAGAGGAGCAGTGGGCCAGAACAGGTCAAGGAGCCAAAGTCACCTGGATCACAGCTCTTCATTCACCCGGCTGGTTGGCGGCCTCGGTCTGTTTAGAGGGGGGCTGGAAAGAGCTAGGGAGCAGGAAGGAGCTGTAGGGTGCCAGGCTCAGAGCCTGGAGCAAAGGATGTGTGTCTTCAGGGGATGAGGAATGGGAGAAGTTAGAACTTGGCTATGCCAAGGCAATTTTGACGTGTCAGACGGCAGCGGTCAGGTTGGAGTCGAGGTGTGAGAGCCGTGCAGAGCATTAAGTGTTAAGTTTTGTTTGCGTAAATATGCTAGCCTCGCATTCTGGGCATTGCGAGACATTCGGATGGGTTGTGATGAAGACGTGTGGAGCTGCAGGCTTCTCTGTCTGAAGTGGTAATCTGACATTTCCCCACATCTGTTCCTGTGACAAGGCTTTCTCTCTCCCTTCTGTCCCGCGAATGCTTGTGAGGCGCTGTGCCGCTCTCTAATTCTCTCCATTTCTGACAATGTAAAGTGGCTTTTGGGTAATAAAACGTCCGGCGCATAAAAAGTCAGTTGTCTTGTGCGATACCAGCATGGCTGTGTATATTTGTGTACGTGTGTGTGTTTGAGTGCGTTAATTATGCGTGGCCCCGTCAGCTTGGGTTCTTTCTTACACATTGAAGGTGAAAGAGTACAGCCAGGCCCGGCTACACTTCCGCTTCTTCCCAAATTAACAAAATCACTCTGCAACCCAAGGCAGGAAAAGTAACACGTATTATAATCGTGTGACATTTTGATAATGACCGTTCTGACATTTTAGACTGGCACCTTTTTTTTTTCTTTGGTTCTTTTTTGGTCTCTTGCATTTTAAAGGGTAATGATACAGACTGACAGCTTTACTGTTTTAAACCTGCGGCCGGTTCACAGCTTCAAATCTTTCCTTCTCATTTCATCAAGGTCCCTCCCCCCCCCCCCACACTCAAAACTAGTTCACACTGATCAAAGAGCGAATGAAAAACTATCCAAATTCACTGTCTGCAAACCAAATGTCACCCAATAAATGGAAACCATGTTACCTTGTGAATTAACTTGGCTGAAAGGAAACGGGCCAAACACGCGGTTTATTTGGTGTGTGAGTGTAGAAGCCGAAAGATGACTTGACGGCAGTTTGATTGGCACTTCTAATCGATAATTAGCATACTTCCCTACTACTTTTTTGTTTGTTTTTTGCCATCATCTGGAAGCATCTTCTTGAGTCTTTCTCAATTAAAAGAACGGTTATGCTGTATTATGAGTTAATAAGGAACACTGAAATGGCGATTTTCTGGTTTGCTCTTAACATGTGTTGGGGCTGGGTAGTAGCTTCTTTAGCGAAGAACCATTTAATGTTGATGCAGTGGCGCTTATTTTATTTATCAGTCTCGTTTTTCTTTTCAAATCAATTAATCTCTGTAGGTGTAAGTTCTAGGAATAATAGTAAGATGACTAATCAATATTTAAATGAAATCAACACAGACTTCCTGGTAAAAATATAAAATTAAATAGCAGGGGGTTCGCAAACAATAGGGATGACAACACCCGTGGGCAAAATGGTGGACAAAGGAATTTGGGGTACACTATGATGAAGAGGGACAAAATGGTGGAGGGGGATACCCACACGTAGTCTGGGATATTTGGTTAGAACAAAGGAAAAGGTAAAATGGCACGTTTAGCTGTGTTTGGAATAGCGTAAAGAAAGTTAAGACACAAAAGTTAATAATAGTAATAGTAATACAGCTTTCTAAATCAACTTAACGTATTTCCCTATGTATAAGACGCATCCTTTTTTCGAAAAATTTTGGGTCTCCAAAAAGTCTTACACAGTGGTTGTAGATTTTTTTTACTTGCATTTCCTGGTTTTTCACACTTGTTTTTGTGCTCATTGTTGTAGATTTTTTTACTTGCTTGTTGCCTTTGCGCTCATTGTTTCGCACTTGTTACCGGTACGTTAGGTACATAGGTTATGTTTTGCCACGTTCTGCCCAGAAATGGCTCAGAAAAGATTTTCGTACAGTGCTGAATTCAAGTTAAAAGTGATCCAGTTTGCAAAAGTGAATGGAAATCGTGCTGCTGAACATAAGTTTGGTCCTCCTCCAACTGAGAAAACAATCCGAGACTGGCTACAAGCTAATGGATGGGAGTTTTGACAGTGATGAGGAGTTGTATGAATTTTATGATGAATAACTTTGAGATATGTTTTTTTTTTTTCAAATTTGGGGCCCCAAAATTAAGGTGCGTCTTATACATGGGGAAATACGGTAAGTAACTAACACAACGTTACGCTGGAGAAATATCCAATGCTTGCAGAATGGAAAAAAAAGAAGAAATAATTCAGAAGGTTAGTGCATAGCTTCACAAACTCGCACAGAAAATTTAAACACACTCTGTATTTAAAATGCAGCTAATTTTAATGCCTTCCCAGATGCAGCTTTACGTGAGGTTATCCTGGGGCTGGAATGCTGCAGTTACTGGGTATGGGACGAGGATTCGTCCTCTGGTTTACATATTCTAGTGTGTTACTAGGTACTGAGACAATTGTATAGGATCCGTGATACCTATAATTCTATAGTCCTAACTCACAGGAAATGGCCTTTAATGTGGCAGGTATAGAGTTCAGTTAGTTGCGGCGCCTAATAGATTCTGTCTATTCTCCTTAGGGCCCAGAAGGGCTCTGCAGCGGATATTATTATTATTATTATTTATATATAACATTATTGTTGTTTATCTCTGTAGAGCACGGCCGTAGGGCCGCGGCAGGAGAGAGTAAGAAAATGTCTGTTCTCTGCTTTTAAGGAACAATGTGGTTTTATGACCTGCTAATGGTTCTCTGTGACTGGGCTCTGGAGTTTGAAAGTACCGGTTAGGGGGTGATGGCTGATGTCATTCCCTGGTGGTGGAGAGAGGGAAATGTAGTTAGTTTGGACTGTGCATGGTCCCGAAACATGAATTTACACATCCCCCTATATACACTTCATGGACAAAAGTATGTGGACACCCCTTCAAATAAGTGGATTTGGCTATTTCTGCCTCACCCATTGCTGACATGTGTTTAAAATTGGAAACACGGCTAAGCAATCGCAATAAACAAACACTGGCAGTAGAGTGGTCTGTAATAAAGAGCTCAACATCGCACCGTTATTGGATGCCACCTTTTCGACAAGTCAGTTAGTCAAATTTCTGCCCTGCTAGAGCTTCCCCAGTCAACTGTAAGTGCTGTTACTGTGAAATAGAAACACCTTGGAGCAATGAAAGCTCAGACCACAAAAAACTCTCAGAACAGGATCGTCGACTGAGTACATGTTGCAACTGCACTACAGTCAATACAGAGTTCCAGCCTGCCCCTGGAAGCAACATTAGCGCAAGAAGTGTTTGTCAGGACCTTCATGAAGTGGGTTTCCATGGCCGAGCAGACGCACACAAACCCAAGATCATCATGGAGTGGTGTAAAGCTTTCCGCTTTTGGACTATGTAGCAGTGGAAATGCGATATCTGCGGTGATGGCAGTCTGACAGACAAATATAGATTTGGCTAATGCAAGAGAACATTACCTGCCCGAGTGCATTGTGCCAACTGTAAAGTTTGGTGGAGGAGGAATATTGGTCTGGGGCTGTTTTTCATGGTTGCGGCTAGGCCCCTAGGTTCCAGTGTAGGGAAATCTTAAAGTTACAGCATACAATGATAGGAGATCCTGTGCTTCTAATTTTGTGGCAGCAGTTTGCGGAAGGCCCTTTCCTGTTTCAACATGACAATTTCCCCGTGCATAAAGCGTGATCCATGCAGAATTGGTTGATCTCAACACCGTTGAACACCTTTGTGATGAGTTGAAACGGTGATTCCGAGCCAGGCCTAATCCCCCAGCATCGGTACCTGACCTCACTAATGCTTTTGTGGTTGAATGGAAACAAGTCCCCATAACAATGTTCCAACATATTCATCCTCCATCACTGCCTCATAAGCTTAATGTGCTCTGCATTTATCCACCTTCGAGGGGCCCTTGGTGCCTTCTAGGTTTTTTTCTCCTCAGCTTACCTGTTATCATATTAGCAAACTTGAGTTTATTGTTGACAGCTTCCAGGTGTTGTTTTTTTTTTATGTTTTTCCTGTTTATACAAAGAAGGGCTATAATTGCATTACAGTTTGTGATACAAAAAGTTTGTATACATTTGTTTTACTATTGTCTGTGCTTTTATTTGTGATCCTACTTTCCCAAATTTCCCATATGGGTAATAATTTGATTGACAAAGAATACTACTCACAGAAAGTGCAGTATTGTCTGTCCTTTTTTTGCATTATGATACCCAGTTCACTTTTCAATGTCCAGATGTACAGCAACTAAATGTGGTGTTTGTTACCAGGTACAACTGATGACAAGAGGCCGGCGGTGCTGTGGGCTTTGTACTTCAACATGAGGGACTCCTCTGGAGTAGATAGGAGCTGCTATGACCTACCTAGCAATGTCCACGTCTGCTCCGGGCCGGATGCCACCCTTGGCAGTGACCACTCCATCACGCTGGTGAGGAACCAAGGGCACTAAGGGTTTGCTTTCACCACTCTCCACATCTGAGTCTACTACAGGCTTCAAAGGCTGCTTGGTCCTGTGGTTATCATTCGATTTAGCGTAGGTGCCTCACAGCACCAATGTCCTGGGCTCTAATCTGTCTCTGTGAAGTTTGCAAGTTCTTCTCCTTTTCCATGTGCTCCAATTTTCCCCCACTGTACAAAGGCATGCAACAAATTGGCCTTGTTTTTGTGAGTATATGGCTGTGAATCTGTCTGTCTCGTGAAAATGGACTGCCTTCCTGACTTAGGTGTACCCTGCCTGTGTCTACAGGGTAACAGAAAAATGAAATGGTTACAGAACATGAAATGCTGCAGGTCTTAAATCTGTTGCTAAGTTAATGGTAGCTCGAATGGGTAACCGTTGTTCTAGATCACTGCTACATTTTCCTATTTAATCGGGGGG
>JAOVYW010000042.1:266155-301818 GCA_025775045.1 Hiodon tergisus
TTATTGTTGAATTTGATATTGTTAATATGCGTTTGTTATTCTGACAAGCAGGGTGTGAAAGAGGAACTATTAATTGAGAATGCATATGTGACTAACTGATAATGTTTAAACTAAACAGTTTTAGCAGTGATGTCCCAGTGAGTGACATGAATAGTGTTTGTGGGGTGGCTGGGGGTGGGATTATGCAAATTATGCAGCCATTTTTAATTAGTGAATTTTGTTTATAAAAGTTTTATGTGTTGTATTTCAAATACTAAAGAAAATTTTAATGTTACAAACTATGCCATTACTCCGGCTTTTCTTCAACCAATCATAGTATCTCCTTGGAGGTTACAGCAATTCTTTCCAATATTCTGTGATTGCATTGTAACCAAAGAGTTTAGCTTAGCACAGCAATAGCAGGGAATAAGGTTTCAGAGAAGCTAATGATCTGGGTTCAAATCCTGGGCAGGGCTGCTGTTGTACCCACAAGCTTGCAACTTGCAGTAAATATGCAGCAGAATAAACAAGTTAAATTGTAAGCCCTTCGGTCGTTCTGCTTAAGAATTTTTGCTGAGCAGAGTAATATTGAGACTCTGATGCAAAGTTTTCTTTGAAAAAAGATGCTAGTTTACATTGGGGCAATAACTGGTCTGAGAACTGCTCACTCGGAACACTAAAAAGACACTGTTTCTGTTTTTGTTATTGCTTTTATATTGCTGTTAGACTATTTAGTGCATGAGTATTAAGTTCTCCCCCCCAACCCCTCTCCACTTTCAACATCCGCTATACCCACTGCAGCTGTCATGGCTGGGCTATTTTTAAGTTATTGAGTCTTGCAAGATGGAGATGTTTGCCCATCATTCTGTGCTCCCAGTAATACTGGTGGCAGTTTATCCTACTCACTTTGAGGTAAAAGTTCAGGACCTTCAACACAGTTTCTTTGTCCCTCAGCCCTGACAGTACAGCCCATCTGCCACCGTCTCCCTCAGATGCGGCTAGTGTCCCTGGTTCTTCATCCACAGAGCCGCCTGAATCAGAGGAGCTTGACATGGAGGAGAAACTGATAGAGACTCTCCCTCCACCCTGGCCCTTCTCTTTGGAGCCCAAGCCTCTCCTTCCCGAGACCCCACAAAACCCTGCCCAAGAACCCCTGAGAATAGCCGATGAACAGTTTATCGCAGAAATGCCCCCATTGGCTGAAGAAGAGCCTGACTTTAGGGAGACGCCCAATGAGAAGGAGCGGAAGCTCCCTATACCAATTGCGTCTCTCCCATCCCAAGACAAGATACTCTTTATTGCGGAAAGGCCACCTCTGGCTGAGACAGAGCCTGACCTGGAGGAGACATCCACACAGATGTTCTCACCGGTTGAGTTACAGCCTAAGCATCTGCTCATCATAGAGAGCTCAATTGTAGAAGAGAATGAGAATGAGGAGACTAAAGTGGTTTGTGCGAATGAAGTTTCAGTGGAATCTGGAAGGAAGTACCTAGACGGGGGGTAAGTGTGGCATAGTAAATACCATTCACCCAGTGGGTCCAGCAAGTTTGACACACTTATTAAAAAAAAAAGAAATAACCCTTTCTGAATGCTTCATTCTTGCTTAAGATATAATGTTATTAGCCAAGTAGTAGATAGAGGAATGTTAAGTATCTTCAAAATTGCCACTGAGGACATTTACCAACTGAGTAAAATTGAATTCATAAGTATTAATGGATCATTAGCTGTGGCTTATTTTGACCGTTGTTGATCCTGGGACATATTTTCTTTTGCATTATAGATGTGTTCCCTTTGCAATACATTAATATTCATAGTACTTAGCTTGTCATGCTAGTGTAGCCTGCTTGTAAAAAGAGAACCTAATGTCGTGCACATGGTTTGGTCTCGGAAATTGGTTTATTGCGACATGCTTGCTTAATGTAATGCGTTTAGCAAATTAGCCACTAATACGGATTGGCTTTTGAAAAGAATATAAATAAGATCAGGGCATTTCAATGGATATTTTTTACTTGTGTTGTAATCTGTAATTGATGTAACCATAGATTATCCAGCTTTAGTTGTTTTTTAATGGAGTGAGAGGGTAACTTTAAAAAAAAAAAAAAAAAGACAGTTGCTTTTATTTTGCTTGGCAACCCCCTGCTGGCTGATTTTACCTGTCCTGACCTCTGACCTCAGTGTCCCTTCCTTCTGCCCTGAAAGTCTGGCCGCCCTCCTACCGTCTCGCACAGGAAAAGCTAGTGTCCCAGGGTCCCTGTCTGCAAAGAAGCCCACATCAGGTCAGGCCGAAGTAGTTACCTTAGTAGACGAGCCGTCATTGCGAGAGGAATCACAGAAGAGTAGTCCAGAAGCGAGCACTCCTTGCTTATCAGCACTGGAGGTGTCGGGCAAGGACAAAGAATTTAGTCAACGTTCGGCGCCCCTGTTACCGCCTTCAGAAGAAGCCAGTGTCCTCGGCTTCTCAGCGCCACCGGTGCCAAAGCCAGATGATGCTGTGGTGGACAGGACACAAAGTACTGCAGCTGTATTGCCATCTAGTACGAGGGAAGCTAGTGTCCCTGGAGTTCCATCTGCACAGCTTCCCAGATCAGATGAGGCTCAAGGACAAGAGTGGACCGTGGACAAGAAGCCCAGACAGTTTGCAAAGTCAGACAGGCCTAGGTCACTACTTAACCATCCTTCCCCACCCCTGGACAAAGCAGAGGAAGATAAAGAAATTAAGAAAAGTGCAATAGCTACAGCGTTTTTCTGTCCTAGAGAAGCCAGTACCTGTGATCTCCCATCCAGACATGCGCAGACCTGTGACAGCCCTGTGCTGAACACATTTGGCATTGAACCATATCCTATTGGCTTTGACCAATCTCAGACTGAAAGCCTGCTATTAGGTAGTATAAGCAAAATATCCTCTGAGAAAGAACAATCAGGGTTGGAGGCACTGAAAGGGGCAGGCTTTAAGGGAGGACAGAAGGAGCCAGAGGGTGGTGATGTAGAAAGGGGGTAAGTCCAGGAGTGTATGAGGCTTCCATGTATTATGATCTGGTACATTCAGTAAAACCAGCAAAATAACGTTTTTAGGTCAGAATATAAATCACCTTTTTCTTCCTATTGAACCAAATTCCTTTCATTCTTCTGTCTAAAGCTTTCCCTCTCAGGGTCTCTTCCCTGACTACATTTCCTTGCCTTGCATGTTGTGATCATCTTCAGTTTCTTTTTCAGTTTGGTAGAAACAAAACTTAACTTTTTAATCTTAATATCACAAGAAGTGCCCCAAATTGCAACATTTCATCTACGCAAATTCTTGGTTTGTGTGTATGTGCTAAAAATATTATAGACACGCTGCAGTAGAGGAAGTTGGACTGTACACCCTTTGCACCTCGCTATTCGCTGTCATTTATTTAATCTTTCATCTCTTTTCAGTGTTCTCTTCAACTTCTTTACATTTTCCCCTTTTCCCCTTTTTCTCAGTGAAAATTTTGGAATGCCCAGAATCAACAGAAGTCTAGAGGTCCCCCAGCGCCCCTCGTCCCCTCAGCCCCATATGTTAGAACAGGATGACCCGTTCTGTCCTACCCAGGGCTCCCCGGCTAATGACGGGTTGGGTAAAATCCAAATGACTCTAAAAGAGGGGCCTAATGACAAGGCACAGGAGCCGTTGGATGCACCTGTCCGTAACAAGGCTCTGGGTCTAGCGGAGTGTCCACTCTGGGCCGCCTTGGAGGAGAAGGCGAAGGGGCAGGAAGTAGAGCAGGGCTCTAGATCGAAGGTGTTGACTGAAAAGAGTGTTTCTGGGCTCTGCCTATACATGGAAAAGGGGTAAGTGTCTCTTTCTCACCTGGGAAAACTAACTTATCGCTTGGTCCACAAACGCAGTTTTCCGTCAAGGTGTGTGCAGAACAGGGCAGGAAAAGCTAGAGGAAGTTGGGTATACTAGCTGACCAGCCAAGGTGTAGTCGCGTTTAAAAACAGCCCTGTGGAAAAATGGGGAAATTGAAACGCAACTCAGAGTGACTCACGAGATGACACATTCAAAATTTGGCTCCCTCTGCTGAAAAGTATTGGTAAAGGCAGGACATTGACTAGTGTCCTCGTGCTTGAGCCAACTTCAGGCGTACTGACGGGTCTGTGCCTGCTAGTTGTCAAGGGTAACATAAACTAACTTAGTTTAAAAATTGGTTTCCAGTTTGTTTTTATTTACAGTAATAGGGGAATTCAACTGTAATGAATAAATGAACACACACATTGTGCTTGTGGCACAGTTGCACATCATAATTCTGAGCTCAGGATTACAGGCTGTGGTTTACCTCCATTAGCAGAGACAGAAAGGGCCTCCTAGTTTAGCCAGCTGCTGCTCGTAACGCTGATGATATATGGTTTTTATGGAGAATCTACCCAAGTGTTCTGCATCTTTACTTCCTGCACAGCTGGCTGTGTTTTACAAAAGAGGTACACTAAAATGGACAAATTAAATATATTGCATTTATTAAGGTTGAAAATATTTTGCAGTATTTTGTCTACATTTCTTTTTGTTTGAATATTCCTAAATCATACGTGAAGTCCTTGCTACAATTAAAAATTTTTCAAATCAAATCATTTTTTTTGGTGTGCATCCAGTTCTACAACAGTTAAAATATTCTTACATTCATTAATATTTAACACCGTGAGATGGTACGTACAGTTTCAATATCGCTTCCTGTAATAGGATAACTTCTATTAACATAGTTACGGACAAAGGAAAATGTATTCAGTGAGGTAAGCAGCATGCAGTTCCTAACCATTGACTTAAATGTCCCTGTCCCTCAGCCATGAAACAGTTACCACCGCGTTTCAGCCTTCTGGACCGGAGGCTGTGAATGACAACACGGAGAGTCACAAGGAAGAGGACATTGTCACGAGGGACTCAGCAGCGAGCGTATTACCTCTTCCTCAGTCTGAAGGTCTAATACCTGAAGCTTGTGCTGAAGGAACACCAGGAGGGTCACTTCCATCTCTGGCAAAGGATGGAGAAAACTGTGACACTCAAAGTATTTCTGGAGACATGGCCATCTCTACAACATATATGTCCCCTCTCCCAGGTGGAAGTACCTGCAACCCTGCGGTGGAGCCTTTGTTGCAGTTGGAACAACTTACTGTTTCTGAAAATTGTGTGTTTGTGGAGGCGGAGTTAAATAATGAACAGATTTCTGGCACTTCAACCGAGACAGCCCCCAAAATAGAGAGCCCATTGTGGGCTGCTTTAGAAGAGAAAGCTATTGAGAAGGAAAAAAACGAGGTGTTTTTGGGCACAGAGGAGACATTAGATCACATCTTGGACAAGGGGTAAGTTCAAGAGTGAGAACACCTCAAGGCATGGCTTGGAATTTGAGCTTTTGCGCTTTTTTTGGCCCCTTGCCTACCCTGTTTTAGGCCTATGAATGCCTATGAATCACTAGCTAGGCTGTGCTCTCCCTGTGGCTTTTGTTTTTCTGTCCTGATACAGATGTATTCCATGCTTGTGAATGCATTTATGTGACCTAAATCTATAATCTCAGAAGTCCAGAATATGTCCTTGTGACCATTTTCTGGATGTTTTGCTATTTTAATTCTTGGAGGAACGCCTCGATGGGATCCTTGCATGCAGTGCCGTGCTTTGTGCATTTTTTGGACTCCCTTAACCCAACGGTGGGCATTTCCCAGAAAGAAGTTTAATTTTGCTCTCCCTATCAATGTCCCCTGCAGCCCGTTAACAAAGGAGCCTCTTCCAGACGATGTCACAGTGAAGGAAGTTTCCCTTCCATCGTCGGCCCTAGAAATAAGGGATGGGGATGCAGAAGCCAGTCAGAATAGCTCAGTAGCATCCCATGCTTCTTTATCTCCTGAGCTGCTGGATTCACCTGAGCTCCCATGCCTCTGTAAAGAAGATCCATTGCCCCGTATGCAGGCCTACAAAGGCAAAAGGCCACCCTGGGCTGAAATTGACTCTGATCGGGAAAAGGGAGCTAATCAGTTGCCAACCCCTTCCTCTGAGGGTCAGCAGGTGGCTTGTGTTGGAGAAAGAACCAGTGAGTTTGAGTCAGGGCAGAGCATGGAACGGAAGGTTGTGGAAGAGAAAGGTTCTTTGGCAGAGCAGGAGGAAACGTCTGTGGGCCTAGTGAAGACAATAGTGGGTGTCCTGCACCGGGGGTAAGTCCTGATCTGCTCTCCCCACCACTGCTGTAGCATGGCGTAGTGTAGGAGTGTGTTTTTTTCAACTGTAATACATTCTACATTGTTTACACAAAGCATCTCTGCCTGAACTTGGCTAATAGCAATTTTAGCGAACATGATAACTGAGATCTGACGAAAGATATTCCGCATGTGAAGGAGGGGTATGCATTGGTTACAGTTGCATGCTGGGGGAAAGTACAATCCTGACAACGAAGCAAACAATGATCGCCAAATATAAACAAGCTTACCGGGCATTTTTTGATCACTTTTGAGGAAAAAAAAGAATGCTGCTGAAAATATTTATAGTGGTCGGATCACCCAATATAAATCATGGCCTACATGATTTGAACTTGCAGTAATTTCAGTAAGAAACAGAATGTTTGCGATTATCTACCATTTACTCAAGTGTCCCCATCTCTCAGTTATGAGACAATGACGGCTATGTGGCAGCCACCTGTCCCAGGAGCAGTCCCTGACAGTGCAGAAAACTCAGAGGACACACACTCAAAAGACTTGGATGTCAGTCCGTCATCTCATTCTCCTCAGCTTGAAATTCTGCCTCCTGAGGCCCCTGGTAATCCAACAGAGGAACCCTCAATGGTGAGCCAGGAGCTACATTTGGTTGAAGAATCCTCCCAAAGTGAGACAACCCACAACAATGGAACAGAAGTCCCCAAAACGGCTGAGCCACCAATGATGAGCCTGGTGGAATGCTTACGACTGGCTGCTTTGGAGGAGGAGCGTGTGAGTGGAAAAATCAGAATGCCAAGAAAAGGTCCAGGGATGAGGGAAATTGAGAGAGAAAATGTGTCATCTGGAATCGGGCAGGAAAAAGATATCTCAACCCCTTCACTCTTACCCCAAGGCAAACAAGGTGAACATACTGATGCCAAAAGTCAGAGCTGTATAATGAAGTGGGCCCCACTGAAAGAGGCAGACCTTGAAGAAATAGCCAATGAAGAGTGCAGAACTGTAGACAATGAAGACAAGTACTCTTGTGCTGTTGATATAACAGCTTGTGGCGATGAGACGACTGAAGAAAAGAAGAACCAGACAAAGCAAATGTTCAGATCACAGGGTGCGACTGAGGAGCTGGAATTTGAGGCGGGGCAGGAGGATGTGGGCACAGTGTGGTTAGCATCATTATACATGGATGGGGGGTAAGTGCCTGAGGGCTCGTTGCTCTCTGCACTACTTGCTGGCATGACTTAAAGGCATGTGCAGTTCCCCACATGCATAATGACTGTCTTTCACTTGCACAGTTCATTGTCCTGCACCAAATGAGCTTTTGAATGTCAGGGTTGTTGTTGGCTGTACTCGTTTAGGTAAACCTCGGGAATGCAATTTCAAGGTCTTTTTGCGCTCCTACGTCCGTAAGCCACTGCCATGGCTAAAGAGTCAACAGGACTGGTCTGTATGCATGTGTATGATGTACTGTATGTCCAAGCTCTGAGAAGGCTTTTCAAGCTTGTGAACTTTTATTTGAAGAGTGTTTCTGCTGTTTCTCTACAATAAATGTCTGTGTAGCCTCTTTTTATGATTGTTAGAGTTGGTACTTATGCGGTAGTGATGCAGCAGACTCATTGTGAAAGGCCTGTAAGTCACTGTAAATTGGCAGCTTGCAGAGGTAAACAAAATATGGTTCTGAGGCTAAACTCAATATCCCTGTCCCTCAGCCCAGAAACATTATCTGCTAAAGAAGATCCTTGCTGCCAGCTCGATTCAGAAGAGGCCCAGGTGGGTGAAAAACAAGTAAATACAGGAGATCCGCCAGAGACCCCCACAACCAAGGAGATCGATGCCGTCGCAGAAATTGTCCCGCCCTGTCATACCAAAAATAAAGACATCCTTACTCCGTCGCCTCTACAGGAAGTGGGCTTAAACACGGTTAATCCAGACACTCCCACTCCCTCACCTCCCAAAGAACTGGTCCCACCCAAACGCAGTAAGAGGAAGAACATCCTTCCATCAAGTCCTGTACTGGTGTTACCTCCTGACAGCAGTATTCCGACTCTTGAGGCAAGCAAGAAATTGATCCCGCCCCAGCGCAGAAAGAAGGATATCCTTCTTCCAGAGGGACTGCTGAAAAGATGGGATGCTGGGAATGATGGTGTCACTGTGGAGAACATGGAGAAGGACAAATCACGGTCCCCTCTCCCCATCGTGGCTTCGACACAGTCAGACGATCTTCCGATGGTCTCCCTTGAAAGCCAGTCTGAAGGGACTGCAAAGAATGCAAAGAAGACAGCTGTCTCAGACCCGGATGTTATTGTAAAAAGCTCTGTGGTCCCCTGGCCTCTTCCTTCCCCTCAGTCTCAGGCCCTCCCTACTGAGGCAACTTGCGGCTCTGTTCAGGAGGTACCAAACAATGACCAGAGCCCCTATGGAGAAGAGAGGCTGCTGCTGGAAAAGCTTCTGCGGATGGAAGTGGAAGAGGAGCCTTCAGACATGCCTGTACCAATTCCTTGTGTGAGAAAACGCTTGAGCGTTTCCACTAAAAACAATCAGGCCGCTGACCCTCCCATGCTCCCCCAGTCTAGCACACCCGATAACAAGCTGGTCCCAGGCACTGTTACGTCAGTGGTCAGTACAGAAGTGCTCCCAGACCCTGATGCTGAGGAATTAGAACCGCATCTGAGTACATCTCCACCTTCCGTGATGCTTCAGGAAATTGGCTCGGGCAGTGATGAACGGAACATAGTCCCTGTTGCAGGCGTGATTGATGATTTGAAAAACTTAAAAAAGGATTTGAATGTTGGAGACAATGAGGGGCTGAAAGCAGTCAGTAGTCAACCCTTTTCTGCCACCCCACCTAAATCCCAGACTGGAGGTGGAAAAACGGCACACGTCGTACCAGACAGCGAAGGCATGCCATCTTCTGCGTTTGCTGTGGACCGGGAGGTAGAGGACATAAATTTACCACAGACAGAAACAGCTGGCTGTACAGAAGCTAATGGCAAGGATCCAGGGGTTGCCAGTGATGGACCCCCTCCAACCACCTTTCTTCCATCCTTCAGTAAGATCTCAATGTTGACTGTCGCCAAGGAGAAAGATGGTGTGAAGGAGCTGGAGTCGGGATTGGGAATCGTGGTTGAGAAGGAGGAGGTGTTCTCTGAGGCAGGAGCGGGGAACACACCTCTGTGTACTGTAGATGCAACAGTCAGTACCTTCGAAGAAAGGTAAGTTTGAAAGGGTGCCGTTTCCTCTGTGGCTGGCTTGGATGGGTCTAATGTAATTTTCTGTTACCACAAAATGTAAATAAACTTGTCACTTTTTCTCTCTCTCTGAGAATGAAAGTCTCTTGATTTCTTTTTTACTTTTTGTCAGGTTAACATTTGGACTTGAATTTAGTAAACAAGGGAATATCCAAAAAGATTGTTGGTTCAGATTTATATTAGTGGTATAATTCCAGAAAAAATGTAATGTAATTAGAATGTGTTTATGAGCCAATGCTTTTGTATCATTTATGCTGTCACCTTTTTAATTCCTGTTGATGCCCGTTATTAGTAGTTTCATGTTTAATGTAAAATGGCTTTAAAATACGGTCATATGTGGTAGATCGGAAATAGATGTTATCATCAGTAAAAAAAATCTACACTGACAACGATTGCAGAAGAAATTGCAAAATTTCTTTGTTTGCTTTTAACTTTCCAGTTTAACAGCATAATATCCGGAATGACAATTAAATTTTAAATGGCATCATTTAGCTCAGAAAATGAAGCTGTATTATTAGGACCAATGCAGGTTACACTGGTGACCTGTGGTCTTATTTCTAGCTGTTTTTTTAAGGAACAATGTTATGTTGATTTCATGTGCTCAAGATATAGAGCACATGGAGTCAATCGACATGGAATATTTAAGAGTTTTTCATGATGGGGTGTGGTCTTAACTATACACTGTCCAATGCAGAAATGTTCTCATAATACCACTGCTATTCTCTCTCTTCAGTTTGGAGACTCGGCAGGTGAAGCGAGAGCTGTCGGACCCGCCCGTTCCAGCACAACGTGCGACGCCACACGCTAGCACTTCCATACCGGAGGATGACACCGCTTCAGCCCAAGCAGCTTCTGATGATGGACGGCTCTCTGCCCGTCAGGAGTCTGCACTGCTCCCGGCAACAGAAGTAGTGGTACCACCTCGGCGCAGCAAGAAAACTGTCCCCCCCCCTTCAGTTGTGTCAAAAGAATCAGGTCCAGCCGCTACCATCATGGATGGGGTAGCAGTATCTGTCCCAGCTCAAGAGGTACATTAAATAATTAGATTATCTCTTTTGTGCCGTATGTTTTTGCAGTGATGAAGACCCCAAGAATATTTATTCATGTTTTGTAAAATAAATAACTAAGATTTTATTTAAGATTATTTTCTTGCTGTAGCAATTTTGAGGATGTCTAGTTTTACCCCTTTTGATGTGGATAAAGCAGTCATACAATTGAGCAGAATTATCTTTCAGTATGCATTGCCACAATATGCACAATTTAATTAATAATGTCTCCTAGGTCTGTTAAAGCAAAACATATGCTGAACATGCTATTTTACATAGGTACGTCTTTGGCCATCTGTATTTATTGAACTGCCATTTGTCATCAAGCAAGATATTTTTTGTTTTCAAAAACTGAAATGCGGTAAAGAAAAACTGTGGGGTTATCGTTTTATATTATCCCAATACACCGTTTGAGCATTAAAAAATGATCATGTTGATGAGATTAGATTTTTGTCTCCTCAGATGTCCAGTCCTTCGCCTTGCCCTGATCTGGTCAACTCAAGCCAGTCTCTGCTGGAGTGGTGCCAGGCAATCACCAAGGACTACAAGGGTGTGAAGGTCACCAACTTCAGCACCTCCTGGCGAAACGGCTTGGCGTTTTGTGCCCTTCTACACCACTTTTGTCCTGATAAAGTGTGAGTATTCCAGCACTGCCTTGTGTAACCGAACCCAAGCCCAGAAGTGATGCATACTTCCTACCCCACTTCAGTTTAAAAATTACCTGACAACTCAAAATTTCTGTATGTGTTATGGAAACTGTTTGAAAGTAGAGAGATCTAATGTATTGTTTTATTCCTTTGTTTACTATGTTGATGATGAGTTATTTTACCCTGGAAAGAAATTGCAGTGGTTTTGCTGTTACATATTTCTTCCTCTCTATCACATACATATGGAGATAGCAGACACAGACTTCAATTTCATTACCCTTCTTGCTGTCTAGGAACTACGAAACTCTGGATCCATATGACACCAAGTTTAACAACAAAAAGGTGAATGTTATTGTTACATTATCCAAATTATATTTTAGAATTTTATAATCATCTTTATGTATTACTGAACTTTCAACATCTGGTCAACAAAAAAATGCTCAACCTTATTATGCGTTGGCAACTACCGTGGCCTTTCCGTTTAAATATGGAAATATGTCACAGCCACAACACGTTGCTTCAACAGTCTCTCAAAATAAATAAATAAATAAATAACATAGCTGACCACTATCATTGATTTATCCTTAATTTTTTACTCTCTCTCTTTCGTAGGCCTTTGATGGCTTTGCTGAACTGGGAATTTCCCGTCTCCTGGAGCCTTCAGATATGGTGCTACTCTCAGTACCGGATCGTCTGATAGTGATGACCTATCTATGTCAAATTCGCACTCATTTCACTGGGCAGGATCTGAGCGTTTTACAGATTGAACAGAACAGCAGCCAGTCCAGCTATTCGATAGGGGAACCCAAAGAGAGCACAGACGTCAATGCCGCTGCCCGCTACTGTGTCCAAAGACTGCAGGCCGGAGGCATCTCAGTGGAAATGAACAAAAAGAATGTTGAGAAGGAGGCAGAGGGAGACGCAAGGTCCAACGGAAACCTGGTACCACCCCCTCGAACCAAACGTTCCCTGAGAGGGGAGGAAAGTGGAACCGCTATGGCTAGCCAACCAGGAGGAACAGTAGCGCAGACCCCTGTTCCCCCGCCGAGGCCTCACTCCTCTGCCCCCAAGTCTGGCTTTGGACATGTGAGAGACGCCGACCTGGTGAAGAAGCGACGGTCACGACTGAAGAGCGAGTCGATGGAGGAAACAGACACAGCTGAACACCATGGTGCCCCCCAGTGTAGCAAAGAGGTAAGACACCGCTCACTGATTCTGTTTTCATTTACATTATACTGTTCTTCCGTTATTATATAGTATAAAATTAATTTCTGGTCATCCCTTGTCAGACTTTTGGTCTCATTCTTTCAATCTGTTCTCTGTACTTCTGTCTGCACCTCGGAAATAACACATAAAAATTACTGTTTTTCCACAGCATGTATGACACATATTATTTTTGATGATTCTTTCTTTTACCGTCCCCTTTAATTGCCCTGTGTTGTCATGGTACAGGCATCGCCGGGACAAACAGACAGCGAAGTCAAGAATGGGTCAACAGCGGCCCGAGAACGAAACGAATCAGGTGAGATGATGGCCCGGATTTCCCATCATTCACTGTAACCAGTGAAGTGTCAAAAGATTGAATGTAGGATTTGTGGAAGGTATAGCATCAGTCATCATTCTGTAACGGTTGTGCAATGATGTATGATTGTATTAGTTAGGAGTGTTCTTCAGTTTAATAACTGATTTGGTCCATAAACATTAGTCATTTAAAAAAAAAATTTGTTGACAATTGTCAAGATAACGTGGCAGGGAAAAATGCAACAGTCAGAGAGTGTTGAGAGCTGTAGAATTAGTCTCCTCTGTTTTGTATGGATATTGGTCAAGTAATACTGCATTGTGAATGTCTTTTCTGTGTTGCAATAAGAAAGTAGATGTATGGATCTCCAATCTTAAAGTGAATCACTAGGGCTGTTGTGGCTGCAGATTAGCATCACCCTGCTTTTCATGCCTGTTGATTTGTACAATTAGAGTCAAAAACCTCCACCTCAGACCAGGAGCCTGCAGGCCACAGCGAGGACAGCAGAAGGACAGAGGAAGAGAATCTGGACAGTGTAATTACCATTTGCATTTCATTTATGTAATCTGGAGTGACCTCTATGGCTTTTGTGACGTCATGTATTTTGTTCAGGCGATACATCACACTGTGGACTGAAAAGCCTAATGTCACTAATTAACAAATCTACCCCGGAAACAGAAATACAAGCATGGCAAACAGTAAGGTTAACATGAGTTGAGCGATATATTTTGAACGGGGGAACTGGAAACATTCATTGGAATTTAAATTATTACTGTAGTATTATTGAGAAAAATGCATTAAAATACAACCAGGTAAACACACCCTTCACTTAAGTTTATTCAGATCTCTGGTGTGCTTCAGATTTAAGCCACCTGTCAGCTACATACACAACATAACATTTCAAGAAAGGTAACTGCTGACTTCCTTGTTTGTATGTGTATCCGTGTTTGTCTTATGTATGTCTGTGCATCTTGTATGCCTGTTAATGCATTTGTCTGCATGCCCAGCCTCTGCAGGATACCAGTCAATACGTATTGAGCGAGATCCAGGCCCTAGAGAGCGAGCAGAAGCACATTGACAGTCGAGCGGGCGTGGTAGAGAGAAAACTCAGACAGCTGATGGAAACAGGTGAGCGATTGTGGGGTAAAAAAACCAGAGGGAGGGTGAAAGCGAGAGTGTTGTTTGCCTGTGAGTGTGAGAAGAAGCGGGGGGGGGGGGAGTACAGGCGTAGACAACAGTATAGGGGTGTGTCTGTGTAAAGTCGTTTAGTCTGGCTTTGTTAAGTATAGGCCATGTGAGGGCATCAGGAGACATGTGGAGTATTGACACTCTGCTGGTCCTTTTCCAGGCAGTGACCGGGAAGAGGAGGAGAAGCTGATCCAGGAATGGTTCACTCTGGTCAACAAGAAAAACGCCCTAATCAGGAGACAAGACCACCTGCAGCTGCTGTGAGACACCTGCTCACTTCTTCCTGTGAAATGAAAATTCAGATTGAAATAGCTTTATTAATTACTTTTTCTACATCATTAGGCAAAATATAACTTGTC
Organism: Hiodon tergisus; assembly: GCA_025775045.1. Lineage (NCBI taxonomy): Eukaryota > Metazoa > Chordata > Actinopteri > Hiodontiformes > Hiodontidae > Hiodon > Hiodon tergisus. Next base: position 280,289 of record JAOVYW010000042.1, read on the forward strand.
AGACTGCATACAGATCACTCCCTAACACAGACATAAAACAGTAATTTAACAAATGAATGGGAAGTTGGCAGTCGGTAAAGGTGCTTGCCCAAGCACAGACTGATCACTACTATGAACTGTTACACAGTACAAAGCACCAAAGCAAAAACAAACCTAAGTACAGCTTCAAATAAACATGATTTTAATTATGTAACATTTTAAACAAACTCTAAACCCAGACCAAAACAAAATACAAAGCAATAACTTGCCCAGACTGAAGAGAAGTGCAGGGTTTAAATGGAAAACAGAAAACCAATGGGGAGGTGCAGGGCCAATGGGAAAGGAGGTGATCAAACAAGTGCACATGGGTCTGTGGATTGGTAATTGAGTTATTGGTTTAAGAGCTAGAAGTTGTGATTGAAAACAAAGAGTGAAGGCAAACTGTGACATGAACTTTTGAAGGTTTGAATGCAGTTAATGTCGTTCACCGATTGTGACCAGGAGGGCACAGAGCCGGTGCACCTGTGCCATTCAGGCAAGGGTGGATAAATGCAAAGGGTTTCTCTCGGCTCATTTGCAGGTTTGCAGTGCCGTCGAGAAGAACGTGCCATTCCTCCAATTGCAGCTGAAGCTCTTGTGTGGGCTGTTTAGCCTGCAGAGTGGAAAAGAGATGGGTGGCCCACCAGGCTTAATCGAGACTGCATTAACATTAGCAAGAAGCATTAGCACAGTTGGGAATTCCAAACTGGGGCAAAAATGTTCAATTTACTGTTCAAATAACACTTATCTTGTTTCATTACTTTTCATGGCAATTAAACAGTAGGAAAAGCGCCTGATTATACTTCTAGGTTTATTGGTTAGTGTATTCCGTCTTTCTGCCTATTTCTGGCATTCCTGGTCCCTATGTTTGTCCGTTCTCCATTCTGTCTCCCCTTGTCTCCGTTGAGTTTCGTTGAGTCCCGTACCATGGAGAACATGGTCTCACGTTATCTTTGCAGGCAGGAGGAGCAGGACCTGGAGAGGAGGTTTGAGCTGTTGACCCGGGAGCTGAGGGCCATGATGGCCATTGAGGGTGAGCCGTCTGCAAATGCAAGTGCTGTGGGTTATAGCAGGAGCTCACAGACACACACATAATTAATTTACCAGAAAAGAACAATAAGCGGCCATCGGAAGTACGTGGTTTCATATTGTGTATTCAATGGTACACAGACCGATAAATTCCACAGCTTTACTGGAAAAATATTTTATTTAGTAAAATTATTTTATAATTTGTTGAATTTAATTAAATGGTTTGGTTACTTTAAGGTAGTAGGCTGCTCTGATTTGTGATGCTTTGCTTGGTATTGTTTTAAGTATTCGTTAGGTATATACAAGATGACTAAAGGTTAAAGGAAGGGTAATCCAGTGCTAGTGCTTAGATACACACAGAAAAAAACAGTAAGCGGATATCGTAATACAATGCGGTCATGTGTTATGAGTCTAGAAAAATTAAACCATTTCTTTCAGTCTGAAACCAAAGGTGGAATTCTCCTTTAAACCAGTGGGTTTTGTGAGTACTGATGTTGTCAGAGCAACAGGAATTCAATGTTCATGTTAACTAAATATATGGAATTCTTTGCCAGAATTAGCTGTGGAATAAAAAACCTCAGGGTTCTTCAGCACAGAACTTGAATCCCTTAAGTTTGGCTGAATGACCTGGTCTTGCCATAAAGCTTTCTGATGTTCTTGTGTTCTTCCTCAGAGTGGCAGAAAACTCAGGCTCAGCAGCACAGGGAGCAGTTGCTGCTGCAGGAGCTGGTGTCTCTGGTCAACCAGAGAGATGAGCTGGTCCGAGACATGGACGCCAAGGAGAGGGGGTGAGGCGCTGTCCATCACGCTTGCTTCCATAGCACAGAGATTCAAACAACCATACATTCCCTTTGGAGTTCTCTTACACCCTAGTGTTTGTGGTACAGCAGAATCCTACTCAAATGAATGGGCACTAGTGGCTTGACTAGTGGCGCTGCAGCTAAACGCGGACGTTGTTCGTTTCCTGTGTCCTGTGTGTAGGGCTCTGGAAGAGGACGAGAGGCTGGAGCGGGGGCTGGAGCTGAGACGCAGGAAGTACAGTCGCAAAGAAAAGTGTGTGCTGCAGTAGGAAGCTAGGACCTGGGGAGAGGAGTGACCTCCCTCATCGCTGCCAACCTTTTTACCATCCACTTGTGGGAATTATTAATCCAGGAAACTGTTCTGCAGTGTGGCTTTTGTGCCAGCATTCAATCCCAGGATGCACCAGCATGGCAGACTCGTCAGTACAAACCCACGAGGTGGAAATGTCTTTGCTCCCCTTTTAAGGTGCCTGAGCCAAACTCGCGTTTGCACTGGTATACATCATTGTTTGTTTTTTAAATGTTCTTATGTTTCGCATATCTTTAAGTCACAAACGGGAGGTGTGTAGAGTTTGTTGGCTTCAGATGCCTGCTATAAAAAGACATTTGCCTGAACTATCTGAATTGAGTTGGTTTATGCAATATCACCAACTGGATGTGATTGAACCGTGTAAGACTTCAGAGCTGGTCATTTGTAATACCAGGTGTTTTTTCTTTTTCTTTCTGACATATTAAGGAAAATGACAACACAACACTGCTGGGAAGCGTTTACTACTAAGTACACAACTACAGATTGCCTGTTAAAATGCTGTTGCAATCAAGCTTGATTGTAAAATATTACAAGCGAAAAAGACTGTGAAGTTAAAAAACACAAACAACATTAATGACTGGCATGCCTTTGACCGACGTGCCTCTTTCCGTCCCTTGAGAAGAAGCTGTCCATTCTTCAGTCCATCAACTCTTATTTTATCATAGCCGTCTGTTTGAAATATAACACATGATCACTACCCAAGCGAAGACTAATGCATTCTGCATGTTGTTTAAAAAAAGAAATGCTTTCATTTCACAGCCTAGCCTATCATGGAATTAATCTAGAAGGGATGGTTCTTCAGTCTGAAGAAATTTGAAAAAGAGGCTGAGCACATTGTCAAAACTTTGGCGACCCACTAATAGCACTTTATATAAATGTATTTAATAGCTTTTTGTTTTTATAAGCAGAAATATGATACTTATAAAATATAGAAAACACTATTAAGTACAATTTTATTAAATGTGATTAGGGTCCAGCCTTAAAATGTACTTTTTTTTTTTTAAGTAGTTAATGTAAACGAGTGAAACACCCCAGTTTCTGAAGAGCTGGAGTAATGTTATAAAGGAGGTTTATTCATTTATTCATTTTAAATTATGGTTTATTTATGTTAGAGAAACCTACCCAGACCCAAATGTAGAAATTGTAACGAAGAAGAACGTTTACTTTTTAAATTCACTTCTTTGGGAATTTTGGCAAAAACACAAAACCATCAGAATAAAATTCCACCCAGTTATTTCATCATACTTACAGCCTATATTACAGTGAATTTAATGTGTCCATTAGTTAAGACACAGTCAGGCTGTTCCTCCCTCCCACTTTCATTCTCAATCCCTGCCTTCACCTATGTTACCAATAATCTGGGGAGTTCCCATGTTCGCCATCAATTCAGTTAAGTATTATCTCATTGGTCACATTCAGCTATAACCAAAAAACAAAACAATAACCTTTAAATTAATTACTCCCAAAATACCTCTTAAATTTCTACTATTTACTATGTTTAACTAGTCTATGGACCTATTGAGTGATGTTGTTTAATTAAAAGGCAAATTGTTTAAAAAATATAGATGTTTTAAAAGTGTAAATTCTTTTGCTTTTGTTCCTTCTCTCTTGGGTGGATCTTATTTTATTATGTTATTTTATTGTGGTACGTGTATTCTACTCCTGTGGGAGAGAGCACTACAAATATATTATGTGTTTCAGTTCCATTTAATACTAGAAAATCAGCCGTACATAAAACTTGCATTTGCACTATTGGAAATATGTGTGCACAGGGAATAAAGCCATTTTGGATGCTCCTAAAAAATGTAAATTTCTATGGTTTTCAATGGTCTTTTTTGTCCACTGAATCAACCTACATTCAACCTCAATTCTAAAGGATCTTATTTCAGTCAGTACTTGAAATTACTTGCCGGAGAGCAAATACCTCTCAGCTACCCGTAGTTACAGTAGCGTTTTCTGATCCAGATCTGGAAAGACCATTTTTCTGCCTTTGTTCTGCATGTAATAATCATTTAATTATTTTATTTATGTGAAACTATGCAGTATGCACCTATTGCCATATATGTATAAAGCAGAGCAAAAAAAACAAGCACTGCTACATGGCAGAGGGAAGAAGCCCCTGAAATTTTGAGCAAGATGCTTTTTTTGGTCCTATAATCCGGAGCAGATGTTTTTCTGTCTCTGTATTAGAAGCTCCACGTGCTTGGAGGCAATGGGCCAAGGAAATGGATCTCAAATTTTTTTTAAATAATAATAATAATATAATCATATGTGAAGCCCTTATTAAGAGCGACCGTTTTACAGTATACCCATATAAAGACTATTTCCTGAAGCAATTCAGTACATTGCTCAAGCGTACAACAGACTTAAACCTTTAACCTAGGAGTTACAGGTCTGGCAGCCTTACCAATATACCATTGGTCGCCCCATGAAAAAACTTGGTGCTGGTCTTCCAAGAGGCTAAGAACATTTCTCCACTCTATCTACATGCACTAATCAGATTCAATGCCTCCCCTCTGCGCTCCCCAAAGGCTAATCGTCTAAAACAGGGGTAGCCAACCCGTCGAGTCGATCTTGAAAGCAAGTCCATCGCGATAAGTTTTCAAAAGCAGAGAAAAAAAATCCATAAATGTCAAAATGTTTATATTTATGCATCATCGTTTATTTTAATTTCAAATGCACCCTGTGTGAAGTGATGGGGGTCCGGGGGAGGGGTATATCTGTCCAATCAAGGTTAACGTTTTTAGGTTAACGTCTAACAAATTATGATTTATGTTATCCTGACTCCCACCTAAACTAGCTCAGGCACTGGTTATGACGCTCACGAGCTATCAAGCTAACGATACGCGATGGTGGAGGCATAACGGAAACAGCAAAAAAAAAATTTTTTTAACGTAGAATGTGAACACGATTTTCTCTTCACCATAGTGAAGGAAAAAACGATTTGGGTGATTTGTCGCTAGGCTGTAGCGTTTGCAAAAAGGGGTAACGCGGCACCACAATACCATCCACCCCAAGTTCAAAGAAACCTACCCACTAAAGAGCACGCTTTATTCAAAGAAAGTTGACTAGCTGAAATCTGTATTGAAAGCACAGCAGTCGCTTTTTACCACACCCGCTGCCAAAAGTAAAGCTGCAACAGAAGCATTCTTCTGTGTTAGCCTTCTCTTGGCTAAACATAAGAAACCGTTCACCAATGGCGAGCTATACAAATCGTTATTGAAAGAATTCAGAAACAAGGAGGACATAAAAAATGCTATAGGAAGTGTGCCACTTGGCCCAGCCACTGACAAGAAGGGTAGAGTCGTTATCGGAGGACGTGAACCAAGTGCTCAAGGATTTGTTCGCATGGCTTTTAAGAATTCAACTACAAAGGAGGCTTTTCTCACCGTTTAACCATTCAAAAGGAGGACAAGGGGTGAGGACATTTAAACGTTATGTGCATGATAACAGCATTCCCATTCATAAACTGGTGGCGATCACTACAGACAGAGCACCGGCAATGCTTGGGGTGGATTCGTTGAGTGTTGCAGATTTCCCTGAGTTTTTGAACTATCACTGTGTGATTCATCAGCAATCACTGAAAGTAGTTTAAAAACATATTTTTTCTCCAAAAACATTATCTTACGCTCAATTAATATCAATTTAATCAATATTTTGTGTAATAAAATTTGACTTGCTTTCTGTATATTGGCAAAAACTAGACATTCAACACATTTGTTTGATTTGTTCTTATTTTACTCAGACTTTTCTAACATTGCTACATTTTATTTTTTAACAGCGTTAACAGTATTTACAACAGGAAACCTAAAAAAGAAAGAAAGAAAATTGTGTGTGTGTGTCTATGATGCACATGAGTGGCAGGATGCCTCTACATGTTTTGTGCAAAATTTTTGCACTTGAAGCATGTGTTACTTGTCTTTCTATCATCTTTAGGCTCGCAGACTTGGCACCTCTTCCTCTCTTTTCGCCCAGCAGCAACCGAGGAAGATGAAGATTACTTAATTAGTTTGAACAGTAGGCCTAGAGAAGTTTGTCTTTTTGCGCATCACGAGCCCCTTACTCACACACACGCACACAACACTTACCTCGGCCGCTGGTGGGGTAGTTGCATCCACTTCCTGGATCCTCCTCTCCACGGCTAGAGCGGATGGAGTTCTTGGCAGGTGCTGCCTTCTCTCTATATGGGGTTTCACCAGTGTAAGCTGACACATACACAATGTTGTGAAAGATGACCAAGCGTGCTGTTGTTCGTTTGCAGCTGTAGGACCCAGTCACCTTGATGAGATTGTCCACCCCTCCCTTGGTGGCATTATAATCCAGGATAATTTCTGGTTTCTAGTCCTCTCTGGTGCTGACCTTGGCATCCTTATGCAGCGTGCTCATCAGCACAACATTTGGGACAGTAAGAGACCAGGGCTGGTGTGTCTGTAAAGGCAAACTTTGAAGACTGAGGGGCCCTGGTCTTGATTGACAGCAGTTCAGCAGGGAGCTCCGGCTTATTTTTCCTAAGTTCCGACCATTGTTAGGTTCTGCTTCAGCAGCTCCTGTCCCAGGGTGTAGGAGGTGAAAAAGTTGTCGCAGGTAATGTTGTGGCCCCTGAGACCCTGGATCTATCAAGAACCACCCCCATGCCCTGGTTTCTCTCTGGTGCTCCTCCAATAGACTTACCAGTGTAAACCTGCATGTTCCATGCATAGCTTGAGTTTGCATCACAAGCTGCCCAGATCTTTATACTATATTTTGCTGGCTTTGAAGGCATATATTGCCGAAAGGGGCAGCGACCTCTGAATGCCACCCCAGTCTTTCATCCACAGTGACATTAGGACCTGGGTTGTAGAGAAGTGGCAGCCGCTCTACCCACTTGTCCCACACTGTCCTAATAGCTGCCAGTTTACCTATCTCCCGTCTCCCAGCTCATATCTCCCGATTATCAAACTTGATGACCCTTGAGAAAATATGGAAGTTCTCCAAAGACATGGTGGCTTGGAATATGGCCCTGAGTTGGGGTCCAGGAAAAAATTATGTGTGTGTCTGTCCTTGTCTGTCTGTTTGTGTCTGTGTGATTTGGAGGGATTAATCAATAACATTGTGTCTCATATTTGAAAAGAAAACAATAAGTTTCAGTCTAACCCTTTGTAGCCTCCATTTTCACTGACCAGTTAAATTGACCTAAACAGTATGGGTGTAATATAAACATGCAGGGGAGGGTTGCAAACACATTCAATTTGTAATTTTCCATTTACATGTTCATTACTCTAATTGAGCCCAGCAGAAAAGTTTTATACTCCAAAAAGTAAAAAAAAATGTGTTCTGTATTTATGAACTTAGAAACGGGTCTACTTGACCTGCAATGTAGCAGGAGGGTTAAGGCCAAGGTGGGTGTGCCTCTTAGCTGAGGAATGGAAAGCTGGTGAACTTCCCAACCCTAGAAAAAATGTTACAAAACATCGGAAACAAAGATGATTTTCTCCCGCAAGAATTCTGTGTCCACCTGGAGAAACTGGCATGCGAATTCAACAGGCATTTTCAGAAGTTAAATGACATAGGGGAGATTGTTGCATTTATCTCAAAAACTTTCCTCCCCATTTAGATTGAGAAAGTGTCCACCAATTTCCAGCAAGTATTTGCTTTACCAATCGGAGCTGACATGGAGATGCAAAATGAAATTGAGTTGAAAGCAAGATCAAGAGACAGTGACTTTTGGAGTCTTGTAAACACTGAAAAGTTTTCCCTCCTTTCATCCTGTGCACTTAAAATGAAGGCCTACTTTGGATCAACATATCTCTGTGAGATGGCCTTTTCACAGATGAAAATAATCAAGTCAAAGAACAGGTCTTGTCTAACTAATAGACATCTCACAGACAGAAACTGTGACTTGCTGTGTCAAACTATGAGCAAGACTACAGAGCACTTGCTGATAGTGTGCAATCGCAGCCATCACATTGAATGTGTGTGTGGGGGGGGGGTCTCATCCACAGCCATCAGAGTGAGTGAGTATTGCCAGTTTGAAATCTGTTGTAGTCTATATGTTTATTTTGTATATTGTTTAAAAAGGGATAGTGAAACAGTACTGCTCATGGTTGGCTTAGGCCTGTAATTGAGTGATTATTGAGATTATGAATGGTAGTAGGTCTGTGATTTGTGTGAAAATATTTTAGATTGATTTGATTATGATTGATTGAATGTCACTGTTTTAAATAATATTTTTAATGATAGTTGCACTTACTTTAGTATTGTCATTTTGAATTGTCTTGAAATATGTTTAAAAAGGGGAAAGTGAAACAGTATTGCACATGATGGGCTTAGGCCTGTAATTGACTGATTATTGAGGTTATGAATGGTAGTATGTAATAAAGAATGTCAAAGTGGAACTACATTGTGGGCTTATTTTTTTGGGGATGTGATCTTAGGCTTGAAAAGGTTGGTGACCACTGGTCTAAAAGTTCTGTCCCTCCTAGGTTCAGAATATTCATTCTATCCCCTGGCTGCCCAGTGTTGGGATGAGCAGCCAGAAATGGTTAGATATATTTTATTTATATATTTATATATATATATATATATATAAATATTTGCCTAAATGGCCATGTATGTGGCTTTGGATAATAGCATCTCCAAATGAATACATTTAAAAGTACATGAAGGATTCTGTCTTTCCACACCACCAGTTCCACCCAACCACTGGTCCAGATTTTGGTGCAGTCTCTGCAGTTGTTACATAACTCTGCTGCTAGACTGGTCTACTCTCTGCCACTTACCCACATGCCTCACCCCCCTGGTCCTTACTCTATTGGTCCACTATTGCCACCACCATCCGCTTGAAGACTTTAGTCTTGGGATATTCAGACCTTCAGTATACTGCTCCTATATACAGTATTTGCAATCCCTCACCTGCCCCTACACACCTGCCTATGCACTTTGATCCTACTCAGGTGGCCAGAAATCCACCCCCTATCAGAGGTCCAGCAAGAAGAGCATGGGCTTTCTCAACCATTCCCTCTTAATAGTGTAATGAGCAACCTATCACCGTCTGTTCCATCCTCCTGAAGACCTGCCTCTTCAGGCATTATCTATCTCTATATGAATATATAGCAACTAGTGTTTTTGATAATATCAATATTCGTTATATTACTGTGTTAGGAATGACTGGCTGTGTTCTTGTATTATATATTTCCTAGGTTTGCAGTGAGAATTAACTGTTGCATCTCTAAATAAGTGAGGGATACATTGTATACTTATCTTAATGGTTTGACTGTTTTGTGTGTGTGTGTGTGTATATATATATACACACACACTAGGTAAATATTAAAATCCAAAATACTCCATACTAGTGATATTATCACGTACCTGTGTTTCAATGGTGTTAAAAAAATATGAATATTGTGCAATCAAATAGCGACAATATATAATTACATCCGCGCTATTCTAATTTTGAACTACAACTTCCAATTTTTGCACATGCGTATTCGTCCCTGTGTCTGTTATGTCCAATGCCACATCACATGACGTCACTGTCGCACCTGCGCAGCCATCTTGTATTTTGGGCAAAAAAGAGGAGACGGGAGAAGAGAAATATAAACCCAGGGGAAGAGAAAACAATACAGCGGTACTCGTTAAAATACAATAAAAAAAACAACAATTCGTAGGGCAGCGAGAGAGCCACAAAGAAGACAGTAACGCCTAAAAGCTATCTGCCTTGACACTGTTACAAAACTGTTCAATCTGTTTCCAGTGGAGACAGAGACAGAGAAAGAGAGAAGGAAGAACGAGGAGACGAACAACCGACCGGAAAAAAAAAAAAAATCCCGACCGTGACAGGCACACCATGAATCCCGAATAGTGAGTAGATAAGTAGTAGTTAACTAGATACGTTTTTCCAGCAAACTGGCCTCTGACAATGTATCCGGCTCCAATTCCTTAATGCTCGAGTTCTGTAGGAGCTGGTGCGACATAGGCACTGAGCACATTTTATTTTCAGATACGGAGACACAATTAATATTAGTATCACTGCTACTGCTAGCGTTATGTTTCGGTTTTGTTGCCATCTGGTTTATCATACACCTAAATCCACTAATGCAAACCCTCATCGCCAGACTGAAACAAAACATAAGTGAAGTCATATGCTACCGGGCCTGGTTCCACTAAGGCTGATTTTCCACCTACCAACGCAACATTTAATATGTTTGTTGTACGACGCTTATAAAACAAGCTGTTATACTATGGTGATATAGGTGTTAATCTGTATTAATACGATAATTGATCACTGGGTTATTTTATGGCCCTTAGAGTCAATAACGGGCGCGTATGATTTTTGCTAGGTGTATCTGCTTAATTGTTAATTTTTAAAAATCACTTTGTTAGCGGGTTGAGGTAAATTAGTTACCTGAAAGAGAGACTTTTATATGTATAACACGTTTGTAATTAACTCGATGGCAAATTTGAACTGTAACTGCCTTCCTGTACTGACTATGCTAGGGCGGCGACGCTAGCTAACTAGTTTGTGCTTGCAACATCACATTATTTTGATCAGCAGATGCCCACACAGGCACAATTATGCCTGGAATCATTTTATGCATTAATTAAAATTTACTGGAACATTTAAGATGTTTTAAGGTGCAACAGCAGGTTCTCAATTGGGTTTTAAACCCACTCGACACATTTCCTATACCGTAGGCGACAAAACACTTGCAGGCCCCTATATGTATATCGGTATACGAACAACAACCAAGTTAGCACCAATTACTTTATATAATCCATGTTGTTCGCATGTACAAAGACGGTTATATGATATTTAAACCCGATACCAAATTGGTTAACGTAATAAGTATTACAAAACGACACGTTACAAACTGAAACGACGTAACCACGTTCTTAAAGCTTTCGTTTTGACGTGCCCTGCAAATTATTCCAACTGGCCCTTGAATTGCAGCTATTAGTGTATTTTTTAATGTATGCAGGGTGATTGTTTTTCAGGCATGCATGCACGGTTTTGGGGGTGTAGGTGATTTATATATTCTAATATATACTTAACGTCTTTGAAATTGTCATGCGTTATAGTGAAAATGTATTTAAATGCTTGCTGTATAGTGAAATGTCATAAATAGAAATTTTGTAATTGAAAAGCTGCTTAAAATTTGTGACTGCACTTATCAGTGTTATCTAGCTTGTATGTTCTCATCACTGTTACAGTCACAGTATAATTGAGGTCAAATGTATTAGACTACTCTGTTTTCTACAGTCTCTTTCTGTTATTCTCACTAATCTAATTTGGTCTCAAAGTGACTACCTGTTCAAGCTCCTTCTGATTGGTGACTCTGGTGTGGGCAAGTCCTGCCTCCTTCTCCGGTTTGCTGTGAGTACTGCCAGTTGTTTTGTTGCATTTTTGGTAAAAAGCCGTATTTTTAGATTGGGACATGTTTTCTATTTAAGAAAGAAAAATAAAATATTGTGTGTTGGGTTTTTTTGTGCCTCAGGATGACACTTATACAGAGAGCTACATCAGTACCATAGGAGTGGACTTCAAGATCCGTACCATAGAGTTGGATGGCAAGACCATCAAACTGCAGATTGTAAGTGGGGAGTTAAATTTGGGCCAATTTCTGAGTTTGTGTTAATCGTCTAAATAATCTGTGCTGTTTTGCACTGTAGGTACTAGTGGCCCACTGTGTATGGTGATTTTTGTACGCCTTAGTTAGATTTGATTGAGTTGTTACTTGAAAACTGACCGTAGCATTATCTACTTTGAGTTTTTTCTGACAAACATGTTTTAGTTGTTAGCTCTTTCTCTTATATTTTTGATTTGATTGGAAATCCACCAGCCACACAGCCGTTTTACCGGCCCAGTATAATATTTATTAATTCATACTATATGAACATATGACATGTGCATCACTGAAGTAGGCTGGGCCCTAAGTATCAAAGACAGTGGGTGAGTACATTGTGGATAATTAATTTTGCCGCAATATGAATGCATTCATATGAATGGTGTGATGGTATCTTTAAATTAGGTGGAGCCAACAAGTCAGTGAGTGATAGCATGTGTGGTACTTGGTACCATAGTCAAACCATCATAAAGTACAATACTTGATATTACAATACAAAACATTCAGTTCAGGCTTCGTTTAATTCTCCCCATCACTCTGTACCTTGCTTTGCAATTTAATATTGACTAGGATAAAATATCTAATAAAACAGGACTGCTTTTTAAATACAATTGTACAATAAAAACATACCCTTTATGTATTTAGTTTTAATATCCTTGTTAAACATTAGGATGTAAATTCTGAATCCTTTTTAAAAACTTAGTGTAAAATATTTATTTGGGACAATGTGCAATAGTGTGTCCCCTATAATCCGGACACCCTGAGAGGAAAAGTAGGCAGCTACGTTGACAGTTATGGGTGTTCGATACAAGATGACGTGCCTTATGGCTTTTATAAAACAGATTTATATTGCTAGACATTTTCTCAAAAACAAGAGAATATGATTATGCCAGAGTACGGAAATAGTTCCTGTAAACTTTGTTCATTTTGTTAGATTGCTCAGTATTTTGGCTTCTTCTAAAAATGTAGATAGTTTACATCTCTGAGATTTTATCAGACTATTTTCATGTATGTATCCTAGCCTAGTGGCAGTATAGTTATAGTTATCTAACCAACTGAACTTACTTTATCTCACCTCCAGACCTGCATGAGTCAGTTTCTATAACTAAGTGGCTGCTCCCCATAGTTACAATGGGGCTGTATGTTGTAGATAGAAAGGCTACTATGATGACTCCAATTGAAGATATTAAAAATTAGGCTGCTCAATTAAGTTTACTAGAGTAGGTGGTTACAATACAATGATGTTTAATAGAGTCAGTTTAAAACACTCGGATATATGTCTTAATGTTGATGGTAGTGGTGGATCACTGGGTGGTAGTCTCCAAAAATGTTCACGCCATAGTGGTGCATTAGCATGTGAAGTTTACCTGCCACAGACAGAATTACCCCAAATGTGGGTTATATTACTATTAATTATATAACTAACAGGAATATTTCTCCTCGCTTTATGCTAGTGGGACACTGCAGGTCAGGAAAGGTTCCGTACCATCACCTCTAGTTATTACAGGGGTGCCCATGGAATCATCGTCGTTTACGACGTCACGGATCAGGTCAGTAGCCCGCTTACCACTTAGAGGCGTTCAAGTGTCGTTCTCAAGCCCTTGGCTTTTCTTTGTATTTGACGTGACTGACACTTTTTTTTTGCTTTAGGAGTCCTATAATAATGTAAAGCAGTGGCTTCATGAGATAGACCGCTACGCCAGTGAGAACGTCAACAAGCTGCTAGTGGGAAACAAGTGTGACCTCACCACCAAGAAAGTGGTGGACTACACGACAGCGAAGGTGAGCCTCTGAAAACCTGATTCACACTGCTTTAATGCATGATTGGAAATTGTTTTTGGGTTTGTTTGGTATGAATTTTGTTATTGCTGGGGTAATTTTGCAGAATATCTTTACCAGATGCTATTAATTATAATTTTACCAACTGGGTTTTTATAGTATTGTGGTATAGTATAGTAAAATGGACATACAGTGGAACCAAAAGTGGATGGGTACTTGCTAATGGACTTGATTTTGCTGACCTACCATATTTGAAAGAAAGGCACATTTTTGGGCCATGTTGGAATGGCTTTGGAGCGGGAGCTTATGAGGGGGGAATTTAAGCAGTGGTGCCCTAACCCGATCTCCATCTGCAGGAGTTTGCTGACTCCCTGGCCATCCCCTTCCTGGAGACCAGCGCAAAGAACGCCACCAATGTGGAGCAGGCCTTCATGACCATGGCGGCTGAGATCAAGAAGCGCATGGGGCCTGGGGCAACCTCCGGCGGCGATAAGCCCAACCTTAAGATCGAGAGCACACCAGTCCGGCAGTCGGGGGGCGGCTGCTGTTAAGACTGTGCAGCCTCGGACTCACCCCCGCTCTTCACTCCCTCCCCAACCCCCCTCCTCTTTCGCTCTCTGCACTCTGAGAGAGAGAGAGAGATGGGGTTTGGGGTCTTATGGAGGGAGGTTAAGATTAGAGGTGGAGGATGAGCAGTGAAGGGATGATTAAAGTCTCGGGAGTCGTATTTCATATCTCGTTTTGCAGCCCCCGATAGAAAACAAAAAAGCTAAAGTTATTGTGGAGTCGTGAACTCGATTTCTGAGCCACATACCCTCACGCCCCCTTTCACCCAGTGATTTGTGAAGAGATTAGAAGTTAACTGGAGTCCCAACAGGATAAGATATGAGATTTAGCTTCTGTTTTCCCATGTTGCGTGCACACACACACTAGAATTGTATATATGGCTAGGGAGGGAATTTTCTTTGAAGTCTTAATATGTTCCCTGGAAACCCAGGAGGTTCTTAAACTAGTAATTTGTTTCTTTATCTTCTGGGTGACTGTTCCCATATAAATAAAAGCTTGAAAAGGGGTTGATTAACAAAATTACTATTGCATCGCTGCGGCTGGTGCCTCTCCTCATTCAAATTTATTCTTCGTGTCTAGTGATGCGCTTCAAGGGGAATCATTTCACTTGGTGTAGTTATGAGAGCTGAATTTGCCTTCCCCATTATCCTGGAACCACCCAGGGAAAAGTCAACTAGAACAGAGGGGGGAGGTGAAGTTATGATTAGTGGTAAGTGATATTTTTCCGGTGTCCCTTAAGAATCTATACAACATTACAAATGCATACACATGATCAGGATGTGTGGGGAGATGTCCAGACAGACCAGGATTAGCTTTGGCAGAATGTATATGGGGAAGATATGAGGAGTAGTATTGGACAGAGGCCTTTTGAAATTGACAAATAGCAGTAACAACAAAGTGGCAAAAGAAATCAGCAATATTCATGATCCTCATCCTAACGGTCAAAATGTATAATCGTCATGATGCGGTGGTCATGTAACTACAAATGTTTTTAGTTTGTTGGTTTTTGATCTCTATCTTGAAGGTTTGTTGTTTGCTTTACTTAATGTTGGAGGTTTGGATCTTAGCTAGCTGGTCTTGTTTAGGCAATAGGTTTTGTAAATGAAAATTACTGTTTTCACCTGTATTTCTCTGGATACGGGTCAAACCATATCTCCATTCGTACTGTTGGAGATGATCTGGGGTATCATTCCTCATGCTGTAATTCAGTCATCTTCAAATCCTTATTTGGGTTGTTGACAGATGTTTGTACAATACAGTATCCATCTTGAAGGCTCTGGTTGCTCTTTGCTTGTAAAACCATGCATGCTGTGGGTTTTTCACTTTTTACATGTTTCAGTGCGGCTTCAGACATCGGGGAAATATTCCCTATTTATACAGCATCGAAATAAGATGTCCCTTAATTTTGTGTTAATCACAGGACCCCTGTCTTCACCTATACAAGACCTATTATCATGCAAGACGGGGTCATTTTTAAAGTGAATCTGTAAATGGCTGATTACAGCTGAAAAACAAAATGTAATGTGTTTATTTTAGAACTATGTACCAATATTTCCCATTGGATAACTAACAGCATTTAAATTGAAGCTCTTACAAAAAAAAAAGTACCTAAAGGTAGTCACCTATAGGCTTTGGAAGTATCCCACTACATATAGCCATTATGACTCAATTTCTCAATATTTACTCTACTTGACTCTGTTTGGACTGAAATCTTGGGAGATGTCTGAAAATGGTCAGAACCATCGATCTTTTGTCCATTAGAACAACGGAATACCCAAATAAATTGAATCAGTAGGGGTCCGCAGAAAGGAAATGGTTTTAGTCCTGTACAAATAGTTTTGAACTCTGTATATCCTACAAGATATTTATAAATTTCACTTAAAATGATTGCAAAATGATATGACTGTGTACCTGTGATAAAATTGTAAATGATAACTTAGCAAAGCAATTCTTAGTTTAGGTGGAGCAAAAAACTAAACTGACTTGAGGGGTTTGTGGAGTCTATTTTTTTCCTCCAACCGAACCAGTGGCCAAATGGTGGTTGAGAATGTAATGAATGTAGCTAGGTTGGGTCACAGTGACACCCAAACTGCACCTAGATACTGAAAATGCAAATGCTTGTTTAATTTGTATGAAGTGACATATTGTACGTTAGTGGGGGGAGGGTAGATGAAAGGGGCTAATTGCTAATCTTTATTATCTCCAGTGGTTAATTCCTTTTTACTTTGAATTATATGAAATGTGTTTGACTCCAAAACCTGGGGTTTTGAAGTTTGTCATAGGTAATAAAGTGTCATCATTGATATTACTACATCCGTAAGTACAATGGAGCAAAGTTTATTACCAATTGATACTTTCCATCAATATCATCTCTGGTTTAGGATCTTGTTGAGGGTGTAATTAATGAATGGATAGTTTTATTAATATGATTCATTAACCCTGATGTACTGAAACTAACCTTTAGATGCTTGGCTAGATGTTTTGTTTGTAACTACAGGTCAGAGTATGGGCTCTTCACAATGTCTTTTATCCCATGTTCAAAAAAATTTCCACTTTTTTTTTTTTGGGACGTGGGATGAAAGAAGGTTCAGAAAAGGGTCCTTATGACTCCATCCATTAAAGGCAACCAGTACATATGTCCATTGAATGATGGCTACCATCCTGCAGTTTCCCAACTTAGTTCCTGACTAATCGCATGTTCCCATGTGGGAACAAGTCATTGCCTTTGGTTGACCTTGACACGGGTATGACGAATTAAGTAGGTTGAGCGGGAACTGTTATTTGCTGATCATGCAAATGGAGTATACTCCTACATATTTTTAGATTTCAAATGTGTGATTTGTTTTTTATTGAACTGACCTTACATGTCCTCATCTTAATATTTTGATGATTGAGTAGTATTACATAGCAGCAAGCTCTCCCTTTTATTTATTTATTTTTTTCTGTTTGGGCAGTGGTTATCTGTTGTGTGTTTTTCCCCAGTTCATTTACGGGAATTTGACCTGAGGATTAAGAACCACATTATTAATCTGTTAGACCTTGTGAAATGTAACACATTTCTTTTCAGAATATCTGTCTGATGGTGCCTAAACTTAGTGTGGTAATATGATTCACCTTGATGGCTACGTTTAGTACATATTCAAACACTGATATTTAAACATAAAAGGTTGCCTTTAGCACAACAGTACTGAGATCCTGGAAGCCAATTCAACTGTATTGTTGATGGGAACGTAGAGGGGGATTTTGGGACTGAACTGGTCTTGACAATAAGCCCGGATATGAACACCTGAAATTTCTTCTACAACCAAAGCTGATTTACTCAATCGTCACTTAATTCAGAAATGGTTAACCCCAAATAAACATCTTGCTATCGAACTGCTCCTCATTTTGTGTGAAGATGGTATTCTCTCTGACACTTTAAAATGCCCCTCAGGACATGATACAGTATGATGAATGCATTTTAACAAGTTTCCCAACACCTCATAACTATGTGGTCCTGTGGTTTCTGACCAGTGGGGCAGTAAAGTGCAAATTAAGATTTCGGTTTAGTGATTAAATTAACCCTGGCTTTTGGGTTTTACTCAGTCTCACTTTAGTCTGTATTAATGATCGTCTGACATGTTTTCACCCTTTGGACCATATGTTTCATAAGTTTTGCTGTGTCTTTCAACAAAGAAGTCTATATCCTGCTCAGTTCCATCTATTTATATAAACTGTGGTAATTCTGTGTCTTGTCTGTAGGGTCTTAGGATGGATGTGGCAGAGAGGCTAATGATGCACGTTATCAAAATGGAACCCTCAATTCTACTTATCTGTTTTCTTCTGGAAAAAGGGAGGGTACTTGTTATTTGTAAACTCTTTATTTTGTTTTCCTCTGTCAAAATAAAGGAACTCCTTTAGATACCTTTTGTTTTAATCTTTGCCTATTTTATTAAGGCTTTAATCGGCTGAGTCTGGTCCCAGTTTTTCACATTGACGTACATATTTAAACTATAATGAAATTTTAAAGTTCTATGAAAGCTAGTGCTCCAGGTATTTCTGGTCGATGTGTTCATCTTCATTTATCTATAAGTCACATTTCAGGTTGTCAACTATTTTGCTATTTTAGGTTGCTTTATTCAACACCTGTATTTCTCATGACCGTTGTTTCCCTTATTTGATTTAGTATGGAAGAATTCTGTGTGTTACAATTCAGTACAGATCACTAGAAATAAAGTTTGTATACTCATTCATTGAAGTATAATAAATAAATTCACAAGTTGCCAAGATGTGTTCTGAATCTTAATTGAATGCTGTGAGTTTTGGAAGGTCAGACTGTGTTTTTGTCTTGGCATACAGTGCCTCTCGCCTTTCATCTAAGCAGCATATTAACTTTGAGAATGCACTAATATTGATAAATTAGTGGCCATACACAACACTAAATATCAATTCACTCTTAAGGTGCTACTTGTGAATTTCAGTTGTTACCTACTATTGAAGGTTGGACTGACCTTTGTAAACATTTTGGCACGTTCTTTGATCTTGGACAATCCTACTGATTCATTGCCTGTTGTTGGGTTTAACTGCTGTGGCAGGTTTCATGGGTTTTCGGTTTTAAAAAGGTGTTACTGCTGGAGACTTAGCAACGCGGATCTTGAGTTGCCGAATTTGAACCTTTTGCGCAGTACTACATTGTCATGTAAGATGTAATTTATATTTTCCCTTTTTTCCCCTTCACCTGTCCCATACATTTGTTGAACCAATCCTTGCCTATTCGATATTTAAAAACAATCAATTATAGCAACAAGTAAAAATTAAATCGCTGTAATGGCTCACCCAAAGCAGAACCCATATTCATGTACACGCAAGTAAACAACAGGCAGTCAGGCTTTTAAATTTTCTGTTTTATTAACACATACCCCATTTCTACCCTCCATCATTGCCCTTCTGCCTTGCTAAGTTCTCTTCAGTCAGCCTCTTGCTCCACACTACATCATTGAGTCATATTTTCATCAACCCCAGTGCCCCCCCCCCCCCCCCACTGGTTCCGTTCAGTCTCAGTCGAGTGGCCCCTGGAAGATGAGTTTGATGTGGCCCTGCTCCCCTGTCAGCCAGGTCCCGCAGAAGGGACAGGCGGCGTGGAAGGCGTGGGTGCCGTGGGGGAGTGGGATCTGGCTCCAGCCCTGCACTGTCTTTTCTGAGCACACGTGGCCGCAGGGGCAGAAGGCGTGGGTCGGGGGGCCTGCGTCCAGGTACAAGCCCCCCTCGCAGCCCAGCCATAGTGGAACGTAGGGTCCCACCCGCCGGCACATGGGGCACTCCCTCTCGCCGGTGGTCGCCAGCGACCCTCCCCCGCCCCTGGGCCCTTTCTCCTTGCGGAATCCCCAGTTGTGGTAACCGTGCACATGGCCGCAGTTGACGTAGACCCAGGGCTGCTTCTTGTCCACAATCTCTCGCTGGGCGAGGCTAGGGAAGGCCAGCGTGTTGAAGCCTACGGGGCACTGCGGGCGGGCAGCGTTCAGCTCCTGCCGCAGGGACTCCAGCTGCTTGAGGGTAGGGGTACGCCGCAGGCCGCTCGGGGTCCTCCACAGCAGGGTGGCTCCACACAAGTCTATCAGAGAGCCGTCTTGCAGGGTGTTTGACTCGTTCTCCACCTGGGGATTGAGCCAGAGAGAGCCAAGGAAGGTGTGGTCAGGGCAAAGGCAGGAATGAACGACACAAAAGGAAGACTGAAGAAGGAAAAGAGGGGGGAGGAAGACTGGGGTATCCAGGGACAGAAAGAAACTGAGAGTGGTAAGATTATGATTCTTTGTTATTTAAAGCATTTGTTTGTGAAAAACAGACCTAAAATATCCATTCAACAATTTTTTTAAACATGAATCAGGACAATGTAAATGGGGTTGCTAAAAGCACTTGCAGTTCCTGTGATTACCGTCTGTGGTCTCTGTTTGCATCCTGTGAAAATGAGGTATCACATTTGGACGTTCAATCAAAGTCCTCTTATTAATATCAGTTCTTCTGTTTTCATATGTGATAAAACAATGGATCTGTTTTGTTTTTTTAAATTGGCAAATAATTAAATTGACTAGCCAGGATACACCGATTTATCACATTTTGTCTGCCGGCCCATGGATTCTCACCAGTTTTCCTCTCTGCTGCGCCGATCGTGTTTCCCTCAGGGCGTAAACGTTCCCGCACACAGAGATCTCCCTCCACACTCCCGGTGCTGGCTCTGACACAAACTCCCCAGCTGGGTGCATCACCAGAACACCATTGGTGGTGAGTCCATCCATCAGGCCGTCAGACGTCCTCCACTTGGCTGCCCTCTCCTGAAGAACCCATCATCCACCATAAAGACAACCACGAATAATGAGAAGATAAAAAAGAAAAGTCTTAAATTTCAGAGACCAAACTGTACACCTCTTTTTTTACAACAGCATGAGTTGTTTACAATACGTTTCCATTCTAAAATAATGACGTATCGATCCTCCCTGTAACAACAATCCTTTTAGAAATAAAATTATATTTTGTTTGCACATGTAGTTATGTTAGCTCCAGCTCCCTCATCAAAAAGACAACTTCTAGCCAATCCATCTGACTCATAGTGGTAAAACAGTTGCTTCACCGCTTGCCAAGGACATTTTGTGTGGAAAGGTTTCCATAGTCAAACTATGGTCTTTCAATACAGACTTAATATATATTAATTCACTGTTACGGGTAGTGGACAAAACTGAATGGGGAAAAAAGATTTGGACTGGAAGAAATATCATATATGGACATCATTCTGGTCTATGAGGCGATGGACTGTCTATTGAGTTCAGTGTGGGACTTTATATCTGAAAATAATCACAGGGCAAGACAACCTGGTAACTGTGTATTGCTAGGTAATGATTTTCTTTTTTACTACATTTTAATTTCATGTTAAATGTTTGTATAGTGTTTATAATTTATTTCATGTTCAATAAACTTCATTGGATTGCTGACCAGTACAGACACTAAAATTATGTTGTTGTTTTTTTGTTTTGTTTTTTGGAAGAAATCCCAAAATGGTCTTTGGACTTACAAAGGCCATCTGAGCTGTGGGTTCCTAACTGTGAAAGAGAACAAAGTGAATATGTCTGTGAAGCCAGCATCTGTGTGTAGGATTGATATACGGTTAAAAGGTAGACCAAGTCTTGTCTCTACTGGTCATTAGTTGATAGTGGTTTGTTTATTCATTGTGAATCCACCGTGAACTCACTGTCTCAGGGCCCTCCCTGTCTGATGAACCTCTGTTCAGCTGGCAACCTCCGTCTCTGTGCTTGGAGTCCATTCATTTTAAAGATTTAGTGACTGCCACTCTTCATCACCTGTCTGTGACATAGAATACTAGGCGAACTTCTAGGAGAAATTGTTTTTGACATGACATGTTTCTTGCTTTCAGTGTATGGATATAAAAGCAAATGA
>JAOVYW010000042.1:321275-336327 GCA_025775045.1 Hiodon tergisus
ATATATATTATGCGAGCCACCCTTGATAATGATGTCTGCTAGCAAAGCAAGTAAATAATATAATTTAAAATGTTACTTAACTATGTTGGTGCTACAAGTATGGCATAAATCCTGCACAGATTGCACTATCAACTGAAAATGTAGGTCATTGCACTTGAACAGTGAACAAATAGACTAAAACAATGTAAATTTGTGTGGATTCAAAGCAATACTGAAACTTTAATAAATAAATAAAAACTCAATCAACTGCCAACGTTCTGAGAATGAAGTGTTAAGGAAGCGGACGGCGTGACACCACCACATGACTCCTCCCACTTGGTAGAGGTAGCTAAGTCGGGTAGGATCAGGTGGCGGCTCTAGGAAGTGCAATACAGCACGAATGTTGCTCCTGATCGGCCCAGAGGGGGAGAGGCAGTTGGTATCAGGCCAGCAGTGGAGTAAGGGGGGATCACTGGAAGCTTTTAAAAATAGGCCGCCCATTTGTACGCAGAGAGAGAGAGAGAGAGAGAGAGAGAGAGAGAGAGAGAGAGAGAGAGAGAGAGAGAGAGAGAAAGGGAACCGTTTTCAACTCCCCCCACTCCAGACAAATGACTTACTAAGTGGATTAAATACCCCTTCTTTAAGTACCTGATTAAAAAGCTGTCGATGATTGACTGAAGGGAGTTTGAGTCAGGGCACGGGCACATCGTTTTACATCGCCGTTCTTTATGTCACTTCTTATGGTTTTATTGGTTCATTTAACTGCAGATGGGATGATTCTTATAAAACAATGTTTCATCTTTTTATTTACTAGTGTGTTTATCTCCATTTTGTTTAATAGAAAAAATAATCCGTTTAATCCTTGTCAAGACTCGGCCTTTCATTTCATTCGTGACTATCCTTTATAATCATCCTATATTTAAGGATTTAGGTAACGTTTTATAATAAATTTTAAAAAATCTTTTCATATTGTCAAGTACAATAACTTGTAAGTTGTGGGGTGCTTAATACTTTCCTTCATAATTTCTAAAGCCTTCTTTAAATCTTAAAAAAAAGAGGCTGTGTAAATCCCAGGAACAACATGTGAGAAGTCATTCGTGTCTCTGTTGCGGTTACGGAACATACGGTAGTGTCGTGGTGAAACTTGGCTTCTCGTTCAGAGATTCTCTGATGCCATGCTCTTGATGTGGCCCCCGGACCTATGTCACTTGAAGCACTGTGCGTGGTGACATTTCCTGAGGAATCTGTGTGAAACCAGAGGATGGATGTACCCCGTCCTAACAGCTGGCAAACCTGTTTCGGTTTGAGCTTCCAAAAAAATGGACATTACAGCGTATCGTTTTTGTAATGGGCCTTGACTGACAACTGACTAGGCATACTGGATGACGTAAATAACCGAGGGAAAGTGATGAGGAAGAATCTTACCCAAATTGGATTGGACCTTTGATTAAAGGGAGCTGTCCAGTCCCTAACTGAATATTCAGGGCCTCCAAAAATGACCTGTGTACATAAACGTGGATCCTGTGGCATGAGTGTAAGCAATTAGTTTAGTTGGCAATAAGCAGTAGTTTTAAAAAATTTGAGTTCATTATTTTAATCGGATTGTAGCACTCAGCCTAGGATGGTAGCCATCCAATCGGAATGACAAAATAAATAATTGGTATTGTTTTGACCAGTTATCTTGGAAGAAATAGAAGAAAAGTCAACCATCTTTACTGATTAAATCTGACGGTGAGGTCGCCCAGCAGTTTAGCTATGCTGTTATCATGATCTGACAAAGTGTTAACAGAACTAGAAATGGGGAAAAAAGGCAGACAGACCTGTCATAGACGGAACGATTTGTTAACACACATATTGAAAACAGTGGCCTAATAATGTAGTATAGACTGTATTATTTAATTCAGGGCCCAATTCAGAATGAATAGCACTGTAGTTGATACTGAAAAATACCACACTGTTATATATGTATCAAATGTAAATTCTGGTTTTGTTCACATTTTTACCTAGTTAAATGTACATTCTAGTTTTGGGGTAATTCTGTTATAATTTATTTTTAAAATATTTTTTGTATACATCTCCAGCTGAAATTGTCTCTGTTTTGTTTGATTGCTTTGTGGTACCTCTCAGAACCATCTTGATTCTTTATGTGTGACTTGTCATGCTGTGTGTCTATATGACAGACTAGTTAGAACTGTAGGCTACTACAATCACATTTTAAACTCCTTGCTCAAACAATGAATGGTCCTTCTGTATTTTATTCTCTCTGAAACTTTTAGGAAAATAATCCCAACAAAAACCAGCATAACCATTCACACATTTGGGTTTAAGATTAGTGTCAAATGTAAAATCCCTCCCCTACATTTTTGTAGGCATCTTTATCTGCTGCTACTACTGCGTTCTCTAAGTATGTGAAATTATTAATACACTGGATCTCATAATCATTAACTCTTACCACCATATTTGTATGATGTCATCAAACACGTGGCTTATATAGATGTGTAGTTGACTCAGGGTGGATGATGAGGTCAGAGGAGAGGTATAGTCATCTGTTATTATCAATCTTTTAGCAGGTGGAGAAGGCTTAATCCATGTTTAAGCCTGTGACAGAAAATCTGGTGAAAGCTGACTTTAAGCTGTCCGGTTCTAACACTTCTCATCACTTTTTTAAATGTCCTCGGGCTGATGCTGAGCAAGGGCTGTAGATTGGTGGTATAGGTTTGTCCCTGCACAACTTTAGCGGGAGGTCACTGGTGAAGATTATTAGGACATCTGTGCTGTGTTGTGTTGACTTGGCTATTATGATGAACCACAAATAACACCACCCCCGCTGTTTTAATTGAATTGGATTGTAAAATGAACGTGGGTAATTTTTATAGGTCTGTGCATATGTGTGGGTGTATATGGGATTATATTTAAATACTTTTTTTGTGTCTTAATGATTTACTTATGGTTCGTGTAATGTGATCTGTGATAAGCATTAATTAATCAAAATGTTTCCTTTTTTATTGCGTGGGGAGTTTTAATGTGTTGTTCAGCGGAAGCCCCGGACCAATAACATATAACCCCCTTGCCGTGCAGCGAGCCTCAGATTGTATTAGATGTGTGAAGTTATCTTCACATTTGTCTCATTTATTTTTCTACTGTTGGTCTGGGACTGTAAGACCTCATCTGTTCACACATCTATGCTGACTGAAATAGATGGGTGGACATAGACCCTAGATTGTGCATTTGTTTTAACCACATTCTTTCCACACAAACATAGCAAATATGTGTTGCCATGGCAGAAATTTGCTTCTTATCTGGTGGAGAAATGCAGTCAACACAAGTCCCTTAAACTTAAGACCTTATTGGAAAATCAATGCAATGTTTTTTAAGTTATTATTTTGTGTTCTTATTCTTTGGAAGTGCCAGGTGAAGGCACAAATTGGCGTGAATAAAGGAACCAAACCCAGGGTGTGGTGCAAGCAAAAGTCTTTGTGCTCCCATCAAAATAATATAAAACCCTCAAATGACAAAGGTGCCTTTATTTACTGTAAAGTGCCATTTACATTGTTTGTGCTGTTATCAAAGCCTTTTGATTATAGAACTTTATATTGTATATTTTAAAGATTTGGGGATTATTTTCATTTTTTCAGAACTTTTGAAGAAACACAAGTGTAATGCAGTTTATTTGATGTCCCATAATGAAATGTTACGATAAAACCTTGCTCTTCAGACCACAACATTGCTAATCCTCGTGGGACAAGCGGTAAAACAAACTGACTAAGTTTAGCTTTGCCAAAGCATTAAAAATTCATTAGCAGTATATTTAGATACTGATATATCTGACAGGTGTTTTTATTGCATATTTATATGCAAATATGACAGCAGATATTAATGACAAAGTAAAATTAAATTCTGTACATAATTGGTATAATGCATAAAGTGTATAATGCAGTATATGGACAAAAGCCTTGTACTAGTACTGGTAAGGTATGGTACGGTAGTGTACTATATGGTGTGTTACTATATGTTATGGTATGGGTTTTATGAATGGCCTGATTTTGGTGTGTAATTCGACGAGTTCATTGTGTATGGTGTATGGTGAGTGCGGCTTTTTAATCGTGTTAAATGCACATGAGTGGCTAAGTAGGGTTCAGCTGTCTGTCTGCGGGCAGGAGTGAACTGCCTTGCCACTGTGTGAAGGGTGCAGGCTGCACATTCATCCTTCCCTTAACAATGAATACCATGCTGCAGGTGGGTCACACAGCGTCCAGGTTCAGCTGGATAGCCATTAATACAGTTTTGGATGCCTTTGAAAAGTGATAATCCCTGCAGAGTAGTGGGTGCGAGGGATCCTCACCCCAGCTCAGGTGACAGAGACATTTCCTTCACCCCTTACACCCGTATCATATCTTGTGATCGGACACACAAGCTGTTTGACAAGGGTAGACCTTGTAACACAGAACAGTGTAGTCCTTGAAATGATTTAACCTACAGACAAATTATGTAAAGCATAGATGATATATAGCCTGGCCCTGAGACCAGTACTAGGAGGACCATGATCATTAGTTATGGCCAACATAATGAAAGTGTCTTTCACAGGCCTGACCTCATAAAGAACAGTGCCACATGGTGAGGTTGTTATCTGGGACAATGTGACCCCATGAACAATATTCTGGACAATGCACGTGGACGAGTCCTGGAGCCAGAGACAGTGATCATGGCGATCGGGTCAGTGTTTAGTAGAATTAATTTATGGAAGGGGGATGACAGCCTTTGGCCTAAATTCTGGTTTTGAAGTCACTGAGAGCGTCTTCCGTTCATTAAGAGTCCCATTCTCTTTAATCCAAGAGCACTAATAACATTTAACCATGTATTTCACTGACCACACTAGACTACACAGATTCAGTGATAATTCCATAAATGGTTCTCATCAATATCTTTTTTAATGCTATTTTTCAACCACAAATGCTCAGCTCAATATCACAATAAATAATTAGGCGAAAGAATGACGGCCTTTATTGTTTACATTGTTTACACACATTAGTACCATACTCAAAAAAAAAATTATTAATAAATTCTTCCATTGCAAGTACAGGTATTTGCATAAAAGCGATGCTGCCTGTGTACATAAACTATGCAAAAATAGTTTCTTTGAATATCACAACCTGTAGGGGTGTGTATAGAAAGTGTAAACCATTTTCTGACTGGGTGAAAATGCTTCTGTGTATCATACTTTCGTCATATAATTAACTTAATGGATGTATTGCAGCATGTAAATATAAGCGTGTCTTTTAAATTTATATGAAGTGCATTTCAATTAGCACAAATGATAAGCATGGCTTGCTTCCTTGAATGTACTGTATGCGTAGTGCGCAATGTCACTAAATGCTAGGTAGTAAATTAGTATAAAAAGTATGTATCTGACATTGTCAGGCTGTAATTGAGGATAGGACTTTAGTGTAGCCTGTACCGGCTTTTCCTCTGGGAATTATATAGCCGAGAAGGTCAGCGTTTTAGTTTACATAAAATTTCCAGTAAATAGATAGAAGATGCAAAAGACCAGGTAGGCTAGAACTCTAGCCAGACTAGGGCTGAGCTGGCTAATAGAGGAAGCTCAGGCCCAGCTCTTTATTTCCCTGCGGTTCCTCCTTCCTCCGCCCCTGCGACCGTCTGCTTCAGGAATCCTGCCCTCTCAGCTGTCCGCTCATCTGCCCATAGCTACCCGATTTAGCCTCCACCACCCAACCCCCCACCCCAGACTCAGTCCGCCTTCTCCATCTCAGCTCTGTATTGGGACCCTGTCTAAATTTGGTCATGTGTGGCAGGGGGTTGATTTGAAGGGAGGACACCTGCTGCAGCAGGGTCTCTTTCCAGTCGTACATCAAATTACATCGGACCTCGACATTCCTCAGGGGTTCAGTCTCACGGCCTCCTTGGACTCACTCGCTCTCCATCTCTTTCTCGACAAGTCTTTTTTTTTGGCATAACTGCTCTACATAAATTATAATTTTTCACTCCTCCCCCTCGACCGCTTACACATGTGTAGACACGTCATCCTATATGTTCACACTCTTCCCATGCTACTGCTTTGAAAATGGGATTTGACCTTCTCTAATACTGTGCACTGTACAAATACCGTAATACAACTCAAACTCTCACAAAGCTTTTGTGAAATTGTGCTGTCTATGTGAATTAGGTATATACATTATTAGCTTTATATATTTGTTAACCATTGATTTCCATTGGCATACTTATATCTTATATTCTGTGCCAGGCAACTGACACGATTACAAACCATAAAGATTACTTACACAAATAGGATAACTTCAGAATAAGTGTGCTTTGCTTTACTGCTCACTGGATGAGTTTGATCTTAAAAAGTAAATTCCTGGTGATAAAACTCAACATAAACCTTTTGGCCTCATTCTCACCCAGACCTTCACGGCCTGGTGTAATTCTCACCTGCGCAAAGCCGGCACGCAGATCGAGAACATTGAGGAAGACTTCAGAAATGGCCTCAAACTCATGCTACTTCTGGAGGTGATTTCAGGTAAGAGAAACTTTGATTCTCTGATTTGTACTGTTGATGCTGTCAGTGTTCAGCGTCTTGCATCTATGCCAACCATTCAGACCGCTAGGTTGGATCTGTATTTGGAATTCAAATGTAGTTCTTATCTAGAATTTAAGGTTTTGTTATTACAGAAAACCAAGTTTAACTTGTTTAGTGGCCAACACCACTTAAGGATGTTATTTTCTATAAGTAAAAGCAAATAGGATGTAACTGTATACCAAGGATGTAACTGTTTACCAATTTATTAATTTTGTATTTCTCTTTATAATACCCTCTCACTCAGTCATATCACTCATAATCTGGCTCACTTAGAAACACGCACACAATTTTTCCAAGGAATCACATGCAACATCTGGCATATAGTTTCATTTTATGGGAGATGTTCAATGCACACAACTGTTTTGTAATATCCACTTTTCCTGAATTACTGATTACAACTCCTGTACTAAAACTGATATACTCCGGTCCATATCCTGAAAATAAGTAACTATCTGCTCTTAATCTCTTGGCTGTTGGAGTTATTGCAAAGCATATTGGATTTACTTTGATATATGTGAAAAACAAACAGCTAGGCCCATAAACAGATATCTGCAAACAAAATAACACATAATTAGAAGGACACAAATTTTTTAAATGAGAATCAGCAACTACTCATATCAGTATTTTCTAAACATTGTACTTTTAAAACATTTTAAGTCAAAGCACAGAGCAGTCATAATGGGGGAATTTGAGAAATGGAATCACTATTAGAATGTACTGCATTGTAAGCCACAGAAGTAAATCTTGACTCTGCAAATGATAACAATTCTTTAGATCTGAGAATGATGATATTAAGACGTGTGGGTTATGATAAAAACAGTAAGCTTGTTTTTTTTTATTTTGACAGGGGAGAGACTGCCAAAGCCAGACAAAGGCAAGATGCGTTTCCACAAAATCGCCAATGTGAACAAGGCCTTGGACTACATCTGCAGCAAAGGGGTTAAGCTGGTGTCCATTGGCGCCGAGGGTAAGACCATTTTGTTTGTGTTGATGTGCTTCACTCTGTTTGTCAGTCTTTGTTTCTGCTTCCATGCTGTCTGACTCCCGTGCAATCTGACTTTCAGTTTATCTGACATTTCTCTGGTGTACATGTCTGTCTTTTTTGTGCCTTTCTCTTTCAGGCGTTCTAAAGGTCTAGCTGCCTACTCTCCCTCTGTTAGTGGACGCACTGTTTCTGTGATCCTCTTGTGTCTGCCTGTTCTGTTACCGTGATGAATTACATGAGAGGGACATGCTTGCCTGTTCTGGCTCACCCAGTGTTGGCTCAATGTTAACCTCAAGCCTACCCAGCAGCTCATCTCCTCCAATTCTGTGTCTTGCAGAGATTGTGGACGGCAACGTAAAGATGACTTTGGGAATGATCTGGACCATCATCCTGCGTTTCGCCATTCAGGACATCTCTGTCGAGGGTGAGTGATGAGCGGGTGGATATCCAAAACATGCCAAAAAATCAACCATCCTCTTTTGATATGAAATTACTTTGTGAATCATAAATACTCCCCGCAACAAAGTTTTTGACATATACTTAATCATTACCCACTTGATGCTTTATGTCTAAGTTTTTATGAATACATGTTCTCTATTCTTCTCGACTCTATGTAGAAACATCTGCCAAAGAGGGTTTGTTGCTCTGGTGTCAGAGGAAGACTGCTCCCTATAGAAATGTCAATGTTCAGAACTTCCATATCAGGTAAGTGTTTAGCTCCCCCTGCTGACCGTAATGCAAATGCTCATTCAGATCTAAAATACAAGAACAAGTGAAATTAGCTATATCAATCATCATTGCCGCTCTTATTTTGTGTTTCTACTGGGGTAATTCGATTTCCATACAGAATCCAGGCCCTGGTGTTTCTCTTTCAACCTGCTGTTGTTGATGTTTGTGGCTCACTTTCTTTTCTCTTTCACTGGTTTTACATTGTTTTACCTCATGCTCTCTCTCTCCCTTTCCAATTTTAGTTTTTTCCTCTTCACCACTGTTTTATATTGTTTTCTAAACCCTTACCTTGTTTCTGACGTGTCTCATAGCTGGAAGGATGGAATGGCTCTGTGTGCCCTTATCCACAGACACAGACCTGACCTCATTGACTACTCCAAACTGCGAAAGGTTCTCTCATCACTCCCTTACTCACCCCTTACTCATCATGGTCTTACTCACCCCTTACTCATCACGCTCTTAATCAATCCTAGGCCTCTGCCTAAGCAGCCTTTGAAGACTTCAAGTACTTACCTAGCCATCCAAGTGAATAAATCTCAATCTGCAAAACCTCCTTGTTATTCAAAATTCAAAATTAATAATAAGGGGTACGCCACTTTAGCATAATTAGGAACCAGGAAGAAAAAATCTCTATAGTCATTAAAATGATCCATGCGTGTTTGGGTTTTCTTGTGAGTCATCTGTACCATATTAATTTTTAATTTACAGCATCCCATTACATACGAACTGGGCTTAAGTTCATCCGCAGGTTTTCGAACTTTGAATTTAAGCCCTGCATACGAAGGCCGACTGTGTATAAAATAGTGCTTGCGAGTGCTGCAGGTGGTTGGAATCCGACTGTATTCAGCCTGCACGTTTCTGTGACACTGTACTGTTTGTTTTTTTATCTTCACACTTAAATGCCATGTCGATACTCTTGTCTAAAACCCTAATACATGTAACCCTACTGCTTCACTATATTCAACATTGTGGGAACAGATGACAAGCAAGTAGTAAAACATTTTTTTTAAATCTTCAGTTATATCAAAGTATCATCTGAGGATATCATACATATACATTTTAAATGCAAAGCATATCAAAACTGAAATTGATCAGACTGTTTGAAAAAAATTGAAAGGATAGAATAGGATCCTTCACTTGATCACAAAATATAATACAATTATTTTTACATTTTTACTGATGTAAAGTATATTATATATATATATTATATAACACACATTGTTAATTGCAACGTCATACCAACTATTCCATCCCTGCAGTGTATCTGGAAATAATTTAGGTATAGAAACATATTGGACACAGTGTTACATGTGAGAAGCATGCCTTGTTTGTGCCCAAGTCACTGACTCGGTAGATGTCTTCGCTGATTTACTAAAAACAGCTTCTTTCTGATTGTAGAGGATGTGTAAGGATGCTGTTGTTGCGTTCTCCTCCCTCAGCAGATTTCTGTTTCCTTGTCAACTCACCCATGTGTGTTCATCTTTACTTGCAGGACGACCCTATTGGCAACCTCAACACTGCTTTTGAAGTAGCAGAGAAATTCCTGGATATCCCCAAGATGCTGGACGCTGAAGGTCAGTCTCTTGAAGTCTAAACTTCCAACTGATAAATGAGATATAATTTCACAATACAATGAGTGTTAGGCTGCAATGTAAGTTATAGGAGACTGTGACAGAGGTCTCTGGGGGTTTTGAGCATCCACTTTTTCTGAAAACCATCCGGACAAAGCATGTATTGGTGAAATGCCCACAAAAGTTGGTTGTAGGTTCAAAACTAAAAAAATTGCTCATAATACTTTGAAATGCCAACATGTTGGCTCCTGCTGCGCAACACACAAAACACAAAAGTCCAGGAAAAACCTAAATTTTTGTTATTTTCACACAGATTGAAAGTTGTTATTTACTTCTATGTTCGGCAATGTTTCATTACCTTTTAGATTAATAAAACTGATTCAAAACACCATGTGACAGACATTGTTATTTCCATGAAACAGGGCTCTAGTCCATCGAAGGGCTACCCATTAGCAAACTTTATTTTGACACTGTCCACATGAAGACTGCCCCCCCATCACCTGCTCCATTAACAACATGATTTCCTCTTTTGCATAGATATTGTTAATACCCCAAAGCCTGATGAGAAGGCCATCATGACCTATGTGTCTTGCTTCTATCACGCTTTTGCTGGAGCAGAACAGGTTAGAAGAAAATATTCACTTGTCTCTCACAATTCACTCAATACTTTTCTTCTTCATAATACATTGTACTCTCTCCTTTGCAAGGCTGAAACCGCTGCTAACAGGATCTGCAAAGTGCTTGCTGTGAACCAAGAAAACGAGAGGCTGATGGAGGAGTATGAGAAGCTGGCCAGCGAGGTGAAGTTCTACCTGCTCCAGCGGTTTCAGCAACATTTGTCTTCCTTGCTTCTTCGCCACTGAGCTGCCTTTCCCCTCTGTTCTACAGCTGCTGGAGTGGATCCGCCGCACCATGCCATGGCTGGAGAACCGCGTGGCGGAGCAGACCATGCGTGCAATGCAACAGAAGCTGGAGGACTTCCGCGACTACCGCCGCGTCCACAAGCCACCACGGGTGCAGGAGAAGTGCCAGCTTGAGATCAACTTCAATACCTTGCAGACCAAGCTGAGGCTCAGCAACAGACCCGCTTTCATGCCCTCCGAGGGCAAGATGGTCTCGGTAAGGTCTATGTGAATCTCATCTTTCTGTCTCAAAAATTACCATATAAATCAAATAATTTAACAAGACAATACTCTCTTTGACCATGTTCCTTCAGGATATTGCCAATGCTTGGAAGGGTTTGGAGCAGGTGGAAAAAGGCTACGAGGAGTGGCTGCTGACAGAGATCCGTCGTCTGGAGAGACTGGATCACCTTGCTGAGAAGTTCAAACAGAAGTGCACCCTGCACGAGACCTGGACTACAGGTACTTAACAGGGGGTAGGAGGTGACAGTTTATGTAAGTCAGTTTAACAGGAAAAGAGTTATGACAGAGGAGAATAGTGGAGCATGAGAGTGGTAGTCTTAGATTGATTTTAAGGGAGATTTGAGCAAGGAACAAGGTCTGAACAAGGAAAGAAACTTTCTGCAGATTCTATCCTACCTTAGACTGAAGTTTTGGGGCAGGATGAAGTTCAGTATCTCTCTGATCCACAGGGAAGGAGGAGATTCTGTCACAGAAGGACTATGAGTCAGCCTCTCTCATGGAGATCCGTGCGCTGATGAGGAAACATGAGGCCTTCGAGAGCGACCTGGCCGCCCACCAGGACAGAGTAGAGCAGATTGCGGCCATTGCCCAGGAGCTCAAGTAAGTAAATTGAGGCAGCATAAGACAACATTAGATGCAAGTTAAATAAGTCATTTGAGTTTTTTTGCAGCCATGATAATCAGTCCATAGAGGAATGTTTGATTTGAATTTCTTTGTCCTGGGCCGCAGTGAGCTGGATTACCATGATGCTGCCACCATCAATGCACGCTGCCAGGGCATATGTGACCAGTGGGACAACCTTGGCACCTTGACCCAGAAAAGGAGAGACTCGCTAGAGGTATGGGGAGAGACACTTTCGTTCTTAGAAAATTACTTTTAAAACTGGAGGATCCCATATCCAGATTGAATTGTCCCATTAGTTTTAAGAATCCACATCTAAAAAGTGATCCTAACCCAAACCCTGAAGTGAAATTAGAGTGATTTTGTGTGGCTGCTTGTGTTGACTATGTTGTATGGTGTTGTCCAGCGTATGGAAAAGCTGTGGGAAACTATTGACCAGCTATACTTGGAGTTTGCTAAGAGGGCGGCACCTTTCAACAACTGGATGGATGGAGCTATGGAGGACCTGCAGGACATGTTCATCGTCCACAGCATTGAGGAGATCCAGGTACAGTAAGAAACAGGGACAAGCTATAGGGAGTTAGCCGTTTCATCCTTGTCTCGGTCTCACTCTCATCATCTTTCTCCTGTTTACTCAGAGCTTGATCACAGCCCACGATCAGTTCAAGGCAACCTTGCCTGAAGCTGACAAGGAGCGCATGGCCACCATGGGCATCCAGAACGAGATCCTGAAGATCGCCCAGACATATGGCATCAAGTTGTCTGGCGTGAACCCCTACACTACCCTTTCCCCTCAAGATATCAGCAACAAGTGGGAGGCTGTGAGTAGACCCAATTCAAGCCAGAGCCCCTCCATAAGATCTTTTCACTCTTTAAAACAATAACCATGTGATGTGTTTATTTGCAGGTGAAGCACCTTGTTCCCCTCAGAGACCAAATGTTGCAGGAGGAAGTGGCAAGACAACAGGCTAATGAGAGACTGAGGCGTCAGTTCGCTGCTCAGGCCAACATCATTGGGCCCTGGATTCAAACAAAAATGGAGGTACCCAAAATATCACAGTTAGCAGTTTAACATGTAAAACTGCAGTAAGATTTATACTATAAATACATGAAAATTAATGTGCCGATGTGTCCTTGATACAGTAGGCATAACCATTCCTAATATTTTATTTCTCATATTTGGACCACAGGAGATTGGACATGTATCTGTGGATATCGCTGGCTCTCTTGAGGAACAAATGAACAACCTGAAGCAGTACGAGCAAAACATCATCAACTACAAGTCCAACATTGACAAGCTGGAGGGAGACCACCAGCTTATCCAGGAAGCCCTTATCTTTGACAACAAGCACACCAACTACACAATGGAGGTGCAAACTTTGTCTGAGTGTACTGGCGTCTTTGCCTCGATGCATATACATTTATTAGACTTCAGGAATATTTCACCCTGCTCTTGGCAGATTTCTATAGCTGTCCAATCTACCCAAACTCTTAAAATTATTAATAAGGACACTTGTTAGGTAATTGACTTTGTGGCTTTTCTGAACCAAACACAGCTGAAGATTCTGTCCTATTATTATCACACTCCCATGTTGTTTCCTCTTGCCATTAACTTTCTCCTAGGTCATTACCCGGCCTCTAGCAAGTGGACAATGCTTTCTGGCCCACCCATCCTGCCATTCTCAGTGGGTGGATGTGTTCTGAACACCTCCGCCTTTGTCTCTCTCCGCAGCACATCCGCGTAGGCTGGGAGCAGCTCCTTACCACCATTGCCCGCACTATCAATGAGGTCGAGAACCAGATCCTAACCAGGGATGCCAAGGGTATTAGCCAGGAGCAACTCAATGAGTTCCGGGCCTCTTTCAACCACTTTGACAGGGTGAGAGCTATGTCACATGGAAAAAAATGAGAAGAGGATATAAAAATAATTATAAAGGTGATAATAGCAAGAGTAGGAAAACATCTGGGGTGAGAAGCTGATTTTTACCTTGATTTACTGTTTTAAAGCAGAAACTTGTTCGATAAGCCAAGGGATATTTTCAAATGAATTTAAACCCATTTCTCTCTCACCTCCACTGCAGAAGAGGAATGGCATGATGGACCCAGACGATTTCCGTGCTTGCCTGATTTCCATGGGTTATGATCTGGTGAGTGCAGTTTCCAGATTACTTCCAGCATAGATGAAAGATGGAGATCTAGTTTAGGACGGTTGTAATACAAACTTTTCTAAACACTTTCTGGCCAACATGTTCACTGTCCACTAACTTGCTGTTTCTCTGCTCACTGTCTGTAAGGGTGAGGTTGAGTTTGCCCGCATAATGACCCTGGTTGATGCCAACAACACAGGCGTGGTCACCTTCCAGGCCTTCATTGACTTCATGACCCGAGAAACCGCAGAGACTGACACTGCTGAACAGGTCATGGCCTCCTTCAAGATTCTGGCCTCCGACAAGGTGAACTTATCATTAACGTCAGAGTATTGTCTTCTTAAATATCCTGTATTTTTTAGCGGTTATTTCAGTTACATTTAATGATGATGTAATTGGTGAAACTGCATTATTATTATTACCATACTGCATTGGCCGATGAGGTAAGTGACAATACTACGTCCTGTGCTGCCATTGTGACATTCCTCCCTTCTGTCAGACTTACATTACTGTGGAGGAGCTGCGCAGAGAGCTGCCCCCAGAGCAGGCAGAGTACTGCATCAGCCGCATGACCAAGTACATCAGTGCCGAAGCCCCTCCAGGAGCCCTGGACTACATCTCCTTCTCCAGCGCCCTGTATGGGGAG
Source organism: Hiodon tergisus (assembly GCA_025775045.1). Classification (NCBI taxonomy): domain Eukaryota; kingdom Metazoa; phylum Chordata; class Actinopteri; order Hiodontiformes; family Hiodontidae; genus Hiodon; species Hiodon tergisus. The sequence continues at coordinate 335,694 of JAOVYW010000042.1, forward strand.
AGTGACTTGTGAACACCCCAATCCCCTTCTCTACCCTTCCCCCAGCCCTAAATTTCCCACATGTTCACTTCACTCATCCCTCATGTGCTACCACCCCCCCCCCCACCCCCCACACTCCCCCTGAAAACTGCCCGGTGAGAGTGGGGAGGTCTTGCTCTGAGATGATTGCACGAGCCTGTCCGGCCTTCGGTTTTTACCGAGATATTATGATGCACAATATGATCCTGCTCAAAATTCTATATACATTTCAATTAGCTTGTTGTTCACATGCTGATTGCACTGCCCCAGACTGATGTCTAACAAGCACTTGAAGCCCATTTTAACTTGTCCATTGTAAGTGGGTCTAGTTTGGCCTTTGCAGACTGTGCAACCACCAGTAAATTCACATCAGATTCACTTTGAGAATATTTAGAATTTCTAAGCAAACCCTCCCCTGTATCTACTCCCTGCAGTGTGCAGAGTTTCAGAATTGAAAAAAAAAATCTTGTGCAAATCTTTCCCTTTCGGATGATTTTTTTTTTTTTGCATGCCATGTTCGTTGTCAACGTATTGTCAGTTTGAATGTGGGGGGGGGGGGGGGGGGGGGGGGGGGGGGGGGGGGGGGGGGGGGGGGGGGGGGGGGGGGGGGGGGGGG
>JAOVYW010000042.1:345205-358789 GCA_025775045.1 Hiodon tergisus
GTCTAAATGCAGAAAAGCATTCTTTCTAGTCTAGCTGTTGAGCGCCGCCCAACACGAAAACCCATCCTTTATTTTCCAGTTAGCGTCACATGGGTGATACATGTGATACTCCTTTGCTTCATTGAATTCAACGGGCAGCGAGACCCAGCAGAATACGAGACTCCCCGAGAGGAGGCACTGCTGCCTGCAGTGGGGTCGTGTCAGATTCGAACGGAATATAACAATATACGGCCAAGATTGACAAAATATATTTTTTAGAAGATGCCCAGTAAAAAGAAGAAATACAACGCCAGGTTTCCTCCGGTGAGTAAATAAACATCTAAACATTTTCAAGACTACTGAGATATCCATAATTGCATTAATCGAAGGCTAGTCAGGCCTAGTTGACTGTCTAGAAGCCGCGGACTTTATTTAATACGCACCCGGGGGTTTATTTAGCGACTGTGTTAGAAAGATTTGATATTCTGTACCATATGTTCGTTTTACTTTTCTAGGTACCCTATAAAATTATGTTGTGAAACCTAGTTATGAAGCCAAATTGTGCCGATTTAACGTAGCAATCTCATTTTAAAGGCAACTAGTTGCAACAATTTCAATATTCTCCAGGAAGCAGTTGACACCGTCTGTCGTTGTCATGTTGCAGCAGTTTTCCCTGATCTGTTCCTGCCTCTTCCTCTCCGATAGGCGAGGATAAAGAAGATAATGCAGACGGATGAAGAGATAGGCAAAGTTGCGGCAGCCGTACCAGTTATCATCTGTATCCTTATCACTGACCTGGCAGAGATCATTCTCTTCATTGTTACCATCGTTAATAGTACTGTTATGATTACCTTCCATACTTTCTTAGTATGCATTATTTGTTAGAGGTGATTGCAATTAATTTCCAAATGTAATTTATACTGATGTGGTTATGTTGCACTATGGTTGTTTTCAGTCAGTATGCTGACAATATCAGTGTGTATTTTTGAGACAAAAAAGAGATCAGTGTAGAATCAGAAAAAATATTTCTTCTTAATTTGGTTAATTTCCCTTGACTTCAACCTCAGCACGGGCTCTAGAACTCTTCCTGGAATCACTTCTGACAAAAGCTTGCCAAGTTACCCAATCACGAAATGCAAAAACCATGACAACATCGCATCTGTAAGACATTTTGCTGTGTGTGCACGTGTACTAATGGTACAGTGAGCAGTTCATGGTTTTGCTTGAAGTTTACTGTGTGGTTATGTCTGCATGTCATTTCAGAAAGCAATGCATTGAACTGGAGCAACAGTTTGACTTCCTGAAGGACCTGGTGGCAGCTGTGCCAGACATGCAGGGGGATGCAGAGGACAGCCATGCAGAAGGAGTGGAGAAGGTTTCACGCAGGTGTGTGAGTGAGTGAGTGAGTGAGGGATGTGTGAGTGTTATCGGTTAGGTGAGGAGTAATGGGGTTGCAACTGTTGTCCTAGCAGAGGAACTGTTACTGTTTTCCTCTCGCAGAGGCCGGAAGCCAGGGTCCGGACGTAAGAACGGGGGCCTTGGCGCTAAGGGAAAAGACAAGAAGCAGTCCGAGACTGAGTCAGAGCAAGAGGTAGGTATGGCCATATAAAAGACGGCTTTCTTATCAAATGTTCCTTACTTGCTTAAAATACTGTTTGAATGATTATGGGATAACCCACACAAACAAGATAATCTTGTAGGTCAGGATATGAGTGTATTGTACTTACCCAAGAGAGAGAAGTTTTCTTGCTAATCTAATGTCAGCTGGGTCTACGGTATGTAATTTGGAATAAAAACACAAAGGGAGATCGTTTCACTTGCTTATGCTGGTGACCTGCCACAGGATGATTCGGAAGACAGCGAGACAGACGGGGAGGAGGATGGGTCTCAGTCCAGCACAAATCTGCAATCTGCGACCCGGTTCCACAAGTAGGTTACTTTCAGAGCACACAAGTAAATTACCATACATTATGGTGATCATGATGTTGCCTAACTGAAACCAAAATGTCCCTTTACCTGACACAGCCTGAACACATCCCCGCCTCACCCTCACATGGGGGCGGCGCAGGGAGGTCTGGCCATGCCGCTGGGCTCCTTTGTCCCATCCCCTGCCCTGATGGGCTCAGCACCGCCACCGCCCGCCCCCCTGTCCCGGGATGATGATGACGAAGATTATGACTCTTAACCCCAACCCCCCACCCCACCCCACCCCACCCCCTCTGTCTTTTTACACTTCTGTTGTTTTATTTTGTTGCATCCGGGTGGCAGAAGACACTGAAATGCACCTCTCACTCTGAGGGTAAAAAAACCTGAAAGTGAAGGCAGCACTGAAATCGGCACCACCGAAGAGCAGAAGTTTGTATATTATGTGTTTTACCATGCTCCTTGTCTTACGAAGGAGGAGATTTTTTTTTTTTTTTTTTTTTTAAAGCATTGAAAAAGTTTGGATTCCCCTTTTTTCCAACCGAACTGGAAATGATTGTTTTAAAAAGGTTCCTACCACCACCACCACCCTGGTTCTTTGTTCCACATAATGGAAAAGTGACACTTCAGTCCTGCCCTTATATAAACTAGTTTCAGCATAGTTATCTCTCAAACATTTCAGCGAGCTGCTAGATATCTCCGGAGCCTGAATGTGCTTTTCAGTGTTAAAGTCCACTTTAATATTGCCTGCTGTTGTCAACTGAGGTTATTTGAGCAGGCAATAGCACCAGATTTAAGGTGGCGAATGCTGCTTCCATAGACAGAATGACTATTTGCTGTGGGAATTCCTATGTCTTTTTGCAGTTAGTGAAAGGCACTACAGGATAGGATCAGCAGTGCCTGCCACTCTGATTTGAGGATTCTTAAGTGGGCGATTGCTGGTCTCAACTGTACAGCCCTTACAGAGATGTGGGGGAAATGGTTACTGCCAGCATCTTTCTCGGAGACCTGAGTTACTGTTCTGTAGAGTACTAAAGAAGGGAAGGGTGAGTTTTAATTGTAGATAGTAAATGCTTCCTGTTCGGTTGAAGTGATTCCTTTTATTTAATAATGTTTTATTAAAGTAACGTTTTCCACCCATCATTATTGCCAGTTCAGTTTCCATTGTAAAACTCGGATGGATTTTTTATCTCAATTTTATTATACTGAGAATCCAAGACTTAAATCTGACATGAAAATAGATATATTTCACTTCAGTGAGTGATGCATAATTCACTGTATTTCACCATATATTTATGTCTTAATTTTCTCAAATTTGCAAAGTGGAGTTCATTTGTCCTCAAAGCTCCATTTGGGTAAAGTAGAAGACCTTTGTCATTCATGTGAGGGTTTTCTGTACACTTAAAGTAATTCTTTTTAATTGAATTTGAACTGGAAGGTGACAACAATTACACAATCATTTTCTCTTTTGTAGCGATTGTGTCGCACTATTTTGCTACCTGTCCCTTGGGGAAATTAGACCGTGGTTTTCTGCACTATATTAATGCTATGTAATCGCTTTTTAAAAGGTCGACAGCCCCCGTCCAATTAAGTACCAGTTCATTAATTTGCTTCGGGGCACATGTGAGACGGTTTGCCGTAGCCAGGATCTTACATGTAATGAATCTTCAGTGAAGTTTAGTGCATAACATGATAGACCTGTGCGCTGGCTTCATTCATCCACCAAAAGAGTCGGACGGTGGTCAAAGTTGTCTTTGGCTTTGCTCCCTGTTTTTAGACAGAAGACCCCACTAAGTGGAATGGAATGCAAACAGTCAGTTTTAATTGGTTTCGAGTTTGTGTCTGGTTAAGGAAGGGCAAAATCTATATGGCTCTTCCTTTTATAGACCTCCATATTATACCCCAATATCTTTGTTAGTTGTTTTGTTTTCACTCCTTAGATTATAAATATCTTTTTTCTTTTTTTTTCTTTTAAAATGTTTTAATGTATACTGAGAAAGTATGGATCCAGGAATGTGGATCAGTGTTGTAAGAGACCATTTTTGTGTCCCATCTCATATGTTCAAAAAGAGAGGAACTTTTTAACATTTTCTCCTTATTTTGTATGAGTGGAATAAAGTTCAAATTTCAATATATAAAGTGTCTGATTATTCACCCTGTGTCTCCTGTTTGTCTTAACCACTTTATTCTGAAGGAATAATTAAACCCTGTGTGATGTACCCTGCATGATGTAGTGGTCAAGGTGTTGGACATAACCAAGAAGGTATCCAGTTCAAGACCCGTCAAGGGCACCATGTCCTCGAGCCAGGAACTGAATTTATTTCGGCTAGTGTCCAGCTCTATAAATGGACATGTATATGTAAGCTGTGTAGGTGTCCATTGAACGAGTTTATTACCACATGACTGCATGGGTTTCAAACGCAGTTCTTGTTTCTTACCGGTGTTGACAAAGCCCGTCTCGCTCAGTGTCAAGAACGAGGATCGAGAAACTAAGAATATTTGCAAAGATGTTGGCTTCTAAAAAATCTAACAAATTGTAATTGGCTTAATGTACAAATGTATGGTTCGGTAATTTCGTAAATTGAAATGGGAATTAGAATAGAGTGCTAAAAGGCTACTTTGAGTTAATTGGGCAGTACCCCAGTAATTTATTCATATGCTGTTGAAACAACCTTGATGGAAGATTTTCAACTATAGCATCAAATTACCTGAACCTTTTTGGTGGCAATGATAGGTCAGAGTCCAAATGTGAATATAGTGCTGTGCACTTGTCTGCATGTATTCTACATTACGGTAGACCTGGCAGAGAGAGAGAGAGCGACGTCATTGTTTGGGTCACTCAATAGCCTAATTATGTTTGTCCAGTCAATGTAGCTGTGAAACAGAGAAGGGAGGGGTAGTGGGAACAGACACTTTATGGACCAGAGAAGAAAATAATTTTACGTTCACAATGGAGTACACTATACAATTACTGCTCTGGATAGCTTGTTTATTTACTTCCATCTTTAAACATGGTGAGTCAGAACTATGACATAACAAATATTTAAATGTCATTTTTTGCTGTGCATTGGTCAGAGCTTAGTTTTTTGTGACTATATCTCCTTATACATAAAAATGTTTTAACTAATAATAATTAGTTATTGGTCATGAAAATGTGGATTTTGTTACTGTATACATTTTCTCACCTTTTTATTTGCTGGGTGTATGTACTTTGTCGGTAGGGTGCCAGAATTTTACTCTTAAATGTATTTCTGCACTTGTCCACTTAGTGATCTAGGTCTTCAGAGTAAAGTGTACAAACTTATACAATTCTGAACAGTCAGATTTGGTTCCCATTGTTGCCTTAAATATTTTGGCTTGTTCTATCACTGGTAAGTTAGACTGTTGTTCTGTTTCACTGGCTCAACTTTTGGACTATTCAAAGTGTTATGTAATGAGTCTAATAACAATAATCAATACCACAAAGCGAGATATATTTTTATCCTATTCACAGGTATTTAATAATTTGCATTGATTGACATTTCATCAAGACAAATTGAGCAGTAAAACGTAGTGGCTATGTGAAGTGAAAATTATTTAACACTAACTATACCAGCCATTTCCTGGCAGTTTTATTAATTTTAACATATTTTATCATCAAACGAAAAAACCTGTATTAAACTATAACTGCTTTGTTTGTTTTTTGTTGGATTACACTACATACAGTAGATGAGATATTGGCCCGTTGTATTCTATGTTCCAAATTCTGCATTTAGCATGCCCTGTCATGTGTAATTAATGAGTGACAACCCAAGGCTGTTTCTCACACAAAAACAAAGAGTGTGGCGATGCCAATAGAGGAAAGGAAAGAAAGAGAGAGAGAGAGAGAGAGAGAGAGAGAGAGAGAGAGAACAATTGGGACATGGTAGTCGTGGGCCATCATTAGTGAGGTAATGAGAGGGAAGAAGGTAGAACAGAACTAGGTTTGTAGCGTGGGAACATAAAAAAGAAAAAGAAAAAAGGCCTACACATTTAATCTTAGTCTTCCTTACAGATGGCTTCAAAACAATGAACGGCTTGTGCACAAAATGCCTGTACACACCTCACATGATAAATGCTTAACAGTCAGTTAAATCCAAATTTCTTAAATTTCTGTGATTCCTATGTGGGATATAACTGCCCTTTTTCCCCCACGTGACTGAGGTACGCGTCCCACTGTGTGGTACAAATAGAACACGGTACAAGTGCGGTACTGGAGGCTGAAGCAGTCAGACTGAAGAGTGTGACAGTGAGCGCTGTGGTGTTTGGTTTGGTTTGTGGGAACCAGCGGGCGCAGTAAGGGTGATAGTGACGGACCGCGGCCTGGAGGTGGTGCAGGGGGACTCCGTACTGCTGCCCTGCTCCTTCCTCACCATGAGGCCCCTGTCCCGGCTCAACATCGTCTGGACCCTGACACCCCTCTCGGACCCGGGGTCTCCATCACAGGTAGTGCTGGCCGCAGCAGAGGGGCACGTGCAGGGCTTAATTTGTGCCAGATCCTGCCAGAACAGGATCCCGGGACCTCCCAGATTCGGACCGGCAACTATTTGATTGAATCTGTGTCCAATTCAGATTTGGACCAGCACCTATTTTGATTGCACCCTCTCTGTGTCTTCCGGGACCTCCTGATTTACAAATTAAGCACTGGGCACGTGCACCATGCTGCTGTTTCCTATTGTAGCCAAAGCCTTAGACATGAAAGATGATGGCTTTGCACCAGAGGAGAAATACAATCAGTGATGTAAATTGGGTGTTGCATGTCTCACGCTTAAACAAACATTTCTACACAACATCTTTAGATTTAGATTTTCAGATGGGGAAACTAATTTGGTTATGCAAGCACAACTAAGCTAGGGCTGGGAGTGATGAGGAGCTGCTTTGGTTATACACCACAAACAAGTGGAGGTGGCTCGGAGGCTGATCTCTGTCCTCTCAGGTGATCGTGTACGATCACGGCCAGGCCATCGAGGATCCTGCGCTGATGGGACGGGTGGGCTTTGTGGGAGTGCCGTGGAGGGCTGACATCGTGCTGAACCACACGCGCCTGTCCGACGCCGGGACGTACCGCTGTGTGGTAAGCAACCCCCCTGAGGCAGGAGACCCTGGCATTGGAGAGCTCAGCCTCAGTGTCCTGGGTAAGTCAGCAATAATTTTGAGCAATAATGTAATACGGGCATGGTTGTAGTTTTATTTTGGGGAAGGGCAGGGGTTTAAGAGGGCAAAACATATTTTTCTTGTGGTTTGTCAACTTGTCTTGTGTAATCCTCCCCAGCTATGCCTTGGTACCCAAAATAACCCATTATTGTATTATCATCCCATTGTGCTTTGAATTAAATAACAAAGGACAGCTGTTTTACAATTGCATTTATGAAACCTGGACCAGGTTCTGCTCAGCCCACGGACACTTTTAAGGTCCAATTTGTTAGATGCTAGATAGCAAAAACGTGAATTAGATTGTTTGATAACAACCAAGCACCTAGAATGCACCATATATAATTTTGGTTCTTCTGCAGCACCCCCTTCCCTGCCCCTGTGTCTCTGGGATGGTGACACAGATGCGGGCGGGAGTGTGACACTGTCCTGCGCTGTGGAGGAAGCGGTCCCTGTCCCAGAGATAAGATGGGACAAACTGGAGCCAGAAAAAATCTCATTGCCAATTAACATGGACGGTAAGAGGCTGCAACTTCTGACTTTGCAACGTTTCACTAAACTGAGCATTGTTGACACATCACACGTGCAGACATTGCTCTTTAAGGGCTGCATCCGAACAGGGTGAACAAACCCCTCAGGAAATTGTTGTGAAAAGTTGCATGGCTTCATATCCTCTTTTACCAGCTGTTGCCATCTCACGTGAACCCTGGAAATGATCTGGTTCCGAGTAAGATTAATAGATTTTTCAGTTCAGAAGCTCAGAAATCTGCAACAATGTTCTGTTAATTCCAGGGTGCAGCGAGTCGCTGACATTTGGGTGCAAGTAGCATCAATGGGTGAAGGTTCACAGATGACTCTTCCACTTCTCTAACTCCAGGTGACCTGAAAGGCGCAGTCTCCATTGAAAACATATCTTCTCAGAACTCAGGGTTGTATCGCTGCTCTGTGTCCAACCCCCTGGGCACCCGAAACTGCTACGTCAACCTCAACATTTACCGCCGTAAGTCTCAACCTCTCGAATGCCAGGGTGCTGCGCTTGCGTTTGACAAACGAGCTTCATGCTGAGCTCAACGGCGTACTCTGCAAAATACGGTGCAGCCACGACTGTAATGCTGCAAAGGTTGGGTTAACCTTCATTGGGCTCCTCAACCTGAACTGCTTCAGTTAATATACAGCAGTATATACGGACGAAAAATTTGTCAGGTCATGTAATATATTGGAATGGGATTTAACTTTTTTTGCAGTTTTATGGAATTAAGCTCCCTTAAGGTTGTAACAGTAGCTCTTCTTTAGCTCCGGAGACTTCCTCTGGGATACTCCAGGGCACCCTGCTAAGCCTCTCCATGGCCCTGGTGCTGCTGGCTCTCCTGGCCCTGGTGCTGTGGCTCCATCGCTCCGGAAGGGAAAGGAAGTGGAGGGCCGGGGAGGAGGAGGAGGAGCGTTACAACGAGATCAGGTACACCCCTACCCTCCTCCGCCGCTCCTTCGTTTGATCCTCCACCCAAGCCACGGCATCCAGGAAACACCAGCCTGATGCGTTGGATTGTTTTTTTTTCTTTTCTTCCACGTTACACAACTTCACTTCACCCGACTCCCTTCTCTTCGGCCTGCTGTTTTTGTAGAGATGGTAGAAGTTTGCGTTGGACGCAGTTCTACTCATATAATTCCCTCAAAAAAATGTGAGAATGCGAGAATACAAAATGAAACGTGTACCTCCAAAATGTTGTATCGTCAGGAAAATGCACTTGTGTCAATACTGCATTAGTATCCTCTATAGAGAGGAAATCCTGTCAATAAACTGTACATAATCCTCCACATTGTCATAGTCATTGTACAGACTGTTAACATGCCATTATGAGCAGTTAACTCTAAGAAGGGAAAGTGTGGCAATATAATAGGAAACAGAAAAGGGAAGTGTACTCGTAAAAACTAATTTGCAAACAATGACACAAACAAAGCTTTAATTTAAATAGGGGAGAAATTCACATAAAAAAACTGTACAGAACTTTGAATGTTGAATTACAATATTAAATAAAACAACCCCACATAATAACTGAAAATAATAAAATAAAAAAAATTGGGATGGTATATTATTTTACAAGGTTTGTGCAAAAGCAGTTATATTCAGTTATTCCCAGACTAAATGATTACATTTCAAAGATGAGTGCTCTTCCACATACAGATGCCAGATCATTCTTATTTTAGATACGGTGAAACGGACAGTTAACACCCCCCCCCCCCCCCAAAAAAAACCCAGCAGTAAGTGTCATCCTTGTAAAATAACCATAAATCTAAATTATTATAATAAAATATATTTATATACATTTATATTATATTTACATACACAACATGCTGTACATGAATGGCAGAGATACTTCATCCCTTTTCAACAGATCTGTCCAGTAACTTTGTGCCCCCCCCTTTCCCACCCGCCTCTGTGAGAAACTATACCTGTTAACTTTGTGCTCCAACCATCTCCCACGAGACAACTAAACCTGTTAACTTTGGAAATCTAATGGACGAAAAAGCAAAGCATCTCCCACTGAGCCTGATGAGAACCCTCAGTAATGTGCAGTAGAGGGAAAGGTACACTACGCACTTAACGCTAGGGGCAGGATATGTCACGCTCCTGTCCTTGGGGGTGGCAGATATACGATGATGAACCGCTGACTCAGAAACATGATTTTCTTGTCCGATATAAAACAGGCGACTTAACTTTCCTTGGAGAAGATCAATGAACCTGAGATGATACGAAAGGTAGCCCACAAGCTATGAGTTCCACCACCCCAATCAACCCAACCCAACCTAACCTACATGTAGGGCTCCTTATCCGTACTGGTTGAGATGGGTAGGGTGGATAATTCATGTCATTCTACCACACACTTGTTTTCATGGGATTTTGTCCCTGGCTCCTATAAGGTTTATGCAGGTGCAGTAGAAGAGAAAACACATTCTCTTGACAGTTAGCTTTTTTAATAACAAAACTGTGGAAATTAACAAGCGATCAGTAAACCTTGGCTGAAACCTTGTAAAACAAAATAAAACCGCTTCAAACTGGCCGATGGGGTTTAAGAGCCCATTTTAGACCGATACTCTTCAATCCACTTATCTAACATTCATCTTTAAAACAACTTCTCCCTCAGTTTTTCCACTGGAATCGGTGGGTTAAATACTCCAGTCACGGGGGAATCTTTCAGCATCACCCATCCGTCTTTCCTTCAGCCAACTTCCTGTTCCACCTGGTGTCCACTCCACATCCATGGGCCTGAAGGGCAGTTTGTCTCAAACTCCAAGTTCAGCTGTGGCTTCTGAGCTACTTGCATACACTGCATTCCAAATTAAGGAACACACCTTCGTCAAACAATATGCCACAGAACGCAAATGTTAACATATCTGTGCACAGCATGTACATACTACAACATGCAGAATGTACAACACTGCTCACAAAACCTTCTGAGACATTACTTTCATTAAACTGGGGCCATCTCCCCCCTCCAATAATAGATTACTGAACAAATCATTTTTCACATGAATCACATGAATTACAGCCCAAGACAACACCCCTGTTAAATTCTGATATGTGGTATTATGGTAAGATAATACTTGACATAGTGTATCGCCAATTTTCAACTGGTGTGGAACTCAATCCCGAGAGAACCCTTTTCAATGGCTTAGGCGTCTTGTTTTAGGCATACATCCAGTTATACTGACAATAGAATCGCCACCGATTGCGTCCCTCTGTATTTAACACTTATGGTGAATAAAAAATAAATTTAAAAAAATCAAAACACCCTTTGAACATTTCAGCACTGTGCATCTCCCAGGAATTGACTCAAACCTCAGAATGTGCATTAACGGATATCGGCACAATACGTTCCCTTCCTCTTTCCAAAGTGTATTAATATGTACAATGTGAACACACCAACCTTCGCCTTGTGCTCCCAGACGACATCCTCCCCGAAATAAATATCTTTAGTCATTGTCAAAAGTCTTTATATGCTTCCAACTAAAACGCTGGCCATTAAACAAAGTAGGAGAAACAGTAGTCGTAGCAGTATTAGTAGTTGCAAAAGATGTATTAGTAGTAATAGCCATACTAGAGCCGTTGGCTTCTCCAGAGCCAATGAAAGCAGAGCTCACGCAGTGACTATTGCACTCTATAGCCGTCCAGGGTGGTTTTGGGAGTAGTAGTTGTCCAGAGCCGACTGGGTACAACAAACCCCTGAGGCACGCACGGCCTCTGAGTCGGTGAATGTGAAGGTGAATCTGTGAAGTAATCACCCATACTGTGTTCAAGTAAAATGCCGCAGACCCCCTAAATCGATGCGTAAAGCCTTCATCCAGTTTTGACATCCAGCCCGACAGCCAACACCAGGAACGAGGCCTGAACAATCGCACATTTTTGCGTGCTGCGAAGCCTCCCTGCTCTCCCTCGACCAGCATTCCTTCCCTTCAGCCCTGCGACAGCTCACCGTGCCCTATAAACCTATAAACCACGCTGGGCCAAAAGCACCAGGGGTAGCCAAGGGGTGGGGGATGCATTCCCCAAAGCAGAACTATTGGACCCAGTGGTCTGTGTGTTACTTATGAGGGCATTTTCCCCCACCCACCATATAGAAAGCTTACATGTGGCCAAAAAAACGTGGCCTCTGATTCACAAAGTAAACAGAGAATTTTAATTGGGCTGACAATTCTTTATTTTTTGGAATGTGTAATCAGAGCGATTCTGGTCTTTAATCGCTCACTAAGCTCCAGTGTAATTGAGAATAGTCGCTTTTCCTTTAGAATATTAATGGTCTATATCACCCTCTAGGCATTGGGAAGTATGAAGCTCTGCTAACTTCATAAATTTTTTGTCCTAAGACTATGGACATTCCTTTCGTTCTTATTGCAGAGGCTGATTTTAATGTGGTCTACACATCAGTTATCAGTTGTGGCTATATCCCCGCTTCCCAGGACGACCGACACAGAAGATGAGAGCAGATGCGGGCTGCCAGGCTGTTCCTCCAGGGCACAGCGGGGAAAAGTCATTTTAAGCATCAAATTCCCTTTTGTTTTTGCATTGTTGCCGGTAGGTTTGGGTGAAAGACAGCGGGGTAGTCATGCTCACCAAAACCCATCCCTTAAAATTGCACTGGCGTTTTGACCGTTTGAGAGTTTTTTTAAAAATTTGTATAACTTAGTGGAGGCCAAGCACAGAAGACGCCTGAGCGCTGAGCATCACAGACGCCCAACCACTTGGTTCTTCATTTCAGTCCTGAGCGGCAGTCAGAATCAAACCGTTCCCCCGTACCGTGGGAACGTAGGGCAGGGGAAAGGAAGGAAGAAAAAAAGAAAAAGAAAAAAGTAATGCATACTGGGTGGTTCTCTTTAGTGAAAAAGAGGAAGGCATTTGTGCTTCCGTGTGCATCCTGTATTCCAAGGCTTAGTGAGGTGCAGAGAAAGCCATGAAAATGGTGAGCGTGGAGAGTTGCGGTTTTGTTAAATGATGTCGCTTGTGCGCCTCGACTTCTCTTTCCTCCGCACACTGGAATGACTCCAGCCTGGATCCGGGTTGGATCACCCTCAACGGGCTTGGCCAGACGCTGGCTTTGGCTGCAGGTCTCCCTCAGTGTAGTCAGCGCAGGTGCTCCAGCAAAGGTAGCTCTGTGGACTCCTCCTGGGAGGCCCGCTGCTCTCCGGAGGCCGAGGGCGTGGTCTCGTAGAGCAAAGCCGTCCCCATTGGGTCCTGGGCTGGACTGACCTCAGAAGGAGGAGCAAGAAGAACAGGCTGGGACAGAAAAAAATACATTAAATAATTCTAATAATAATAATAACAACAACAACAACAACAACAACAACTAAAAGCAGAACTGTGGTTGCATCCTAAATTATAGGCAGCTGTATAAAAGAAAACAATTTAATCTTATATAATATAAGCAATGCAAGTCGCTCTGGATTATAGTTTCTGCATAGTTGTGTCATTATTGAGTGGCATAATTTGGGCTTTGTACCAGTATCTGTGTGGCCTGTGATCCAGCTCTGTCCCCTTCCCCTGAGGCAGGTCCGTTGAAGCCCTTTCTCCCAGACAGGCTCCACTTCCCGTAGAGTCCTTCGTAGGGCAGACCCCCACTGCCACCACCGAGCCCCAGGCTGAGCATGGGCCTGTGGGCCCCCCTCAGTGGAGGGGGCGGCCCGGGACAGTCCTGCACATTGCCAGCACAGTAGCGCTCGGCGACGGGCAGGGCCAATGAGCAGCTGAAGGAGAGCTGGGAGCTGGAAGGGTGCTGACCCAGCAGCCCCTGGATAGAGGAAGAGCGCTGGAGGGAGGTGACCAGGCCTGCCTCACGCCTGCCTTCTGGTTGGCTGAGCAGGGCGAGAGGGAGGGGCTGAGGGTGCTGGGGCCAAGACGGACCCACAGGGTTGTCGCCGCCTGGGCAATGAGAAAAACAAATGCGTTTTTAAAACCGCTTTTAAAATGTATATTTTACACACACATATAATATACACACACACACACACACACACACACAC
>JAOVYW010000042.1:364376-381275 GCA_025775045.1 Hiodon tergisus
ACACACACACACACACACACACACACACACACACACACACACACACACACACACACACACACACACACACACACGTGACCTGATGAGCAATAACCTAGCCAAGCACTTCTGGTTGCTTACGGGAGAAAACTATCGGTCAGATTTGTTGAGTGGACAAGTATCCAGTACCCTGATACACATGCATGTCCAATACAGGGGCTAGAGCATCTCACTGGCGGACATGTACGACACCCCTCACCTCCCTGGGATGGACTTCTGATGGCTAAGGCAATCTATATTGTAGTCTTATGCAGTATTTGGCAAAAGGATGCAATGGAATTTAAAGCCTAATAAACTTGATATGTGAGCCAACATTTTGATCCAGGGATGAAACCAAGGCAATTAGAAACTTACAATGACTTTCTTTTGAAGTGGGGGAGGGTTGAGAATTTAAAAAATGAAGGCACTCTATGAGGCATTTGTCAATTAGAAAAATCTTCTCTCACAATAAAACAATGAAGGCATATTACAGTGTAGGGAACGATGACTTTAGCCTGATCTGGGCAGTGAAAGCAGGAGGTGCAGCATAGCATATTTTGGAAATATCTACAGACTGCATCCGGAGATCACAGGATGAGATTGGAAAAAATCGGTAGGCGGTGGCGCCTACAGTATAGTCCTCCTCCATACTGGTTCTCCTGGGTGGTGGATCTCCTGACTGTGAGGTTCTTCTGACCTGAGGAAACCGCGACCCGGCACGCTGGGCGTGTCTGACGCTTCCCCTCCGCTGTGGTCTCGATGATCTCCGTCTAAGCCCGGAGCAGACGACACTGCAACTACAAGCAGGGCAAGACAAGGGCGTGATTTGGGCTCCCACATAGAGGCTGATGTTAAAATGCTAGAATGTGCAGTAGGAGTAATAACCACACGTGAAGAATCTGGCGTTTTCTGCTCACGCTGCACATTAGACAACCAGTGAGGGACGCTGCAGAGTTAGGTGGGTGACCGATTAACGCCAGCCCTGGGGCCTAGGGGTTAGGGCCAGCCAAAGGGCAAGATCCATTTGGACAGCTTATTTTCCCCATCTGTATGTGTACAACAAGAGAGTCCTGCAAAGTATCTAGAAAGACACTGAACAAAGACACTTGTTTGTTGGTATTGCATGGGAATAAAGGTGCCGAGATAAACTATGCTAATTCTGACCGTGCGGATGAAACGACACGAGGTGCCGTGGCAACCCTGGGTATCCCAGATCAATTGATCCTATTCTTTCCGGCACTGAATTCCCCAAGGCATGCAGTGCCTGCGGTAACATGCTGCTGTGACAATGTGATGTTGCAATCCAAGGGCATGGTTTGAGTCTGGGAAACCTCTGTGTGAGGCATCGTTGGGACTTCACCACTCCCAATGGCTGCTTGTTGGGCCCCTGAGTGGATCCAGGTTAGCCCAGTGGTCAAACAGGCCCATCACTGGTACTGTGGATTATAGTTTTCCCTAGTGGTGCATCAGTGATTTCAACAGTTTAACACTTGAGCATGGAAAAGCTGTTCCTATATTTTATACTTGCAGAGTTGAATGTAGAAGTGAACAATAGGCTCGTAAACAACTGGGTTGGATGGAGTGGAAGAAAAGGAGAAGGGCCAGAGAGGTGGAGGAAACGGGGGTGGTTTTTAAAGGAAGAGATAAAGTACCAGGCTTTAGATACATTTCCAGGTTATGCCTGTGTGAGTTCACCTTTTGTCCTCAGATTCAGGACCTTTCAGCCTTAGCTCCGAGGATTGAAACAGGCGACCTCCATGGCAGTGACATTCAGAGACCCCTCAGATGCTTACATCCTGCTGGCTCCTAGTTCAGAGGTGATTCCCAGCCATTGGTCCCTGTGTGGGTCCCCTGTGCACGTAACACGGCCAGAGGCCCGGACAGACGAGAGTGATGGTGCCTTTCCCAGGGGAGAAATGACCATCTGTGGCGTGTAGTATTCCGCAGAGTAGGTTTTACCCCTGTAAGCTTTTTTAGGTGGCCACATGAAGGCCGTTCCTGCTGGGGGTTTATATAACTAGGCTGGCAGTCTGTGAATCCTGGATGGCATGAGACTTCAGTCCTCTCACGCATTTCCTTTTGGGGCTATATAAAGTGTTTTGTTTTGTTTTTCTGTGTGTGTTATTGCTTTGCTAGGTTTGGCAGATTGTCCTTAGTGCTGGTATAACAGGAAGAATGAAGTGTGCCTAGGCATACAGACTAGTCCACACATATGCCCGGGTGCTTCAGAATGCTAAGGACCGCAGAACTGTGCAGCCCTCGCTGCCTGGCGGATGCAGGAGGACAGCCTGTGCTGCCTGGGTCTGGACTGGAACCTCTGCAGCGTACGCTCCATCTTGCAAGTGCGCAGGGTTTTGGAGGGGATCATCTCTGCAGGGTGTGATGTTGCGTTGCCGCATGGCCGAACTGTCTAATCAAATTTTAATGGTTTGTCCCTCAAAGAGGTGACTGCGAAGTGAAGCACAACTTAAGACATAGGGTGTCAACAGTTGTGTTGTCCTCAAAATCCTCTGCAAAGTCACTTTCTCACACCATACAAATTGCTGCAGATATTGTTTTCCAGACGGTCCAAATTGTTCTTATAGGCCAGAAAAGGGTGTAATAATTATGTTTATCATAATCCCCCCACCCCCAAAGAATTCCTCCCGGTCTCTGTTTCTCAGAGTCTCCTCCCTCTTTCCCTCTCCCAGTGTCTGCGTTGAGGTTGCCAGACTGTCAGCTTGCGACACAGTCTTCCCGGGACAAAGCTCCCCTTCTTAACGGGAAAGCCCCCACCCATCCCGGAATTCTCCCCTCGCCTACGGGTACAGAGAAGGCCAGGGTGATGTCGGCAAAGGGGGAGGGGGAAGGAACCAAGGCACCGTTGCTGTCCCTTCAGATGCTCTGGAACCCGTGTCTGGGGGAGATCTCCCCCGAAAATGTGGATACTGTGTCATGCACTCAAGCTTTTTGTGAGGTGCGGTTCTGGACTGTTTGGTCTGACTATTTGTGTGTGAAGGTTCAGGACTGTTTGGTCTGACTATTTGTGTGTGAAGATTCAGGACTGTTTGGTCTGACTTCATGAGGGACGGTTCAGGACTGTTTGGTCTGAGAATTCATGTGGGGTGGTTCTGGACTATTTGGTCTGACTTTTTGTTAGTGGAGGTTCTGGATTGTGGTCTGACTATTCGTGAGTGATGGTTCTGAACTGTTTGGTCTGACTGTTCGATTTGTGAGTGACGGTTCTGGACTGTTTGGTCTGGGTATTCATGTGGGGTGGTTCTGGACTGTTTGGCCTGACTATTCGTGTGTGGAGGTTCTGGACTATTTGTGTGTGAAAGTTCTGGACTATTTGGTCTGAGTATTCATGAGGGCGGTTCTGGACTGTTTGGGCTGAGTATTTGTGAGAGGTGGTTCTGGAATGTTTGGTCTGACTATTTGTGTGTAGAGGTTCTGGATTGTGGTCTGACTATTCGTGAGTGACTGATCTGGACTGTTTGGTCTGACTATTTGATTTGTGAGCGACGGTTCTAGACTGTTTGGCCTAACTATTCGATTTGTGAGCGACAATTCTGGACTGTTTAGTCTGAGTATTCATGTGGGGTGGTTCTGGACTGTTAGGTCTGACTTTTAATAAGTGGAGGTTCTGGACTGTTTGGTTTGACTATTCGTTTGTTGTGACAGATATAGCCAGTGGTTTGCTAAGTGATGAGTAGATATTAAAAAGAACCAGCATGCAAGTTGTCCATATGAATTGTTTTTAGAAAAAAAAACTTCATTGCCATGGCCAGTCAGAAAGGCTATTGGTGCTTGGTATAATCAACCATTTTCTCTGGATCTTGGAAGCTGAGATACTTAAATGTTCCAAAAAATCGGCCCGCCGATTCTAATGCCATTTGCAGATTGATACCGGGAGTGTACAGCGTCTCTTGCCGTGGCGGCTGGTCAGTAGGGGCGTGCTCCCTTCAAGTTATCCAGAGAAGAAGGCCACTTAAACATGTTAAACATAAGTTAATTATATGTTGCAAAATAATTATGAAATAAAATGATTTAATAGTACTTATCACCTGGTAGTCATGTTTGCGTTTATTAAAAAATGTTATCAAAAAATTGTATTTGGTTCATTTCCGTGTGCAGGGCGCCAGCCAAATTAGTGTGTATGTAGGTCCTTAAACATTTGGCAAGCAGGTGACCTGAGGCTGCTCTCTAATTGGTTGCTTCAGATTTTCAACTGGACGCAGCTCTCTGAGCCCCGGACACTCCCACTTTTGTTGGTAGCGAATCAATATTGTTTTTATATTTTTGACCTCATGTGATTGGACAATTCTCGACCGTTCTCAACGGCATTCTTTCCCGCTCAGCAGCTCGTTAGTTGACCGGTACTGCAAAAGATTGTTGTAAACCCTGTTAAAGTAGAACCGGCAAGTTTCAGGTTGGCGCAGGATTTCTTCCATGTGAAAGAAAATTCAGTTTTATCTTTATAAGAAAACCCTTTCACCTGAAGAAAAAAAGATAATGGAGCTTGTACTGGATCGACCCGATTGACAAATTCAGCCGCAGTCAAGTGATCGTGGACGAGCTTACATCAGGGGTTTCTCCAGCTCTTGTTATGGCAAACGGAGTTAGCTAGCTGAATGCCCTGTAAGTAATGTCTTTTATTGTTTTCCCTGTTTGCTATTTCAAAGTCCTGGCACCGAAGCATTGTGGACAGCGAGGGGGGTATGAGACTTAAAACATCTTTCTGAAGAATGCGAATGGCATGACAGTAGCCACAGCCATCTAGACAATGTTATGAGGCTACAGGTTTTTGGGAAGCATAGCATTGCTGATCAGCTAGATGAAGGCTACAGGATTGACGCTAGAAGAGGTGACAGAAAATCAACACATCCTGTCTAGAATAATAGACTGTGTGAAATTTTGTGGCGCTTTTGAGCTGGGTTTGCGTGGCCATGATGAGAGTGAGAGCTCGGATAAGCCCGGAATATTCCGTGGGTTGGTGGATTTTGTTGCTTCCCTTGATGGTGTTGAAAGAGCACCTTGAGAATGCTACTGTGTTTAAGGGAACTTAGAAAACTGTGCAGAACAAACTTTTGGGGACTGTATGTTGTCTGTTGTGAGGGAACACATAATCAAAGAGGCACAGAGCAGTGATTTTCTCTCATATATTTTCGGTGCTTTTAAATGTTTGTTTAAAAAGTTTGTGCCCTCCCAAAATTTTAAGCACCAGCCGCCACTGGTATCTTGTTGTCTTATCAATAGCCTGCTTGCTATCAGTGTGTTTGGGGATGTGCTTTTCCTCCGGTTAGCACTGAACCTGTGATTCCGGCTGCGTGGGCTGCAGGGTGTTAATTACGGGTGGCTTGAAGACGGTTAGATCGGGGGGAGGTATGTCGCACCTCTCCCGCTGTGTGGCGGCGGCTTCCGTACTTTCGAGAAAAGATTAATTAACTCTATTTGGCATTGAAAAATTTGTGGCATAACACAAAAGTAATCAGAAGGCCCCGCAAGTCACTAGTCTCCAAACCCTGTTCCTGTAGAACCGTATCCTAAATAAACCTTGTCTGTAATAGCCTTTAATAATTGATATTATTTATAAAGTAGTTTTCATTTTACAGTTGTAGAGAAACCTGTCATTCAATGAAATTGTGGCCAGATGCTTGTCTAAGGAGACTTATTTCCTGAATTATCTTTCAGTGAGCCATTAGCAACCAGACACAAGTAATTTATGGCAACATACAAAACCAGTTGAATTAGGAGTGCTACTCTAGGCTGCTTCATGCCCTGAAAGAGGGTCCAGACTCGTAGGGCTCTGTCTGGGTGAATGTGGGACAGAGAGTAGAGGCCACACAGCGGAGTGACTTCGCAGGAAATTCTAGCTGTAACCCTGGTGCATGTGAAGGCTCAGAGTCACCACGGGTCAGTCTCCGGCGGGGGCGTCTGGGGGGCAGGGCAGGGGTAGGGGGGTACTTATGTCAGTTTCATGGGAGTGCCTTCTCTGGTGGACTGGGAGAAGGTTAAAGCTATGTGTGTGTGTGTGTGTGTGTGTGTGTGTGTGTGTCTATGCTCATGCTTGGGTGCCTGTGTGGGGAAATTGCTAACTGTGGCCCTGGTTAACCCCTGGGTGAGATCTGATGTTCCCCTTTCTGCCCAATTCCTGCATCCGTCTGGTTGACGTGGTTGTTGAAGCCGCTGACGTCACTTCCCGAGGTCACAAGATCAGGCCACCGGAACATTGCGGTCAATGCCATTTCATATAACTCTGTGTTTTGACACTGACTGCCCTGACTTACTTCCAATCGAAATCTGGTCTTGCAGTTCAGTGGAAGTCACCCTTTGCAGCAGAAGAATGGTTGCAATATCGACACTAGCAAGTTAGAAACCCGATCATCTCTATGTCAGTCCTGATCTTTGTCATGCCGGCCTGCCGTCCAACAGCAGCGCTGATGTTTTCACCTACATTAAACAGAACCTTCCCTCCTCCCGTTGCTGCTGACCACTTTACACAAAAAGACCATCGCTTTTATCAGTGTCTGTTTGACATGTTCATTATATGTGATTAGAGTTATCTCAGCAGGACACAGGCCAGTGTCAGCCAGTTTATTCTTGGCTTGATGTACTGTAGATTACTATCTACAAAGAGCCATTATCGATCCATTGATCTCCTTTGATTGAGAGGTTAGGGAAAAACCTTGTAACGAAGTAACTTTAAAGGATTGTATGCATGTATGGTTTTACAAGCATTTACCTGGAATGTGACATTTTAGCCTTTGTTCATTCTTCATGTACTTTTATATGTGCAGGAATAGTGTTTTGGTATTCCTGGTTACAGGCAGCATTTTCTCTGTTGTAACCCTAGCGTTTTCAAAGTAAATCATTAAAAAAAAAAGCATACACGATTGTTGACTGCAAAGAACAGGTATATGTGATGAGACCCTCCTGCCTACCCCTCTGGGCCACTCTGGACGAGAGCGCTGGCTCTGTGAGTAAACGCAGGCCACAGACGCTGCAAGGACATGGTGACCGCGGCGTGCGGTTGAACCGAGTCCACTCATGGCGCTCGCTTTTCAGAGCGGCGCGGGCTTCCGTTGCATTGCGAGAGACATCAGATACTGGGCAGGGCGACATGAACCGATCCCTACCCCAGAAAGCCTGGGTTCACGCGCCACATTCCTTTGTGACGCTAAAACCACTCGTCTCAGAGCTGCCAGAGAAAATACAGGATGTTAGTCCACGGCCCGTGGAGGGAGGCAGAGGGGGACACAGATGAGGGAGAGAGATAGAGAGATAGGGAAGGAAGGAGTGCCCCACTCCAGTGAAAATGGGGAAATGCAGAGCAGAAACACAAATATGTAGTTCCCTTCTCTCTGGGACTCAGGTACATTTTTCCATCTGCTTGTGAAGGACCAGGTCCTCAATAGGCAGTAGCAATTTGTGTTCGTTAGCACTACGAGTAAGTCAGATTAGTTCCCCATTTCACATCCCTTCTTTAAGAAAGGATTTTTCGTACTTTATATCTTGTACTTTTGGCTGAGATTGGGACCTGAAACTAAATGAACGTGATTGATAGTGTGGGGAGGTATATAGAGGCATTGCACAATGTTATTGTCCCGGGATGCGTTACAGACACGCGTTTCCTTATCAGGGTTCTAGGCTGGAGCCGTTTTTTGGGTTTTTCAGCTCAGCACCATTGGAACAGGCTGAAGCAAACTACACCCCCACAGTACAGGTTGTGCTGGGAAGATAAATCCAGCAGCCCGGCTACCTGGTTCGCTCAAGTCTAAAAACACAGTAACAATGACGGCGTATATTGCCACAGATTTTGAAATTGCTGTATCACTCTGCGTGTGTGTTTGACAGACACAGCCGGCAGGGCAGTGTGTAACGCCAAACGAGGAGGAAGTGAAAGACTTCTGTGTGGGTGCGTTTGTGTCTACTGGCGAGCGTGTTTGCATGTTTGTTTGTTGGTTGCCATGCCGTTTGTTGGTATCGCTCTCACTTTGACTCCTGCAAGTCTCTCGGTAGTTACACTTGAATGTTTTTGTCTTGCCTGGTGATCAGGTCGTTGATGCACACCCTTCGAAAGTGCACTGTTTCCATGGATGGGAATGATGGCAATCAGTGAACCCTCCACAATAGTTGCCTTGGAGCGTTTTGTAGAAAAGTACATCAGTTGTTTTATATACTTGTTACGGATGGTCAGGGATTGTCTCTTCAGGTTGTAAATCTTATGAAGTGTAAGTTCTTGTTTGTGGTTATGGGTGTGGTGAGCTTTATTTTTTTTCATCTAAGGTTAACAATACCAAAAGAAAACACTGAGAACGCTGTGATTGGTTATAGCTAAAGAAACACAGAGAACGCTGTGATTGGTTATAGCTAAAGAAACACAGAGAACGCTGTGATTGGTTATAGCTAAAGAAACACAGAGAACGCTGTGATTGGTTATAGCTAAAGAAACACTGAGAACGCTGTGATTGGTTATAGCTAAAGAAACACAGAGAACGCTGTGATTGGTTATAGCTAAAGAACACTGAGAACGCTGTGATTGGTTATAGCTAAAGAAACACTGAGAACGCTGTGATTGGTTATAGCTAAAGAAACACAGAGACCGCTGTGATTGGTTATAGCTAAAGAAACACAGAGAACACTGTGATTGGTTATAGCTAAAGAAACACAGAGAACACTGTGATTGGTTATAGCTAAAGAAACACAGAGAACGCTGTGATTGGTTATAGCTAAAGAAACACTGAGAATGCTGTGAATGGTTATAGCTAAAGAAACACAGAGAACACTGTGATTGGTTATAGCTAAAGAAACACAGAGAACGCTGTGATTGGTTATAGCTAAAGAAACACTGAGAATGCTGTGAATGGTTATAGCTAAAGAAACACAGAGAATACAGTCACTGATTTGCACTGTTGTATTTATCTTGAGATTTAATTTAACTAAGTTTGGTTTAGCTAGCTAGCAATGATAAGTTAGTTAATAATCTGCTGTAAAAAAAAATTTTAATGGCATATTTTAACCATATATTATTTGAACATTAATTTAAGCAACAGATAATCAATGCACTCTATGTTTATAGCTATATAGCTACACGGTCACGCCCCCAATTCGAGAGGGGCGTGTCACTGGACAAAAAAAAGGCACAAACCAAATGTAGAAGATGAGCTCATGTCTTCTTACAGTGCATAATGTTTCTTTTGTTAAAAAGTGTGTGTGTGGGGGTGGGTGTGGGGGTCCTGGCTGTGTGATTTATTTAGGGGCGACGGTTCCCCCTTCTCCTGACCCTCCTTCCCTCCACAGTCCTTTTGGCCCAGCCCATCGAGAATGAGAGCATGGAGGGCAAAACCCTGAAGATCACAGACTTTGGATTAGCGCGTGAGTGGCACAAAACCACCAAGATGACCACGGCGGGCACCTACGCCTGGATGGCGCCAGAGGTCATCAAATCCTCCACCTTCTCCAAGGGCAGTGACGTGTGGAGGTGAGCTGGGGGCGAGC
Organism: Hiodon tergisus; assembly: GCA_025775045.1. Taxonomy (NCBI): domain Eukaryota; kingdom Metazoa; phylum Chordata; class Actinopteri; order Hiodontiformes; family Hiodontidae; genus Hiodon; species Hiodon tergisus. The sequence continues at coordinate 373,875 of JAOVYW010000042.1, forward strand.
AGACGCAGGGCTTTCTCCACTACAGCAGGCTGGTGTGAGTGCTGCTGGAGGTGCAGGGATTTCTCCACTATATGTCTGTCAGGGCACCCCTTGCTGCCAGGAAAATACTATTGAAAGCTAAACCAATGGAGCAGGGAGTTTCTCTAACACGGTCATTTGCTATGCCTTTCAAAAGACACATTAACATGTTGTATTGAGGGATCACACGTTATGGTCTTCAGTATGGAGGCAGCAGGTTTAAATCCTGAGTGGGACGTTGAAGCTTAACCCACAGATAAAGTCACTTCAGGGTGATTATGTCTGCATAAGAACAGAAAACGATGATGATGTTGACAATGATATGGGTTGTACAAGCAGCAGCCCAGCAACAGCCAGAGTTAGTCGGGGTGTAATCCCATTTTACACCACTGCCGCAACGCTCTGCTCGGTGAGTTACAGACGTTACAATTTCCCACAAATTGTTCAGTCATCCCATGCCCTTAGAGTTAAGGCACTTTTTGAAACGCATTGCTTTAGGCCATCCTTAGAAAATCTCTGTCCATAAGGTTTAACTGACCAGTAACCTTCATGAACGGCAGATCAATGTCGATGATTTGGTAAGTGAAATGGGTAGATTGAAACTGCATATATGACACAAGTAAAACTTGTAAGGAAGGGGTGCCCTTAGGAGAGCCCTGTCTTTAGTTCAAAATCCTAGATTTCAGAGATACAAATAATAGCATGTAGCATATAGGAAGAGCCTATATATGAGCCCTCAGAACTTTTTAGCATTGTTTTATTAATTACTTTCTCACTGCTAACGTCTACGCACAAACAAGCTTGAATTTAAAAGTTTCAAATGCTGTGTGTGTTTTGATGCTCAGCTATTACTGATATTTAATTCTATGTAAAGATGGAAACCTTCAGTGTGGTAAGAGGTGGGGGCGGGGGGCGTTGTTGTGGTTAGGCACTGGGCTAGTGCACAGCAATACGTTGTTTCAACATGTCTCTCCTTCAAACACACTGCATTGTTACTATGGTGAATGTCCACCATTGTGAATGGTAACTGTGTAAAACGCATGCTAGCTCCTCTGCGTTAGTTTAACTGTCCATCAATGTAGCTGGGCTGGTCTGTGTTCCAGTTTATTGTCTGGTCATAAATCTTTTCAGCTGTAGGCTAGCGCGTATCAGATCCGTTTATACCCGGGTATCACAGAGTGGCCTGTTTGGGGTGTGTTGGTCAGGCTCCAGTTTTCTGTACTTTGACATATTGTGGTTTCGGAAGCCCGTCTGAAGGTAAAAAAAGGCGGACCCTGTTGCCGAGTCACAGCGCCCATGCCATAATTAAAAGCCTAAATAAAAACTATGTGGACTGCAAGCCCTACTTAAAGGTTTCCGGAATCTGAGACTGTGAGTTTAATGGTTTCTCTCTGGCCTGCTGGGGAGTCATTCACTGGTGCAGGTCCAAGACTTCAATCTCACTGTGCGGAAACTGTGTATGTGCATGTGTGTGTGTGCATATACGGGTGCATGTCTGTGTGCACGTGTGCATGCGTGTGTGCGTTTGCTAGTGCATGTGCACGTGTGTGTGCGTATGTGTGCGCGTGTGCATGCACGTGTGTGCATGTGCATGCACGTGTGTGCGTGTGCATATACGTGTGCGCGAGGACGTTTGTCCGTTTCCAGCGGTGCTCTGACTCTCTCTCGTCTGTGCGTGTGTCCCAAACTGCAGCTATGGGGTACTGTTGTGGGAACTGCTGACAGGCGAGTCCCCCTACCGGGGCATCGACGGGCTGGCCGTGGCGTACGGAGTGGCTGTCAACAAGCTGACTCTCCCAATTCCCTCCACCTGCCCGGAGCCGTTTGCTCAGCTGATGGCGGGTGAGAGTCCCCCTTCCACCAATGCAAGGAAAGGTCCACACTGTTGCCTCCTGTGAGAAAGTCTCCCTACTCATCCTGTACTCATCCTAGTTCTTTATGGCAGTGGTATAGAACCATAATCCTGGGTGGTTTTGTGGTTTTTTTAAATGCCATTACTCACTCTCTTCAATGGCAAATGCGTATCCTACGACAATTGTGTCCTGAAGTTTTACAGGAGGTTGCTGTTAAAAGCTGTGAAAAGCAGACCACATATTCAAGTGGCAGCTCAATCAACCCTGAATGAGTGGTGCTTGGCATTTCACTGGGGGGCTCCAGGACTGGATTGAGTACTGCTTCTGTATGACTATATGCAAAGCATCCCGAGGGCGGATTCATCTCCATCATTGCAAGGATAACGATGCATGAGCAGAGTTTTGCGGCTCTGCCACTGCACTGAGAATAAGAGAGCAGCAAGCCCCACAGACAGACATACTGCATAGGACCACAGATCCCGTGGATCTATATAGGGATTGAACAGTGAGCAGTGTTCAGGATGTGGTCCTATGGGCGCTGGCAATGAACAGCATGTATTATTTTGGGATGGGATTCTATAGTTAACATAGCAAATAAATAGTTAAGCACTGATCCCGCAGGATTGTATGGAGACTCTGTATAATTATGGGTAGGGTTTTGGGTCCTTCTAGGGTAAATGGATAGCATGTAAAATAAATGCTAGAGAGTGAGGAGTGTATTGACTGATTGGTTCTGCACAGAGTGCTGGGACCAGGATCCTCACCACCGGCCCAGCTTCGCCTCCATCCTGGAGCAGCTGTGTGCTCTGGAGCAGCAGGTGATGGACGAGATGCCCCAGGACTCCTTCCACTCGCTGCAGGAGGACTGGAAGCTGGAGATCCAGGACATGTTTGATGAGCTGCGTGCCAAGGAGAAGGTAAGGTTCTGTGAAATATGAGTATTCCTGCACTATACTGCAATCTATTCTATATGTCTCCAATGTGTACCATTTGCTTGCAAATGGTCATGCAAATAAAGCACATATGAATTGTGTGGATCAGGGCACATACTGTGAGTGAACAGGGGATACCATCATCACGTAAAGCTATTGTCTGTAAGTTTACATTTTTGTTCTTAGCAAATGTTTTTTTATCCAAAGCTTCTTACAGAGCTTACAATTGCTACATTCATCCACTTATACAGCTGGATATTTTACTGAGGCGATTCAGGTTAAGTACAACAGCTGGGTTGGGATTTGAACCAGGAACATTTCAGTTACAAGCCTGCTGCCTTAGTCACTACACCACCTGCTGCCCGCGTATGTGCAGGTGAGTGACAGGGTCCCTGTGTGCAGCTGTGGATGACTGATGGACGCGCTAACATTTCCACCCATCAGGAGCTCCGGTGTCGCGAGGAGGAGCTGAAGCGCGCCGCCCTGGAGCAGAAGTCCCACGAGGAGTTCCTGAGACAGCGGGAGCAGCAGCTGGCCCAGTGGGAGCAGGACGTCTTCGAGAGGGAGCTCAGCTTGCTCATCCTGCACATGAACCAGGAGAAGCCCAACGTCAAGAAGCGCAAGGGGACCTTCAAGAAGCACAAGCTGAAGGGCAAGAACGGCGAGAAGATCAGCATGCCACAAGGTAGGGGGCGCCGTTTCACACACACGCCCAGCCTTCTCCTATAAGAGTACCCTGGTTGAAGTTTTCCAATAGGTGCTCTGTTCTCATCTGCATGGGCACTGCTGATGTATATGAATGCATAACGTGTAAAGAGTATTTTATCATCCCTGAAATATTAAGGAAACAAAGCGATTGCATTTAAAAGACGGGACCCGGAGGAACATCGTGCAGTTTTTGTTTGCCCCTCTCTCACATGTGATCAGAGCTTGGGTCCATTTTGGCTGGAAGCTCTTTGTTCCATCGACCGAAAGTACTGAGGGTTTTAGAAGCAATTGTGTAAACTGCAGAACATTACATTACGAGTGTTGGGGGTTGACAAAGGCTTAGGGTAACTCTAGTTCTCTCGCATGTGAGACTTGTCAGACAATTCCCCATAGTTTCATTTGTTCTCCCTGTAAAATATTCTGACATGTGATGATGAATTGATTGTTCCTCACTTCTCACACATATAAATTCCCTCACACATATGTTCACTTGCGTCTGTACATGACCTATAACACACACACATAGTCGTGCGCACACAGACAGTCGTACACACACACACAAACACAGTCCCAAGCACACAGACAGTCGTACACACACACACACACACACACACCCACGCACACACACACAGACAGTCGCATGCACACACACACACGAACACAGTCGTGCGCACGCAGACAGTCGCACGCACACACATACACACAGACAGTCCCACACACACACACACACACAGTCGCACGCACACACACAGTCGTACAGACAGTCGCTCACTCACACACACACACAGTCGCACGCACACACACAGTCGTACAGACCGTCGCTCACACACACACACACGCTCACTCACACACACCTCACACACACAGACAGTCGTACCCACACAGTCGCTCACACACACACACACACACACACACACAGACAGTCGTACACACACACATGCACACACACAGTCGCACGCACACAACCAGTCGCACACACGCACACACACAGTCGCATGCACACAGTTGCGCGCACGCACACACACACACACACACAGTCGCTCACACACAGACAGTCGCTCACACACACACACACAGTCGCTCACACACACACACCCGCGCGCACACACACAACCAGTCGCACACACACACACACACACACACAGTCGCATGCACACAGTTGCGCGCGCACACACACACACAGACAGTCGCTCACACACACACAGACACACACACACACACAGACAGTCGTACACACACACACACACACACACACACACACACAGACAGTCGCTCACACACACACAGTCGCTCACACACACACACGCACGCGCACGCGCACACACACAGACACACACAGACAGTCGTACACACACACACACACACACACACACACACACACAGACAGTCGCTCACACACACACAGACACACACACACACACACACACACAGACAGTCGTACACACACACACACACACACACACACACACATGCCCTTTGTAGCGTTTTGGACGGCCTAGTCATGCTGGCTGTTGTTCAGCGCGAGGCGGTCAGTTCGGTGGGACTTACCGCCCTGCCACTCCCTCCCTGGCTTCCTGTTGGCTAGCCTATCCTCCTCGTTTCCAAGGCAGCCAGGTCCAGACCTAGAATAGCAGGTCTCTCTCTCTCTCTCTCTCTCTCTCTCTCTCTCTGTCTGTTTCTCTGTCTCTGCCTCAGTATTGTGGAGGAAGCTTCATGACTTTTCTGTTTCCACTCATTGCAATCATAAACCTTGCAGTCGTTATCCAGTTTAACTTTCTATAACATCCCATCCAATGTTTCACAGCTTCCTGACATTTTGGGTTCATCATATACCTTGATGGGTGTTAATGTCTTCATTTTAGTCTTAGTTCTGTCTTAGTTTAGTAATTCCAGTCGGTTGCCTTAATTGAACGTTAACATTGTAGAAAAACTGATTTTTTAAAAAAATGTTTAAAAAAATATTGAGATTCATTGCAATAATGACAATGTTATCATGCTCGCTTGTTTTAGTCTTAAAGATGGACTCCAGAATTTTGCATGTAATGTAATTGTTCAGAAGTGTGGTGTGTTGGCAAGCGTGGCGTGTTGGCATGTGTTCCTGTGGTCATTACTTCACAACGTAAACGGTTACTGTTTACCAACAATATGTCCAGTATGTACTCCAGTCATTGCCTAGTAAATATTAACACATGACTTCCTTTTTAAAAACAATAAAAAGCACATTAAGGGGCCTTAACCCTGTGGTTTGATTAACATATGTTTGTTTAGTCAAGAAAGCACTGAGAAATTGCCTTAGCGGAGTGGCTTACAACTGAACACTGGCAAGGAAAGATCACTTCAGAGTAAACACGTCTTGGTTAAGAAACATCTCAGCTCCTGGACAGAAAATATAATTTCTTCTTGAAAGGATGAGAAAGATTTTTTTCTAGGGGACTATGAGACTCAGAAGTCATTTTTCCGTCATAATTTTAATGTTTGCCACTTCTGATTCAGCTCCTCTCTTTAAACTACTGATAATCCACCCTCTCAATTCTGTCTCACTCCACAATTGATTTAGTAGAGGAGCTGGAAAAAGTTTTTCCAAAAAATAACTTTAATTGATGAATTTTCCTGAACATTGACAGGAACGTTGTTATAGAGATCCAGATGTTCCCTTCCCTCACACTGAGTATGGCACTCAGTGGAGCTATAGCAAATATGCAGCTGATCTAATACATTGTCAGAGAATAGTGATATAATGCAAAACAATCTGACCCATATTTACACCGTCGAACAATTAACTACCCTACCAACAAAATTTTGAAGGTTATACAGTTGGGCTTGGAAGTATGGGTTAATCATACATTGAACTTCCTGATTGCTTCTTTGATTTATTCACCAAGGTTTTGGCCTTTGTGAGGGTAAGACTAAACGGGCATTGTATATCAAATGAGGTACACCCATCAGTATTATATCACACTTGGTAATCACTTAACTGTTCAAAGCAACATATTCAGAATGGATAAATTAATCTAATATCCCTGTCTCGAACGGCATCCCACGACCCAGTTACACGTGGTAGGAAACTCAGTGGGCTTGGAAGCAGCAACACTGGGATCTTCCCTGGGATCCACCCCCAGGTTTCCGTGTCAAAGACTGCCCTCTCCAGTTGTTGTACCCAAAACCAGATCAAAATTAAACCAAGCAAAATGACTGTCCCGTGATGAAACAAACACCACATGTTGGAGACCTTGTGTGTCTCCTTACTGCTCATAAATGTATTATTATATTCTTGTGTGTATCCATGTTTAGTACACTTAAAGTGCTATTTAAAAATATGGATTGTCATACGAATTGATTTTCTTTATCTCGTGAGAATGCCCTAAATGCCTTGGGTACCTATTCATCACAATCCCAAACATTGCAATGTGATTCAAAGGAATAAAATGCCTTTTCAATCATTAAAAACTATTATAGTGCTTACAAAAACTTGTAAAGCAAAAAAGCTTTGGTTACAATTCTGAGGTTTTCTGTGTCACTTCCTCAGACTTCATTCACAAGATCACAGTGCAGGCGTCTCCAGGACTGGAGAAGAGGAAGAACTCTCCGGACCTGGGCTCTGGATCCTCCCCGTCCTTCGGTCCTCGCTTTCGTGCCATCCAGCGTGAGCCCGCCTCTCGACCATCCACTACCCCACCCTCTTACTCTGCCTACACAGTTAGCCTACACCCCAGTCACATGTACTCAACCCCACATACGTTAGTCCACCTCAGAAACACTAACTCAACCCCACACACGTTAGTCCACCTCAGAAACACTAACTCAACCCCACATACGTTAGTCCACCTCAGAAACACTAACTCAACCCCACATACGTTAGTCCACCTCAGAAACACTAACTCAACCCCACA
>JAOVYW010000042.1:381638-393717 GCA_025775045.1 Hiodon tergisus
GTTAGTCCACCTCAGAAACACTTACACTACCCCACACACGTTAGTCCACCTCAGAAACACTTACACTACCCCACACACGTTAGTCCACCTCAGAAACACTTACACTACCCCACACATTTTAGTCCATCCCAGTCAGACTTACACTACCCCACATATTCCATTGAGCATCCTCTGCAGTTTCTGTTTTTCGCCAGACAGGGGAGATCTTGTTCAATTTTTTAAACACGCAAGCAGCTATGTACTTACAGTTTAAGTACATACATGCTTTTTTATTATGCTTAGTGGTTTAGTCTTTGTTATTAATGACATGTTTAATCTTGTGTAAAGATTCACATTCATTTTGGATTACTTTAATAATTAGTTAATTTCCTGGAAACGGTTTCCATGGTCAATGGTAATATTTGGTTTTAGATGTATTAATAATGTAGCATCTGAGGGAGTTTGCCCTTAGATACTCAAGGTTTTGAAAAGTGTACCAATGAAGAAGCTATTGATAAGTTTTTCATTTTTGTTCTTGATGAATAGTTTTGGCCGCAAATGATATCAATGAAAATGCTAAACTGACTGAAAAAGTTTGGCTGTATTTGAATTGTTGATCGATCAGAAGTAGACTGAAGCAGAAAAGTGGATTGATATGTAGAATTTCAGCCAATACATTTTTTGCTGGAAGTGGATTTTACAAATTGAGATTTTGCCATTAATTTACAAAGATTGAAGCTCTAAAAAAAAAAACCACCAGTTTAATTAAAGGAGATGTGTCTTTAATGTAATGGAGTCTTGTTGAAAGCCATTAGATTTTCTTCTAAGCAAGTTCACGACTAAGGCCTACACTTGCAGTGCAACGCCTGCCGAAAGGTTTAGTCTATAAAACATCCCCCCTGTTAACGCATGGTTACCAGTCCGTGTTTGTCAGTCATCGTCAGAAGTTCCGTTTAGGGTGACAGCACTCAACGCGCTGCTGTGTGTGTCAGACTCCCCCGAAACCGCCTTCACACCTATCTTGCTCGGGGCGACACCTCCACTACCCCGTTTAAGAAGTGCGAATTTCCCGAAGAAGTGCAAGCCCACTCTCTTTGGAAAGAATTCACATTTCCTCATTGTATCCGAAAAAGTACTCGAGGACACCCTTTTGGCCCTGCACCCTTGAGTATGTATGCATGTAACAGTGAGCCTCTCTCTCTGCAGTCAGCCCCAGTGAGAACAACCGGATGTTTGGTCTCCTGCCCAACAAGCAACCCAACAGCGACTTTCGGCTGGGACCCCACTGGAGCCCTCAGAGTCCCAAGAGCCCCAAGCTTTTGCGCCTCAGTCCCTCGGAGAGCAGGTATCGCCCTTCTTCCGCCTCAGACTTTCAATCAGCCATTAAATGGCCTATAAAATTGACTGTGAGCTGTGAGTTCCCGCTCACATTCAGCTGATGAAATGAGTTGGACTCGAAGTGGAGCTCTCCCGCTTAGAGGTGAGCGCCTTCACTGCCTAAACTTCGACGGGTGGCCGGGCGGGGAATTTTTTGTGTCATTTAGAAAACCTAAAATAGGTTACGTTCAGCCTACCATTGAAAATAATAACAGTGTGTGTTTGTAGTGATTTAATCAATTTCATTACTTTGTTTTTCTTTGTAATTGTATTTACGTTTACAGTACCGAGGAACATTTTCCTGACGATTACACGAATGTAGCTAAAAATTGGGCAGTGCTGACTTTTAACTTGTTAAATGTACCCAGCAGTGCAGAAACAGTACAGCTAAGTGATATGTCTGTCCTTGCTCTACTGGCGTCTCTTTCAGTTGTGAGCTGCAGGCGTTCTTGCAATTTTCTGCTTTTTTGACTCCGTGTCCTCTCCGAAATTGGAATTTCATGCATGTGGCCTTCAAATTAATGTTGAAGAAATTAGTTGACTGTCTTGTGAAAAAGGTTCTATGGCCTCTCGTGGTAGCTCATCAGGAGGTAACCGTAATAGCGGTCAGTTGAGGTCAGTGAGTGCTTGTCATACGCACTATGGTGCAGGCCTATTGACCGTTGTTTTTTTTGTTTCAGTCTCTGCATGAGAGCCAAACTTCTGGAGGTGGACAGCAATGAATATGACCACTCGAGGGCAGATTTTGAAGTGTACAGACCTCCCACGCCAGAGTCTGGCCAAAATGGTACCTGGCCACCATCCTGCATCCTGCACCTCAGACTATTCTAACAGCTATCACTTAGTTCATTAACATCAATCCAACCACCTCAGCCTTAAATAACTCAAGGATTTGGACAATTGCAGGCAATCAGTAGCTCAGTAGAAATGTATATTTAGCCATGAAAAGATAAAGATTTCATGAATACTGCTGAAGGAAGGATTTGTGCACGATTGGGTCTCTCTCCTCTCAGGTTTCTCTCCGAAGGAGCCGGCCAGGCCCAGTCTACCTCAGGGGGATTCAGAGCGCGAGGAGGGGGGGTACCCAGAGCGGAGCTCCCAGTCTTGTGGTGGCTCCCCCAGGCCGGAGCAGGGCTCTTTCCTGAAAAGCACCCACAGGGCCCTGCTGGGCGGGGGAAACCTGTTGGCCTCCGTTGCTCTAGGCCGCTGCATGGTGTCTCCTCCCAAAGTGCCCCCCAGGGCCATTCCCCGACCCTCGGTGGCCGAGTCCCCGACACGGGAGCCCCCCATTATGGAGGACCTCATCACCTTTTCCCACTCCGGCCCCGTTCCCCAGCCCCTGGTGGACCTGACCCAGCAGCCCCCAGAGAGCCGGCCCATGCCCCTGACCGCGCCTCCCCCCAGGCCCCGAGACCGGCAGTGGCATGGACCCCCCCTGCACAGCCCAGCGGACGAGGAGCCCCAGACCAACGGCAAACCGGCATTTGACCCCTGTGGCCAAGAGTCAGACTGCTGCTGGAGACCAGGCCAAAACAGACTATCCACTCAGCTGGGTGAGAAAGAATCACAAACCATAATCTTATTCTTTTTTTTTGCATGGAAATTTGTTATGGTAGAAATTAAGATTCAAAAGATTATGATCATGAGTGAAATCCAGGAATGCTATGCTTATATTTACTAATACGTTTAGATTTATACATTTAGAGGAAGCTCCTGTCCAGAGGGCTGTCACAGCTAAGTACTTTTAAGTGGAAGTGACAAGAGGCACACAGTAAGCGAACAGATTGAGCAGCATTACACTGCAGAATCGGCTTCCAGGCTTTTACACAATGTGTAAAAACGTGGGCAAATTGGTCCAGTGAGCGGTATGAAGTACAAAGTGTAGGGTCAGTGCTGCCATGTAGTTACAGGGCTGGCCATGCTGAGAGGCGGGGCCAGATTTTGGGGTCCAAAAACAGGTTGAGGAGATGGTTTTCTCTAGGGAGGTGGTGGGATTGGGCAGTGCTTCTATGAGTAGGAAGACCAGCCAAGTGAGCAGAGTTGATGCAGGGGATCCCCCCACCCCACTTAAGCAGCTCTGTCCCTACATCTACATCTACATCTACATTTTAGTGGGTTGGTTACTTTACAGTGTTTTCCTTTCTTTTCATATTCGTTACAACATATTTACTAACATTGCTGTAATTTATCCACATCATCTCTGTGCCAGTTCTGAGCACCAGAGCATAGCGGCAGTGCTCAATTGGCCAATTGCCACCTGGGCTGGGATCGAGGGAAATCGGCAGAGTTCCTCTCCAGTTAGCCAGGGTTTCCTCTCGACTACCCAGGGGCTGCATCTGTCGGAATGACGTCTCTCTTCTCTGGTCGGCTCTGCATAGTTTACAGTGTGTAAAATGACTGGTGGCTCAAAGGCGGTTTGATCAGAGGAGACCAATGATATCCTCCTTATGTGTGGTGGTTTATCCAAATTTGTAAAATAAACATATATCTAAATAATTGGTCTGTTGGGAGGAAGTGAATATAGAGATCATTCTGTGATGCTTTTGGAAAAACAAATGTGGATTGATTTAACTGAATCCAGCTTGATTACTTCACTTTTTCTGCATAGTTAATTCTGTAATAAAACTTCTGATCATGTGAGGTATTGGCGTTTTCAGTTTCCTCTTGAAGATGATGTAGATTTCAGATCATCTGACGTCCTCAGGAAGTGCGTTCCACCATGTCGGTACAAGTGATGAGAAGAGTCAGCTGAACAATATCCACGTTCGTAGAGGAGGGACCACTAGGTGCCTGGCAGTGGAGGATCGCAGGGATCAGGTGGGGTTGTACGCTCAGATTAGCGTGTGGAGGTAGCCAGGAGATGATCAGGTGGTAGTGAGGGTGAGGGTGAGTGGTGGATCCGAGCAGCAACAGGGAGCCAGTGGAGTTTGATGAGGAGGGGGGTGGCATGAGTGAATTTCCTTTGGTTGAAGACCACCCAAGCAACAGCGTTCTGAATTAGCTGGAGAGATCTGATCGATGAAGCTGGCTGGCCAACCAGAAGAGAATTGCAGTAATCCAGGCGTGATATCACCAGTGCTTGGGCCAGGAACTGTGCGGATTGTTCAGTGAGGATAGGATGGATCCTCCTGATGTTACTGAGGATGAATTTGCAGGATCGAGTCATTGAAGCAAGGACAGGTCGTGGTCCAGGGTGACTTCCAGATTCTTGACTGTGCGGCTTGATGAGACTGTGGTGCCTTCCACTGCGATGCAGACATCTCGAATGATATTTGGTCTCTGCTGCTTTTCGTGGCATGGAATGTAGACTGATTTTTCTGTCTTTCTCTCTTTCCCACCACAGTCCTGGACCTGCCCATGTGCCAGGATAGCCTGGAGCAGGATGACAGAACACCACCCCCTTTCTCCCTGTTCCCCGACCCCCGGCTCTGGAGCCCGAAGGCGCATCGGCTGGAAGTCAATGTCATCCCCAGGCCAAGACCCTCCCCTGTGCGGCCCCGCATCGACCCCTGGAGCTTCATCTCTGCGGGCAGAGCAGCAGCAGGAGGAGGAGAGGGACGCGACACTGCTAAGTTAAAGGGGCCCTCCTGTCCCTCGCTCGGCTACCAGCCCTCCCCCACTAATCCCTTCACGAACTGCGACCCGTTCCCTTCCCCGGATTGCGACCCTTTTGCCCGGGAGGCCGACCCATCTGGCACCCCGGAGACCCCGTCCCCATTCGATCCTTTCTCCGCCCCCTTTTGTGCTCCTTTCTCTGCCCCTTTCCCTGCCTCTCGCTCCGCCCCCTGCTCCACCAACGGCAGTCCCTCCCTGTCCGCCCTACGGGTCGTACCCCTTTCTCCTGTGCACTCCCCCTTCATTGACCTGGACTGGCTTGGGGGCAGCCCCCTCCTAGACGTCACCAAAGAGAACAAAGACCAGAGGAGGGCCCTGGCTGCAGGCCTCAGCCCCTGGAAGTCTCCGACCCAGCTTGGAAGCGACCGATTCTGAATCAACTTCCGGCCCCTGGAGGATAACACTCGTCAGGGTGTCATGCAGTAGAGGAGATTCCCTCGTGTTGACATGCTTTGAGTGTTTTAAATTGCACACATTTCCCCTAGTCTGCCCCCAACAACTGGAGGGCCTAAATGGTTGACCTAGAAAAAAACCGCGTCCACGCCTGCACCTCTGATCCCCAATGGCCTCATTACTTTATCTTTTCAAGGGACAGGATCGAAAGAACCCGTGGCTGTAAAACCAGTAACAACTGATTGGAATAGAAACAAAGGCAGTCCATGAGTCCCATTCATGAAGAGGATCGTTCTCCTTATTAGACGGTCTGTAGAAAGGGTGGTCTGCAGAAAGAAGCAGTGTCACCAATGATCCATCTACCTGGCCAAGCATCAAGGCTGACCAGAGCCAAGCAAGAAAGGGTCTCCATACCGCCTCAATGTTGTGAAAGCTTTCCCTTGATCTCAATGAGGCTAAAAGTTGTTTGAGAGCGGGATAAGGTAAAATGACCCCTGAATGGGGTCATTGGACCTGGCACGCTCATAGCTGTCTCACCAATACACTGGGTTGTGGCAGCATGCTATATGGCTAGGGGAAAAGTTACCTCTACGAACAGGTGGGAACTGGATGGATTCCGCACTATGGTATTCTCTCCCAAATGGGTAACTCAGGTTGTTCTCTGAAAGACCATCTGTACTTGTCCCAGAGTGTCGCTGCAGAACTAATTTGTGGAATGGATTAAAATAGATAGTGTTAGGGTTTTTGAAATGGCTGCCAAATGAAAGCCTGGAATAGTCTTTGATTGGATGCGTCTTATGACTCTTACTAAGTACAGGACTAGAAAAAACACCTTCCCCCAGAAAACTATTTTCAGAGAACATCTTTGAGTTGGCTCAGAGTGGTACCCAAGTAAAAGATTTCCCTGAGCATCCTGAACATTTAGAGAAATGAACATCTTCTGGAACGATGTTTTGAAATGAGGCCAATATGAAAATATGTTGGGGTGTCAGTATTTGCACTGCTGCTGGTGTGAAAGCAGAGAACATTCCTCCCTGCTTCCGAGCTGCGTGTCAACCGAGGACCCGAAAAGAACAAAACCTTGCACATTCCATTAAAAAAAAAAAAAAAACCAAAGAACGTGACTGTAGTCCCAGAAGATCCTGGGGCTCGGTGTTGTTTATCGACCCCAACTCCCGGACCTCAAGAGGCAGTTCAGCACAGCTCTGTGGCAGCACCCCGGTGGATCGGTGGTGGAAATTCGTTGTAGTTTGGGGGCAGCTTGGAGGGCGTGGCCACAGCACGTAATGCCAGAAAACAAATTAGATAGAAATAGCAAAACATTTCAAATCCATGATGATTGTTGCATGGAAATTGCTTTCTTAAGACTACGGCGACCAGAAGCACAGATGAACACTGTCAATACCCACAATTTGGGATATTTAAGTGGGAGGTTATTTGAATGGGGGAATTTAAAATGCTTGCATCTTTGGACCCTTCAAAGTGTGCCACTTCAAAATGAAAACCTGCCTTTTGTTTTACTCCAGTGTTAATGGCAAACTCCCTCCCTGGCCAAGCAGACGGCTTCTGCCTTGAGCCAAAGAAATAATTTTTTCTCGCTCCGCAACGACGGCTAAGAGACCACAGACTGGCCGTTCTCACCTATAAGGTGTTTCTGCTACCTCTACCTGGTGCCATGTACGCATACTGTACTGCAATTTTAATTTATTTGCTTTTCCCCTGAATTCTGGGGCGGCCTGCCTGGCTAGGGAGCTCTGTGTAATGTCAAACAGAGAGATGAGGCTCGTTTATATACAGGCTTCTATAGGATACTCTCTCTCTCTCTCCCCGGTGGTCCACCAACAGCAGCTGTCATCTTGGTTTACTTCCTGTTCTGACATCAGCACCAGGTCCTTTTCTAGTGGCGTAGAAGTCCTGGGACGGTTATATAGTTATATATAGTGGGATCATCTAAAGGTACTTCAGCACTTTTGCAGTGTTGATATTAGTCGACGCAGTTCATTTTCATTGGTTAATTGAACTTTTTCAGTGGCTCTGGCTCTGCTGCTGGGTGGAAACGACAAGCGGAATCTAGATTGTATCCACAATATAAAGCCAAACATCGTCGTGATTAGGTTATTTCCCAAATGTGAACATTAAAACCAGTAAAGATCAAAAACGACATCTTTCAATTCATAATCTTTAATTACATTTTTGAGAACAACCCCACCCTAAACTTCTTGTCTTAGGGTAAAAAAACCCAGAGCCAGAGGAAACACCCTGTCAAATGACACATGTGCCAGTGTATATCTGTGAAAAGAAAAGGCACTCTATAGAAACACTTTAACTGTGAGCTTTGGCCAAAGGCGATTGGTCTCACCTAGACCAACCTATGTGCTCTTGGCCGAAAGGGGACGCTGGTGTGCTAGGACCATCCTGTGGTTTTCTCTGTAATCACTAAAGACCAAAGGCCTGAAAGTGCTAGAAATTGGTTTAGATTTGGCCGAATTTTTTAAATGCCTTTGATGCTCACAATTCATGACCCACCCCTCATACTGGCCGCCAAGGGCTTTGGTAGCGTAATCTACCACTACACAGAGAAACTATAGCTTGTAGGCCTGTCTTCCTATCTCCCAAAACATTTTCTGCCTTATAAAGGGACAAGTCTTAATCACTTGTCATGAGAAGAGAATTTCATCACGGCGCTGCAGTATGAGTCTGGCTTTTATCAACTCTGCTCTAGGCCTGCGGGGATTGAAGCATTAGGTGTCGGCAAAACACTCCAAACGGCCTTCTTTTGCTTTCAGCCTGACGGTCCCTGAAGCGTGGCGGTTTCCTGTGTTGTGTTTATAGAACAGGAAGAGACCTAGAACATGCCAGTCAATATATTGGGGTTTTTGTAATCTCTTATATAGGATATATTTGGGAATGTTTTTCTCAGAGGAGTTTTTTTTAATTATCAGTAAATCAAAGCCAACTTATTGCAACACACTGGCAAGGGCAGGGTTCTTAACATCCTTTTCAAGTTAAGAAAATTGCCCTGGAAATATCTTAAACTCGCTGGGAAAACCTGAAAGGGAGTGTACAAACTTTTTGTGCTCTCATTTAGGATCCTAAAATAGACTCTAAAACAACACCTACCTCAGGCCACTTGCCACGTAGCTGTTAGCCTCGGTCTTCTTTGAGTGCAGTTCTTCTCACGTTGTTTAAACGTTTGGGCACGTTGTTTAAACAGTTCTTCTCACGTTGTTTAAACGTTTGGGCACCTCTGTCACGCGCTCCAGTTTCCCATCGACACGCGATGACACAAGGCGAGCAAGCAAGCCGGACGTGATGTTTCCGCAGATCGAGCCACGCCCGCCTGCAACACCAAGTGCTGGGGTCAGCTAACACACTGGGACTGTGACTGTGGTGGGAGCCTGCAGGCCGTGCTGTTGCGCGGTGCAGTTTGTGGTTTAAACTAATTAGCCCTCTGAAATCAATTACGCCAGCTGCCACATTTGGATCCAGATTCTGAGCAGATTCAATTTCCTTTTTCCTTTCCCTCGCTTGCTTTACAGTGTGACTGCATTAGTAGTCAGCTTTAAAAATTAAGTCCTTGGCGAACATTTAGTTACATTTAGTTTTTTCCAGGTCTTGTGTCTGTTGCTATGGACTATTATTAAGCCTTTTTATCTGTGTTTTGTGAGCGGTACCTTCTGTTCACTGTTTAGCATTGACCGCTCAGAATTCGCTCACTGCTTAAGCTTCTGTCAGAGTGGTCAGGGTTACCGTAGTGACGCGGGCGTTTTCGTCTTTAAAACTATTCTCCAGATATTGACTAAACGCATGTGTGTGATTGGACTTGGGAAGTGCCTTTGATCTTTGTCTGACGATAATGAACACGGAACCATATGAGATGGGATCTGCATTAGGATTTGAGTCCGTCGGGATGTGTTTGAGGTGCTTGAGGTTTGAGGTCCGGATAAACCTACAGATGATTGAAATTAGGCGTGAGTGAGCCAATTTTAATCCAATTAAAAAAAGAAAATCTGATAAGACCCACAAATCCGATTTGTTAAAGGATTAGCACGTCAATCCAAACACTTTCCGAGATGTTTTTTCTCTCTTCCTAAAACAGCCCTGAGCATGGTCTAATACCAAAAGTTATTCAGACACGTTAAATGCACAAAATAACACAAGTAATTATTGTTGATTGATGGGGGTGGGGTCTAGTCTGCTGGTGTCTCTTATCGTTAATTCTTGGGGGTTCTGCTGCTTGAATTACTTCCTGGAACAATGCACAACAGAACAGAATATATTTCAAACTATGTTAATGTGCAGTGTAGCTATCTACTATGATTTTACTAAAAAGCGGTCAAAGCATTGGCCACAAGGACAGGTGCTTCGGTGGACCTAATATTGAATCCATCATTTTAATATTTTTAAAGCAATGATAAAAATGACCTCTACACACTGGACTAAAACAATGCAAGAAGACAGGAGACATTTTAGTAAGTATGCTTGTTTTCATCCCAATTTGGGGAACTTTTTTTATTTTACATAGGTCTTCACTGGATTTATTTAACGCCGTAAGTATGGGTGCTTGTATGGGACAAATGTCACCTGCCTTGAATGAAATAAATGCGATCAAATCTTTGTTAAAGTTTGTGTACTCGTATGTAGCAGAATAGTGGTGACTTGAGTTTGTGTGGCCTAATTTTTTAATATCTAACTACTAAAGGAAAAGCAGACCTGTCCCTTATAGGCATCTGTACTGAAATGTGCTATCTAGATAAACAGAGTAATGAGGTTATATGCTGCCACCATTTTGGCTCTACTGTAGGATTTGATTGGCTGTGCAAGATGGTTGTTGCATAATCTCCACTCTGCTGTGGTAGAATACCAACTTACTTTTTGTTTGTGAAACATTCCTTTCCTGAATTTATTTAATTTTCGAGCTAAAGGACGTGACGTTGCAGCTTCTCGAAAAGCCTCGGTAGCTTCCAGTTAGATGTATTACTGGTCTGAACAAAATGTCAATCAGTGGGCTAAAAGGAGTGTCCTTATTGTTGCGTCGTATGTGTTTGTGAATCTCGCACTGGGCTGGGCCTAATCAGTTCTTGTATGTTTGTGTGTTTTTGTGTATAAAAGTACTTGTGTATGTGTCTGTCTTGAATATTGTGATGGGGGTTTGACGTTGAAAAAAACTAAAAGAGAAAAGACCAAATAAAATTTAACACATCCCTGAAATTGTGTTATTTGTTTTTGTGTTATGTATTTTGTAAACCAGCAAACATCCAATGATCTTGAGGCAAAAGCAGTCCGATTTTTGTGCGAGCTTGTGGGAGCGATGCAGTTGTCTGTCAAAGAATATATATCTCTAAATAAAACAAGATCCCAGGCAATACTAAAGCGCTGTCTGACATGCCCCAGAGTAAGGGTAGATTTAACAGTGAATGTATGTTACTGTATTAGCACATAAAGTAACAGAAAGAAACACCAGCTCGGTTTTGGAGTCTGTCTACACCACAAAAACCTTTCTCAAACCACAGACTGTGAAGTGGCTTGGCAGGCTAAACAAAACGTCAGCATCCACTAAGCAATCACTGAGGTCAATCATGATTCGGGGTCAATACCCCAAAACAGGTTCTGATACAATCACAAGTCAAGATCCCAAAAACACTGTCTGAACTTGTGTGTTATCCCTATTTGATGGAGCCATTTTCCTGTCAGATGCTGTCTAACTGCCCTCTTCAGCTTGCAACTTATGAACCGTACTAAACAGAAGAGCCACCCGTGCACATGTGATGTTGGTTTGGGTGTTTGACAATTTCTTAGGCTTGCGGACTGGCCGATCGGTGCTGGTGGTCTTCCCTGAGAAGAGACTTCTGCAGAAAAGCACACTCATCATTCATAAGCTACTGCTGGGGTCTCTTCCGGCCAGGGTGATGGCAGGAGGACGGTCACCAGTCTGGCCCAACCCAAAAAAGGCATTGTTTTATCCTGTAAAGACAACAGCTGCTGTAGAAAAGGAGGGCCCATATCTTGCTGAGACCATAGATAATGAGTGACCAATTGATAGGTGACTGTGAGTTCAGAGTGATAGGCTCACACGCCCAGCACATTTTTTCTTTTACCAGAAGTGGAAATTCACACAAAGGCCTTTCCACAGGGCGTTGTTGTTTTTTTAACTATTGGGTAAGTGCCAGAAACAGGGCAGAGTTATTGGTTTGTTATTGAGGTATTTAACACCGGGAAAGTGGTGATTTCTGGGGAAAGATTTCTGATTCTGTCTACCTTGTGCTTGAGGGTAGAAACCCTGACTAACATTACAATAAACCAGACAAATATCTGCCAGTAAACAATAAAAAACAGACAAACAAACAAAACACAAAAAAATATGTATAATAAATATTTGGCGTGACCATGCTTTGCCTTTAAAACTGCATATATTCTCTTCGGTTCAATGTCGTGCAGTTTTATTAGACAATCTGTGGGTAGATTGTTCCAAACAAATTGGAGAACTTCCCACAGTTCTTCCACAGACTTTGGCTGAGGTCCCACTTAACAAGTGACCACCAGCATGCTGTGCCTTGGAAGACCTTTAGCCAGACTGGTTCTGAAACACGGGCTTTCACTGATTCAGCTAAAGTATGTTTTTTCTTACTCTCATTAAATGTTCATTCTGTTTGGCCTGTGTAAGGTTACTCTGAGGTTTTAAATCGCATGAAAATGAAACTGTTCATTCTGTTTG
>JAOVYW010000042.1:393817-405387 GCA_025775045.1 Hiodon tergisus
AGGTTACTCTGAGGTTTTAAATCGCATGAAAATGAAACTGTTCATTCTGTTTGGCCTGTGTAAGGTTACTCTGAGGTGTATATGGCCCAGTCACACATAAATTGAGCACCATTGCTATAGCCCAAGGCTTGTGTTTGGAAAGACATTTAAATCTCAACAGTTCGAACACAAATTTGACAAATTTTGAGTTCGATAAGGAGAAATGGTTCAAATAGTGACAATAGTCACCAAGTGTGTTCAAATCATGGGTACCATCCACATTGTGTGACTGAAGTGGTAAAAATATAGATTAAACTCCATCAGTCATTGCAAGACTGTGCAATGCTATAGAATCAATATTGTTTCCTTATACATTGAAACTTACAAATGTCTTGTTATATGCATTTGCGTAGCCCAGTGGGTGTGTGATGGACTGGTCAACCCATTCACAGAACCACAAAAAGCACCTCTTGAACTGGATTGGAGAGTGTGAACATTGTTTCATAGTGGAATTAGTTTGCATGCAAACTGTCCACAAAGAAGGTGGGTGAGAGTAGATCACTCGCACCTGTGCATTCTCTTCCTGTATGGGTTGTTGGGTTCATTGTAGGGAGTCACGGCGGAAAAATACAACTGGTGATCCCAAAAAGGGGGGTATGTAAAAAAATAAATTGCTGATTCAAAATCTAATGAAAATTAAGTTATAATTGCCCTTTCTATAATGTGCCCATTTTCTCTGCCCAAGCTATAAATTAATCTATGTATTGTCCTTTAAGTGACATTTCCCCTCAAATTCCGTTCTGCGTGAAGTGGCCACATAAAAAAATCACATCAAAAATTATCACAATGGCTCTTTTTCAAGATGAGGACTATTATAATCATCAAAAAAACCTGCTGTCGTCAGCTATAACCCCAATATGGATATAGATTTGCATCATTCCCTTTTGTTTCCAAGAAATGTGCTTTCTTGGTTAGTTTGTATGCACGCATGCACATTCTGTTGTGCGGACTCCTGTTTATCCTATAAAGTCTAATCCCTTGAAATTATGTCCGAAAAATATGATATTTTATCTTTTTATTTGACTTTTTCCCTATTCCAGGCAATGCACTGTTATAAATGTAACTCTTTAGCATTCCACCTGTGTCTGTAAGATAAACTGCCCAGGAAGAAAATAGTGAGTGAGTGAACATTTTTTGTGTGTGATAGTGGGCAGTATACACTCAGTGCACAGTTTATTAGGTACACCCATCTAGTGCTGGGTTTGACCCTCCTGAATTCTTTCTGGGGTGGATTCTAGAAGATGTTGGACACGTTCCACCTGGATGTTAGTCCACGCTGATGCAATGGCATCACGCAGTTGCAATGGCATCACGCAGTTGCAGCAGATTAGACAGTGTTACGTTCACCATGCAAAAAGCCTGTTCCATCTCACCCCAAGGATGCTCTATTGGGCTGAGGTCTGGGGACTGCAAACGCCACACAAGTAAACTGAACTCGCTGTCACGTTCAATTCTGAGACCAAACGTGCTTTGTGACATAGTGTATTATCCTGCAGGAAGTATGCACGTGATAAAGGGTAAACAATAGTAATGAAGGAATGCACCTGGTCAGTGTAACGCACTCGATCCAACCCCCAACCCCTGACTTTATACCACAACTTACAACTGCAAAACGTAGTTGGGACCACCTTAAAGACAAGAGAGACGATTAGCTCATTAGGCCAGAGTCTTTAGCTTTCTGAACTACTGTTTTGTCTTTGACTCTAGGGAGTGACGTCAGTGTCAGTAGCTCGTTCACTACGAAGCCCCGCGACATCAGCAGCAATGTTCGGACACGTTGCTCCATATGTACCAAGGGACCTAACCAGGAATACATTCCCCACACCGTTACACCACCATCACAAGCCTGTTCAGTTGACACCAGGCAGGACGGGTCCATGGACTCATGCTGCTAACGCCACACACCGACTGCTATCGGCATGAATAGGAACTGGGACCAGGTAATGGTTTTCCACTCCTAAATGGTCCAGTGTTGGTAATCGCATTCCCATTGTAGCCGAGTCTTCTTGTTTTCAGGTGATATGAGTAGAATCTGTGGTGGTGGTCTGCTGCTATCTCCCATCCATGACAAGGGTCGACGGTTGTGCATTCTGAGATGCAGTTCTGCACACCGCTGTCGTACTGCGCCGTTATTTGCCTGTTTTTGGCCCTTCTGCTAGCTTGCATGCTTCTTGCCGGTCTCCTTCGACCACTCTCATCAATGAGCTGTTTTTTCCCCACAGGACTGCTGCTAATGTTTTCTGTTGGTTGCACTACTATGAACCCTAGACACTGTTGTGCATGAGAATCCCAAGAGGGCAGTGGCTTGGAGCCAGCTTGGAACACTGGAGCCGGCGTGCCTGGCACCGACGATCATAACAAGCTTAGGTCAGTCGTTAAGCTCATTCTGACACATCCAATCGAACAGTAACTCAATTACCCCGATCCCTGTCACCCTGCCTTATACAGCTGGACATTTTTCTGTAGCTAAATCAATGAGACAACACACAGCATTTAAAAAAAATGCACTGCTGTCTCAGGGAACTACACTATATGGACAAAAGTATTTGGACACACCTCTTAATCATTGAATTCAGTTTCATTATGTCCCATTGCCACAGGTGTATAAACTCAAGCACCTGGCCATGCAGTCTGCCTTTACAAACATTTGTGAAAGAATGGGTCATTCTAAAGAGCTCATTGAATTTGAGTGTGGTACTGTAATAGGATACCACCATTGCAAGTCAGTTAGTGAAATTTCTTCCCTCCTAGATATTCCACGATCAACTGTAAGTGGTATTATTGCAAAGTGGAAGCGTTTAGGAACCCCAGCAACTCAGGCACGAAGTTGCAGACCAAGTAAAGATACAGGGCAGGGTCGCTGAGTGCTGAGGCGCATAGTGCGTAAAAGTTGCCAACGCTCTGCCGACTCAATAACTGCAGAGTTCCAAACCTCCTCTGGCATTAACAACAGGGCAAAAACTGTGCGCCGGGAACTTCATGGAATGTGTTTCCATGGTTGAGCAGCTGTATGCAAGCCTTACATCACCAAGCACAATGCCAAGTGTCAGATGGAGTGATGTAAAGCACACCGCCACTGGACTCAGTGGAAACATGTTCTCTGGAGTGACGAATCATGCTTCTCTATCTGGCAGTCTGATAGACGAGTCTGGGTTTGGCGAATGCCAGGAGAATGTTTCCTGCCTGATTGCATTGTGCCAACTGTAAAATTTGGTGGAGGAGGGATAATACTATGGGGTTGTTTTTCTGGGGCTAATATGTACTGTATTGCCCAGTGTTTGAAAATTTTCTGGATTTTTTTTGTGTCTCCGTAAGTAGTGTGCCTGTAAGTAGATTTTTGTGATGTGAATAGACTACCCGCTCTTTTGTCCTACGTTTTACAGTATAACGGGTACACTGTATAATGGGCCCTTTCGCTGGAAGCTTAACTAGAACATTGTCTTCTTTAATACTCTGTTTACAACCGTTTGTGACAGTGTTAACAGAACATAAAAGTATACAGGCTGGAAAACATCCAGTTATTTTCAAATGGTTGATGTTTACAACCTCCCATTGCATGTCACGGTAATAAGAGGAAAGAGGCGCGGGGGCACCTGGAGGGACGAACATCCTGGAGATCCAAGTTGAGTTGTGGATATTGTAGTTTCCTTTGAGTGCCAGCCTTCCTGGTGTTCACGTCCTCCGCTGTCTCGGCAATATATTAAACTAATTAAACCAGTCTCCGCCCCTCAGGGGCCATTGGGAACTGCCTGGCTGGCTCTCTCTGTCTCAGCCGTCCTCTGCTGGTGTATTTCTGTCTTCTCCCATCTTTTATTTTATACAAATATACAACCTTCATCTTGTAGAAATGGGAACCCGCCTTCCTTCCTGCCGCTGTGGGTCTTTTAACATGTTCCATGAGGGGGTGTGAAGCCTCATGCTTACAGTGGGGCTGTAACAAACAGCACCTGGTGTGTTGTCCATTTCAGTCGGCAAGGGATTCGTGCAGCCTTCCAGGGAGACACGACAGATTTGCCTCCATCTCCGGTCGCGCCTGCGGTAGATCTGCTTCAGTCTCAGAAGAGACGTGCACGAGGGGAGGAGGGAGGTTTGATGAATTACTGTTATTCTCTCAAAGCGGCCATGAGCACTTACCCACCATGGAATTAGACTCCCGAAGGAGCTGATGTTTCAGTTCTTCTTTTGACACCAGACCAGTGCCTCTGTCACTCTCCCATCCAGGTGCATTGTTTGCTTTTAGTTCTGTGAAAAGCTGCCGGGCAGAGGGCCACAGTTGCCTCGGAGCCCACCTCCTTGGCCACAAGAGGGCGTCTTTGCAGCTGCACAGATATTTGATTCTTTACTAGGGTAATTATAAGTGGAGTGAATGGAATATTACAATTTGTGCCCCTCCCCCTTAACAGTAGGTTATTTTCACGGGGTATCTGTGTGTAATCTGTCGATTAACCTTGCCAAAAAACTTCAAAATGAACTATCCGATAAATTGGCAGCAAGGTCTAATTCAGACAACCCTGGGATAATAAGAGGCTTTGTGTTGTTCAGGTGTTATATGATTATTTTACAACCCATGTCCCGACGAGAACTTTTAAACACAGTGAATTGTATGAACTGCACTTATTTTAGCCCTGAGAAACTGTCCGTACAGTCGAGCATAAGAACCCCAGAAATTCGCTGTGTTACCTCCTGCCCATCAGTGGTCCCTCTGGCCTCTCCTTCAACGTGCCTCAAACCCCATCTCTCCAATTCATTTCATGCATGAGGAGGCTGTTTGCGTGGCTGACATCTCTCTGGTTAATGGTAGGGAGAATTTACACACCCGATTTCATAGCCCCGTCTCTCTCAGCTGACCCACTGGGTTTGTGTGGACAGAGAACACAATTTCCTTTCTCACTGGGGCCTTATCTCTGCCTTCAAACGCTTGTCTCTGTGCGCGTCTGGAGCTGTATATTTAAAAATATATATTTGTGTGAGCTCGTCAGTTTACCCGTGTCTGGTCACAGGATTTCAACAATCAACATTTTTCCTAACTACAGAGGAAGGGGACTTGTGTGGCTGGCCATATACATGCAATAGCTAATTGAGCAGCAATTGAGTCGCTGATTATCTGCCACAGTCATGTCATGTGAGAGAAATTTTAATCGGCAGAAGAGTTAGGTAATAAAAATTATATTTTATATTCTGTGTAATGGGAAAAAGTGTGAAAACTATGTGACCTTATAATGAGTGAGATTGGTGTGCTGCTGTGTATGGAGTGGAAGAAAACAGAACTGGAGCTGCTGGGCGTACTTCCAAAAATGGGATGAAGCAGCCTGGGATCTGACCATGAGAAGTTCTTTAACTGGTAAGGAAGACCTGTAGGAGGGAGACGGGTGCTTCTTACACACACATATTTCTTATTCAAACTAATTTCATGTATGTTTTCATGAAAAACAAGGACATTTTGAAGTGACCCCTAACTTTTGAACGGTAGTGTATATTTATATGCCGACGTCACAGTTGTGAACAAGTATACCGGCCCATTATTTCTCCCTCCAGTAGTGGCCTCAAATAACTTCCTACTTTTTTAAGTGTGGTGGTTGCTCGAGGGACCATTCAAGGAATGAAAGGTATTGTAAAAATATTACAGTTTAGCGTTTGATAAATTGGCCTCTCAGGAAGCCTTCATGGCCTGACTTCACGGCCAGCTATGATAATGGATTGGCTTTCCCTCTTCTCAGCTATGCTGTTTATCCAAATGAGATTTAAACAGTTCACCCAGCCCATTTCATAACGGGTAATGAATGGGTTCCTGGACTTGGTCCACATGTTCTCTGTGTGGCTGGGTTTTGGGAAGTTTTTATTCTACCCCAAATCCCCCTAGCCCAATGAAAAGCGCTGTTTGCTGGTCTAGGAATATTTAAGAGAGGGACTTAAGTGCCTCAGTTCACAGGGACTGAGAGCAGGGTTTGCAGCGGGTCTGACTCAGCCCCTCCACTGTGCTTGGCCAAGATGCAGGGGAGATGGAGAGACCTGGTTACTATGGCAACCAGGTGGTGCAGCAAGAACGTTTCTAGGCTTGGGATTCTCTCTGTCTCTCTCATTCCATCTTCTCATAGGTGTTTTGCTAACCTCTCCATCCCCCCTCACCCCTCCCCCACCGTGTAACTTATCTCGATTATGCAAACCATGTCAAGTAGATTGACAGATAACAAGGACGCAAATGGCTATTTCTGGAGAGATATGTGAACATCAATCATTTCTCCCCAATGTTAGAATACCATTACGTTGGTATCATCGCTCAGCTGGGTTTAATTTAACGGCAATGACTGGGTCCAGATAGAGCTATTTGACTTGTAAATGACTGTCTACTTGTGCGATGGTGCTAAAGGTCTAGCTATTAAGTCTGTCTGCTACAACGTTTAAAAGCGGAGAGGTGAGAGCAGCGTCTTGCAGGCCATCAGCGGGGAGCACATGTTTTACCTGCAGGTTCCTTTTTTGCCGTCGTTCCAACAACTCTTCCTGGGGTTTTGCTTCTCATGCTCGGCTTAACAATTAACTGCAACACTGTCACCAAACAACCTGTGACTAATGAGAACGAGAGAGATACTGAAACGCAATCAAACCCACAAACAGTGGATGCAGTGCAGATGCACGAGGAACGACAGGAGCCCCTTACTCAAAAACTAATGCGATGTTTTCCCCAAACACAGCAAAGCATATCAAAACAGACATTAACGGAGGCCAGGCAGAATTGGAAGGGAAAATGTTTGAAAGAGTCTAGCTCCGAGCAATCTCTCATTGAAACACAGTCAGCTAATGATGCTTGCAATTAGTACACATAATTAGTACTGTGAAAGCACAAGTTCAGTTGTATCAGAAAGTGGATGTGAAGTGTTTTCGGTGCCCCAGCCGAGGAATAACGGTGATGGTCCGATGTGTCCTTCAGGCAGGGCAGAGGAACGTGCGAGTCAGAACAAGGCTTGTGTCACCTTGGTGAATCGAAGGTTTTTTTTCAGCTCATAATTGCTGCTTAACCCTTGTGTAGTCTTAACATTCCGTATACTCCCCTTGTCCTAAGGGTCAAAAATGACCCGCCTTCACTAAACCCCTAAAAATTTAATTTTAAACCCCAAATCTATTTTGCATAAAGAAACAACCTGTCATTCATCACAAATTTTGTGAATATCTGGTTTTTACCTCTTCACAGTGCAGAAAGACTGCATTTAATTAGTGGATGCCACTCGTTTTAATTACAATATACCTGTCATACTTGTTTTCTTTACTAAAGTAGAAGTTTATTATTATTATTATTATTGCTAAAGAAACTGCATAGGTGTAAACATTCTTTTTTTAGCAAGAGATAGCACTTGTATAGCCTAAGAAAGTAGCAGAAATGTGCAGAAAGTAGTTTTGAATGCATTTTTTTGGGGAAGGGAAACGAGAACAGTCTTGAACTTTTTTTGGCAACATAGTGATATATTCTTATATACTGGTCAATGACAAAATATTAGTCTTCTCCCAATTTTTGAACCATTGCCACCACCCACAGGGTGTATAAACAACAACAATAATAATAATATAATAAGATAATCGATAAAATCAACTCTAATTAGCACATGTAAGGCAGTATGCAAGTGTGTGTGCATGAACTTTGCATATGTATTTCTCACATGTGCAGCACATAGTATTTGTTTTACAGTCCTTCTTTGGTGGGCAGAATTGGCATCTCCTCCTCTTGCCTGCCCCAGCTGCAGCCTCAGGTGGATCAGAACAAGATTCAGCCCCCTGAACAGCTTTCACAAGCACTGCAGAGGCTGCTGTGTGGGGGAGGCGCCCCCTTCTTTGAATGTGTGTGGTTACAAGTGCCTTTCCCAGCTGCTCCAGGAACACCCTCCTCTTGTTCCGCTTATCTGGCATTCAGGTAGGGTTTATCTTGTTCCATATCACAAAGGCACTGTATGAGGACACATAAATGATGTTATGGAAGATGAGTAGGGACCAGTGGGCAGTCATCCTCCAGCAGCTGTAAGTTCCAGGTTGTCCAGGTTGTCCATGCCTCCTTTGTTGTGGTTGTAGTCCAGGATGATGGCTGGCTTCCTGTCCTCACGATCACTGATCTCAGCCGTTTTGTGCAGTGTGTCCACATTCTTGTTCCTCTTTGAGAGGTAAGAAAGTAGAGTGGTGGTGGGGGAAATTGTCAAATGTGACATTGTGTCCCCTAAGTCCATCATGTCATCATAACTCGCATCCCATGGTTCTTCTCCGGGCCTCCACTGGTCTGCTACCCCCGTGTATCTTCCAAGCATAGCTGGATTGTGCCTCACAGGCCACCCATATCTTGATGCCATACTTTGCTCGCTTGCTGGGCACGACTTGATTTGTGTGTGGGGTCGTGGTGGGGAGACTTGCAGAATTAAGTTTTAGTTTCGTCTGAGTTCAATCAGTTGGACACATAATCTCAATTTCTCATTGTGTGTGTGTGTGTGTGTGTGTGTCTTTGTGGCTTTTGTGGTGTGTAAAAAAATGACCCTAAGACAATCTTTGTACCCTGGTTAAGTGAAGATGAGATCTCATTTTCATCTCATAACAGAATTCAGTGGGATCTACAAGCGTGCTAAATGTGCTGCATATTAGCTGTTTCCCCTACCCAGGCTAACATAACTCATGATTAAGATTATTTCAACCCCAGATACCAAGATGTTTTGGATTAAGATTATTTCAACCCCAGATACCAAATTGTTTTGGATTTTCTCTCACTCCTCTCCTATAGGACAGTAGACACCATTTTGGACGCTAGATTCCATCATTTTTATAGCTCCTAGTGCCGGCCAGCAGGATGGGCTCCCCCTTTAAGACGGGTTCCTCTCAAGGTTTCTTCCGGTCAGCCTAGGGAGTTTTTCCTTGCCACGGTTGTGACTGGCATACTTTATGGGGTCAGGCCTGGGAAATATTTTACTGTTGTCTGGGTAAAGCATCTTTGTGATATGGAAACATGTCAAGCTAAATAAATAAACTAATTAATTAAGAAGAAATTGATTGAAAGGGAAAAGAGTAGGGAAAGAGTAGTTTTTTGTAAAATCTAGTATCCTCCAATCCTGGTCACCTTTGAGCTAATAGTCTTGTTTACAAACTGCAGGCAACACAGTTTGCACAGCTGGAATTGAGGCACATCCCTTTCACTAGCAGAAAAAGCCGATAGGAGGCACTCATTGGCAGTGAGCCAAAGGAACCCAGCAACACACAATGCCTATTGGGTGCTGCCGCTGTGCTCTCCTGGTCACAATTGGTGAATGGTATGAGCCTGATTCAAACATGCGACTTCCAGTTCATAGGGCTCAGTCTGCACTCACGCGAGTGCCTCAGCCGACTGGACTTCTCGGCCACCTTTGATTTTGTAAATCTAACCTGGACACGTAAGGAATTAAGGATTTCAAACGCTATGATGTTGTAGCTATCCAGACTTGCAGAATGTGCATGCATTGGTGGATTACTGATTTATTTTCTTATTTAACTGAAATTGTTATTCAGTATTGACAGCGTATGAGGTGGTCCAATTGCTAGACATGTAGTGTTAAGTGCTACTGCAAAAAAAAAAAACTTTTTCATATTATCCTCCCATTCTTCAGTGGTAGAGGGGTTGGGGGTGTCATTTAAGAAATTTTAAAGTTAGTTCAGCACCACATCAACACCGGTTCTAGCGCAGCCATTAAAATCTGACCACGTCGGCTGGTCTTAGCGAAGAAAACGGCTGCGGAGGGCAAGATAAGAGAAATGGCCACTGCGGGAGTTATAGAGCCGTCCAACAGTCCCTGGTCTGCCACAGCTGTTTTGGTAAGAAAAAAGTTGTGAGTAGACTACAGGGAGCTAAACGTCATCACAAAACTCGTACCCCCTGCTCCGAATAGACTACTCCAAACTACATCGGGGGTTCGAGGTGGTCCAGCTCCCTTAACCTGCGCAGTGGCTACTGGCAAGTGGAACTTCCCCCAGAAGCCAGCCCGAAAACAGCATTCTCCATAGGACAGGGACTCTGGCAGTTTACAACCATGCCTTTCGGACTCTGTAATGCCCCCGCCACATTTGCGAGACTTATGGAGCAACTGCTGGCCAATGTCCCACGAACTGAGTATGTGTTGTACTTGGACGACTGTTCAATCCCCAGACTTCCAAGGGGCACTGGCCAACCTACTATGGGTATTCCAGTGCATCCAGAGTGGCTTAAGCTTAACGTGTATGTTGTATTTGTGGTAGTTTATGTGAATGCTCACTTTGTATCTTTGCTGTCTGTGTACCCTAAGTCGGTGTGCTTGGTTTAAAATATGAGTGTTAGTTTTCTTATGGTTTTAATCAGTCTTTTTCGTACTTGTTATTGTGTTAACATCTTAACACTTGCACCATGCTGAATGTGTTTCATAATCTCAGTATTTCTAAATGATCATATATGAAATATACATTATCGTTGCAGTCTATTTTGAGGGTTTTTTATTCTCCCATACTTTCTGGGAGATAAATTAAATCCCATTCTCTTTTAAAAAGGTTTGAAAATGTGAGGCAGAGCCAGATGGGGTCATCATGCACTGTGCAAAAAAACAGGCAATGCGGGGACAAGGAAAGTGTGGATGAAGAAGGAGCCAATTAAATTTAAATGCCACAAAGCATTGTTCTCGCCCCTGACTCTCCCGGGGAACATTGTAGGTATGCATGTAGTTTTCATTGTCTTTTTCATAGGCTGCAAGTACAGTGTGTTTTAGGATGACCTCCAAATAAACCAGGTTTCATTGGTCAGTTTCGAAATGTTCCAGCATACTAGACATTTGATATTTTCTAACCTCGCCAACTTATGATTGATGCATTTTGCGGTTTTAAATGGGTGGACATGGTGAACCTTTCATTGCCAATGTTTTTCATCGTATTAGCATTCAAGGTGTACAGACAGTTTTAGAGTTTATGTATTATTAAGTGTGTATTTCTTATATTAAATTATACCAGTAAAAACAGATAGCAAATTGCTGGCATTTCTTCCCAGTTGTTTTAAAGTTTCGATTCAGATTAGGTTTATGACATTAAATATTTCAAAGTGCTAAATGAGAGGCTATTTTTTAATGGATTCACAATTGGCATCGGAAACAAAGAGCAGCCTTAAATGGATCCTGTGCTGGTTTAAACAATTGGTCTTAAATGTTAATTTATCCTAAAAAAAGCAGTCATATATATTATTATCTTTAATTATTATCATTTATTTGGCTTTGACTGAGATATTTAAGTGCTTTTATAACATCTCAGCTGTCTTGCTGGGTGCATTTTTAAATTCTCTGTTAACCTCTCTGCGGCTGATGACGATACAAGACAATCTAAACAATTTTAAATTTACAATACTACCCTTTAAGTTTGAGCCAAAATTTTTTCCAATAGAAGCCATTTACTGCGTTACTGCTGTATGGGGCTTGTGAATCAGTGTGAGCACACAAGTGCTTTCAATACTCTTGAAAAGACAAATCAAGGCAATAATCATGCCTAAACATATATGGTATGTTGTAGTTGTAGTTGTGTGT
>JAOVYW010000042.1:405487-434841 GCA_025775045.1 Hiodon tergisus
AGTTTGTTAGCTCTCACGTGGATGCACTGAGCAGACTAGATACTGAGCCATGGGGAGCAGAAAAGAACTGTCAAAAGGCCTGTGTAACAAGGTAATGGAGCTTTATAAAGATGGAAAAGGATATAAAAGGATATCCAAAGCCTTGAAAATGCCAGTCAGTACTGTTCAATCACTTATTAAGAAGTGGAAAATTCACGGATCTCTTTATTCCAAGCCAAGGTCAGGTAGACCAAGAAAGATTTCAACCACAACTGCCTGAAGAATTGTTCGGGATACAAAGAAAAACCAACAGGTAACCTCAGGAGAAATACAGGCTGCTCTGGAAAAAGACGGTGTGGTTGTTTCAAGGAGCACAGTACGACAATACTTGAACAAAAATTAGCTGCATGGTCATGTTGCCAGAAAGAAGCCTTTATTGCGCCAATGCCCGGTTACAATATGCCCAACAACACCTTGACATGCCTCACATCAAGTTAACCCTCCAGTGGTTACAGCAGAAAAAGGTGAAGGTTCTAGAGTGGCCATCAGTCTCCTGATCTTAATATTATCGAGCCACTCTGGGGAGATCTCAAACGTACGGTTCATGCAAGACAACCAAAGACTTTGCATGACCTGGATGCATTTTGCTAAGACGAATGGGCAGCTATAACATCTGCAAGAATTTGGGGCCTCATGGACAACTATTACAAAAGGCAGCACGCTCTCATTGACGCTAAAGTGGGCAACACACAGTATTAAGAACTAAGGGTATGCAGACTTTTGAACAGGGGTCATTTCATTTTTTTCTTTGTTGCCATGTTTTGTTTTATGATTGCCATTCTGTTATAACCTACAGTTGAATATGAATCCCATAAGAAATTAAAGAATGGGTTTTGCCAGCTCACTAATGTTTTATTTAAAAATGGTACATCATTACCAATTCTCCAAGGGTATGCAAACTTTTGAGCACAACTGTATGTGTATATATTAGTATTTACAGTTACCCAGGGACAGTAGGTGCTAGTTCTTAATAATAACAACGAAGATAGCGGGCGGCGTGGACCTTCCCTAGCAGACGTAGCATCTTCCCTGGTACCACCTGGTGAGGGAAGGAATAAAACAGTTTAGGTTGTAACAGAAGGCAAATATCCACATTACATAGCATCAGAATAAAACATTTAATTGTATTCAGCTCTGAATCATGATTTTCAAATAGGTTGGTAAATTTTTTCTGTAATAATTTTAATATGTGTCTGTCAGTGAAAAATTAGTAGTCAAATCTTTCCGCATTCAGTTCTTGCTAGTACCATTACCACTTTGATTTTAAAGAAGACCACAGTAAAATATGCCAGTACAGCGCAATTGCTGTTTATCATCTAAGAAGATGCTTTTGGCATGAAAATAATCCACTTATAACCTTAATCAGATTTTTACCACACAGTCAATATGCAGTTCACCAGCCAAATTACCACATCAGATTTTAACCACACAGTAAATATACAGCTCACTAGTCTGAACCCCCACCCCCAGTCAACCAACTCCTTAGCTGACGGTTAAGGAAGGAAGTGGATTAACATTGTATGTTACTATAGTGTCCCACTTGCCCTGTTAAATGAACCAGCAGTGCTCACAGTCTTTAATTTCCACCTAATTGTATGATATCATTTGTATGTAAATTTTTGCTCTCATTACCATGTATAAAGAAAAGTTGAGAAAATAAGTGGGTAAGATTGTATTTAAATGTTAAGTCATTTATTATCATTAATAATGAACATTTTGAATATATATATGGAGTCATTTACTTCCCAATATTAAATTGGGAATAGGTGTTAAGCATTATTAATCAATTATCAGTTTAATACTAATCAAATATTTGAATCCAGTAATTAAAAGAATAGATTCAGAGGAGAGTATGTGGTCAAGCAATAAAATACCAAGTAGTTTTGACAATATTGCAATGAGTGCAAGAGTGTATGACATGATTCCACCTGAATAAGTTTGAGCATATTTAGTTTGTTTGCTATGTTTTCAAAGAAGCTTTCATGGGTAGTATTAAGTTAAGCTGGAAGAAACAGAATAAGAAGGTGAATAATTATAATCATGATATAACAAAATAACTACTTGAGGTTTGTTTGTGCTTTTAAAATAATCCAGATTAATTTAAACTTCCCATCTAAAAAGTCTTATAAAGAAGTATTCTAAAAGTATTCTTAATAAGTTACCGAATTTAAATAATGCTGTAACTGGACTGAATACTACATTCAGAATGTATTTAGTATTCAAGCACTGATTACATTTCCAAAGCAATTGCAGCTTACAAAACTTACGAAAGAACCTCTACATGGTAATTTTGAAACTGTCCGGGCGTATTGATTGTGACCTGCCTTGGATCAAAATCCACAGCCAGATTTGTACCACAACAGTCCCAGGAGTTCCAACAGCGGTGCATTAGGAGAAGGATTTCAATGATGGGTGATGGAGAAACCTAGCTGTTAACTGTCAGAAAGTTTAGTTTTAACAGATAACTCAAAGGAAAATATATCTAAATTTAAATTTAAGAAGAGATCTTTGTGAAAGTGCCTTCAGATTCAAATTGAATGGATGAAGTTACTTCACTTCAAGCCTTTGAACCCATTAATTGATGGATTTAAAATGATGCAAAACCAGGCTGCGTGTAAATTCGCATTTTTAAATATAACATTAAAAGCCTACTAAGCGGTTGAAGTTCTACAGATTGACAGCACATTGCAAGCTAAATATTTTTTTCTCTCTAAAGCAGTAGTGTGGAAATGGGGGGCACGGTTTGTCAGTGCACGTCATAAGTAAGTATTGTGACAACCATGGGGCGTACTGGCTGCGCCGCACGCAATAGAGAGGAACGTACACAGAAAATACTCAGGTTTGCTCGTAACATGAGCACAGGTTTTTATTCGGCACGCGTGTGCCTGCAATTGTAACAGAAAGTCCTCCCGGTTTGGGGTAAAAGGCAATTTAAAAAAAAACCACAACCAAAATTCCTCCCAGTTCGGGGCATAAAAATGATCACGAATGTTGCTCAAAAAAGAATCTTGTCCTCCTCACACTCCCGTCACCAGGTCTTGATTGGGGTTGGTTGCCGCGCCTGGTCATACCTATATTGTGCCAGGATGGCCCTCTTCAGCGTGGGGTTGTCTGCTGCCTCGGTATCCCCCAAGTCGCAGCAGGCCTGCTGGGCGTGCCCGGTCAGGAAAGGTGCCAGCAGGTATCCCCAGCAATCCACTGGCCAGCCCTCTCGCTCTGCCGTGCGCTCAAAACCCTCCAGGTAAGCCTCAACGTTGTCTTCTGCGGTCTGCTTGGTGAGCAATGTCGTCGGGGCGACCGCGATGGCAGCCCTGGGGAGACGGCTGTTCAGGGAAATCAGCAGTTCTTGGAAAGCAGCCATCCCCTGGGCTTGCTGGGCTTGGGCTTGTGCTAGGGTGTTAAATGCAGCTTCCATGTTGGCTTCAGTACCGGCTTTCTCTGTGTGCATGCGCGGGTGGTGGAATCAGGTTGCCAGCATTCTCCACCAAATGTGACATCCATGGGGCGTACTGGCTGCGCCGCACGCAACAGAGAGAGGAACGTACACGGAAAATGCTCAGGTTTGCTCGTAACACGAGCATGGGTTTTTATTTGGCATGCTTGTGCCTGCAATTGTAAAGAAAGTCCTCCCGGTTCGGGGCATAAATATGATCACGAATGTTGCTCAAAATAGAATCTCGTCCTCCTCACACTCCCGTCACCAGCTGGATCTGAAAACAGAGAGCACAGCTTTTACACTCGATCATCGCTACTGGCATGCGATTAGCGATTAGCGATTAGCGATTAGCGATTAGCGATTAGCGATTAGCGATTAGCGATTAGCGATTAGCATCTCTCCGGCGCCGACGTCTTCTCCTTGTGTCTGCCGGCTTTTGTTCTTTCCCTCCCCAATCAGCCGATGCGTGTCAGCTGTGCCAGTGATTGCTGGGGAGGGAATGTACTGCCCCTCAAGAACCTGCCCCCGAGCTTGAGGCCGTAAGCCCCGGGGTTGCCACAGTATGTAAATAACTAAAGATAACACAATGACGATTTAAATGTGTAGTCTGTTTTTTGCTCTGCTTGTTTTTGCATCTACCAGAAAATCGAATAGAATGGATATAGTGAATACATTCTACTCTTCTGTCACACTTAAAATCCAACGGACAGTGTGAAGGGATATATCTTGATAATTAAATAGTTTAATCAATAGATCATACAATATCGGTTTGGTATTAGCTATACCATTTATAGCTAATGAAAATTATTTATTTTTATGTTTATTCATTTATAAGATGTGTACTGCCCTGCCAACTAAGCAATATTATCAAATATAATACATTGTTAGGCGACTGAGCCATTGCCCTAACTTCCCAAAAAAGAAAAAAACGCCAAAGTGTGCCCCACACAAACAAGGCATGTTTGCTGGGTAATGTGAGGGAAGGTAGTAGGTGTTGTCTGGTAATGAAGATTGATTTTTAAACAAACAACCATTTACCATTGTCTCAATATGGTCATCGCCGTTTAATTGGACAATGGAAGCCCAAACCCCTGCTGTGGATCCACCACCAAGACAGTGCTCAATGCATGTGCACTTTACAGAAGGAAATAAGGTCTCGCAAGATTATTAAATCATTAATCATTTTTACTAAAATGTTCCCAAGTTTTATTAAATTATTTCCACGTTTTATTAACATCCTTTCTAAAGTATATTTTTTTGATTGTGTCCCCTCCTGGGCTCTACTAATGCTCTAATTGGTGTAATTAGTATCCTCTTTAGGTTCGCTGTAATAGCTGGCTCACTGTTTCTGTGTTTGCCCTGAGCAGATCTGGGCACACAACAGCGGCTAGTAGTTTCTGACTTTAATAGACAAACTGGTGGTTAAAACATTCAGGTGGTTTAATACTCATTTTTAAGGTCTTGTGTGTGTTACAGAGGCTCTTAGAAAAATTGTAATCACCCCATTATCACAACTTTATCATAATTATAACCTTGTCTGAGTTCCAAAATTGGGGAAACACGTATAGAGTTAAGTTCATGCAAACTTTTTTTGGGTCAGAATTAAAAATGAAATATTTAAGGCACACTGGGTTGTATTGTAAAAACAAACGAGTCAAACACTGTGTTTTCGCAAAACCGATTCTTTTTTCCCTGTTTTATTCTGCTAACTACAACATTGCATATATCTCTGGAGTAAACCGCCACACCCCTTTCCTTCTGGAAACACCCAAAAATGCCATGCACTCACCGATATTGAACAGTAACAAACCCAATACCCCAGCGCACTCACGACATGCACTGTTTTTGAAGAGAAGAAAGATCTGCCTCAACACCTTGAACTCTGTTGGCCTCGGCCTTCCTCCCTGCTGTCACCATCTGTGTCCTTGCATCTTCTGTTTGTAATACTCCAGTCCGTGATGATGACTGAGCATCGATGAGAATTGCGGTATTCCAGATATTTCAGTTCATTACGGTCACAGACAACATGCTGCTGGAATAACCTAAATAGGAATAGGTTGGGGACCCACCACAGACAACATTACTTCTGCTCAATTACCACTCACTTGTCACAATCTCTTTCAATAGCAACGTGCTGCTCAATGCAACTGTGATGAACAACATTAGACCCCTCAAAGGGACAGCACATAACTTTGTTTTTACGTTACGGGCTGTGTTATGTCAAGGCCACCAGACTGTCTTTTTGCGGGGTGTGGAATCATAGTTTTAGATTCTACATCTGCTTGAAACGGGCTGTAGCAACTTTGTTGAGATGTCCTCTGTACACTGCACCACATTATTATCCACCAAACACTGAACACAACTAAAGAAAATAAATCTAATTAGACACTCTATAACTCAACTATAAGCAAAAGCCAGCTAAGAAATAAACATACTTTCCCTTGGACAGCTCTCTTCCTGGTTTTTTGTGTTCTGCTGACTGATGCCTGGGCCGATCCCATCAGCTGACCCAGAGTGCTGGCTAAAAAGCCTATGAGGGACAGAAAATATTTATAATATTTGTCATTATACCTGTTGTCAGTGGAAATCTGTGCTTTCTACATTGTGTTCTGTGTGACATTGTGAGAGACTCGCTTCAGTGGTTCGTGGGAGAGGTTATGCGTTTGCATCACAGGGAGATTTGGAGGAAAATAAAAATAAAAGCACATAAAATGGGAACAACACTAGAAGCACTCCGGCTGACAAATGTTGATCTGCAAACCCAGTGACAGAGGTCACCATACGCGCCTAATACTGGGGGTATAAAGGTGGCCTGCTGATTCCCCAGGCTTTGGCTTCATTTATCATATTTTCTTGCCCAGAGGCACAAGGGAGAAGAGAGGAACCTTGGACTTTTGTTTACTTCTCTTTACTGCAGACTTGACAGCATAAACTAATGTGCATGTTTGGATCTGTGCAGGTGTCTGACCTTTTCAAAGCTTGCCTGGCAAAAATGCTTTAGTGATGCATTTGATTTCTGAAACTAAAACCGATAGTCCTTCACTGTCTTGTGTACAGAAAGAATGAAGCAGTTGTTGGGGGGGAAATGGTGAGGCTGAATTAAGCTGCTACTGGTCGGTACCATTCCTGGACCACCTTAGCCTTTTGGCTTGGATCATTATCATGCTGAAAGTACCCATTCGCAGATGGATACACTGCTGCCATGAAGGGATGCGCCTGATTGGCAATGACAGATGTTGCTCCACTCATATCAAGGGAGCCAGTGTGTGCCACGAATACATACTTCATCACCAGCAGCCTGCAATGTTCACACCAAGCAGGATGGATCCATGGATTTCTGTGGTTTTACGCTATATCCTTGTCCTCCCATCAGTGTACAAATGCAGAAACCGGGATTTCTCAGACCGGTGTTTGTGTTTCTTAGCCCAGTGCAACTGGGATTACTTGTTTTTCACTGACATGAGTGAAAATTAGTTAAGCCGTAGCCCGGCATACCCCATCCATGGCAAGGTACAGTGCGTTTTTTGTTCTGATATCCCTCTTTCGGCACCGCTGTTGTATTCACTATAGGCCATGTGGACTCTGCACAGGTGGTGTCAGTCTCTTTCATCAATGGGTAGTTTCTGACCACCAGACTGCTGCTGCTGGCTGGATGCTTGTTTGGTGGAGGACCATCCCATGACACTGTCGTGAATGAAAACTCCAGAAGGGTTGCAGTGAAACTACAATGCCCCATTCAAAGATGCTTAAATCTTTTGTCGCCCTCTGAATTGTACATGCACAGACACACACACACATTAACCCTTTAACATGCATTGTAACCGCATGGTTGACTTTTTTTCGCGATAAAATTACTGTAATTAAAACTTGCCAAACTGCATTTTTGGCTGTCAAATCTCTTAGAGAATGTTCTCTCATTATTAACTTAACTTGAAATCTGAATAACTACAGGTAATCAACTAGACCTGTCTGTAGCTGAGCCCGGTTGCCATGACAACAAGGCAGAAGAACTCAGTTTCTGTTGCTCTGGGCTTCAGAAGTTTATCTGTCTCAACCCCCTCTCAATAT
This sequence comes from Hiodon tergisus, assembly GCA_025775045.1. NCBI lineage: Eukaryota > Metazoa > Chordata > Actinopteri > Hiodontiformes > Hiodontidae > Hiodon > Hiodon tergisus. The sequence continues at coordinate 413,031 of JAOVYW010000042.1, forward strand.
AGCTGTCCTCCTAGGTGCTATTACTCCAGCCTGCCCACCAACATGTTCTCACTGTAACCTTTACAAAGCCATATTGTCAAGCAGAAACAGCAATGTAAGAAGTGCCCATTCTCATATGTATAATTTTTTTATTACCTGGTGAAATGCTTCTTTTGAATTATTTAGAATGATGGAAAAGAACAATATAAAAACTTCCTTCTGAATAAGCCTGAGATTGGTGTACATCCAGTGAGAAGCAAAATATTCAAAATATATTTTCCCTGTTGTAAAAAGAAAAAACCCCCCACACCCATAGTTAAAAAACATACAAACAAATAATGAAATAAAAAAACAACTACATGCACTACATTCTAATAACAGAAAGAGGGAGGAGAGGGGGCCACCGCAGTCTGAGTTTGATTTATGATGCAGAATACAATCAGCACTGTCACTGGTAACCTCACACTGTCCCAAAGCACAGACATACACTCCAAAAAGTAGTTTTTTTACGTATTTGGGCATGAGGTGGATCCCTTTAGTCATTGACATTATAAGGATGAGTCAGAGGTGTTGTTGCAATAAAGAAATATAAGACATTGAAAAGTTTCGAAGAGTTTCCCACATCAGGTGTGGCTGATGTAGTACGAACTGAAAAGCGGAGCAGTGCTTAAGGTCCTGGCCCTATAACCAGAATGTTGCTAGTTCAAATCCAATTGCTGTTGTTTTTCTGAGCAGGATACTAAGCCTGCTGTACAGTTTTAGGCTAAGTACATGCTATGTAGAAAGGGCCTTTTGTTAAGAAAACTTTTGACAGTCATGACTTTCATTAACATCGTTAAGGCTAAACCCATATCAGGCTTCGCCTCGTTTTACTGAGCTGCTACTCACCTGTCTGGATTCACTCATGAATTATCTGCATGAGTGAAAACATGTTTGAGAACAGTTATAACGTCATGTCACTGAAACCTTCCTTTATGGAGATTTGAGCCTTGAAATTTGATTTTAAGAACATGTGAGCTTAGGCATTGAGAAGTTATGCATTAGTTTGTGCATCAGATCCGTTCATCGAGACATTTTTGAGAATTGTGGCTGAAACCACCAGCTTATGACGGTACGCTTGGCTTCACCTCAGAAGAGGAGCTTCGTACTTTGCACCCCATTGGAAAATGGCTTATTGCTTCAACTGCTGTGTGAAGGAGTCCTAGGCAATCCCCAGCTATGGAAACATAAGGCACTTTGAAACAACTGAGCAAACAACAGTGTCCACAGAACACAGAAGGGCAATTTTCGAAATAGCTTGTATTTTTCTCAAATCAATGTCAATGTTTGAGTCTTTATCACAAAGCTGGGGGATTTCACCATTCAAAAAAGACATAGATGATGAAACAGGGAGGTAATAGACCTGAAAGACATAGTTATCAGGAGAATGAATACCCATGGATAAGGATAAAGGAAATACAGCACCCAATGAAATTGCCTAAACATTAACAAAACAATGTTGAGGAAATAATGTATGAAAAGATTTTGGTTATAACGTGAATTAGTTCAAAATTGTTAAATGTCCTACACAGCTTATTTTTGACTATGATCCCTTTTCCCTGATTCTAATTGAGCTGCTCTCTCTTTTCAGTCTAAGCCACATACAGTTTTTATTAGCAAAGAAAGTTTGTACAGTCAATTCCTTAACCGTCACCCAACCTACTGCACGGACAGATGAATGATGTGCCTCAGCCTTGCATGAAATATATAAATAAATAACAGACTTAATAGTTGGGCAGCTAGCTAACAGCAATGGGACATCGGTAAATTAGTGACCATTCATCTCAAAGCGTTCTTCTCAAATCTCAGATTCCTATACTTTTACAGTTTTGCAGAGATGATTAATGATTAACTGATGATTAATCTGCGTTGTTTTATTAAATGAGTGAAATCCAAGATTATTTAACAATACAAGGTATTGATAAATACCTTGTAAATAGTGAGGTATACCAATAGCTATGTTTTATTCATCCCAATTATGACATGCCATGACAGTGGATATCATTGATGATCGGAGGCCAAAGTTGAATGAAACTGAAAAAAAGCTCTAAGGAAATTTTACCATACTGCTTTGTGCTATTTGTTTGTCTGAGGATAAATTGTTATAGAGCCTGGTTTGTTGCATTGGAAACCTTTTTAAATGTTGCTTTCTCTGTACTAAATTATGATAGCAATATCATCCATAATTGTAGATAGCATGTTAATCATACAGATGAGCTAAATAAGCTCCCATATCATTTTATTTTGGGACTTAAGCAGAACGACGCACAAAAAACAAAGCTTAAACTTGATTCTGTGGATCTAGTAGGAAACCTGACTGGTGAAGTCTTTTCTCCTATCCCCTGAGACAGGATGCAACAGCCTAGCGCGCCAATCCTGCCAGGGTCTCATGAATCCCCTGTCCCAAAGGTCCAAGACTGGTCTCGGCTGTATTCATTAAGCTGCCATTCTGATATTGTCATGGGCTGAGGGAATCAGATGATTAGTGGTCCAGGGAGCAGAGTCTTTTGGCTAGAAAACGAGGTACTCTCTTGAGGTGGGTCTGAATATAAGTTGCGGAAGGGGTGTCAAGCACAGTTAGTAGGTGCCTCTGCAAATCAGGCAAAGGGAGAAGCAGCGTCCCCCAAAACAGTCAAGTCTAGGGGGGCAGTGGTGCCTCCACCATGGTCAGAGGAGGCAAAGGGGGTGACATGCAATTATAAGTAATTATGTTTGGTTTCAGCCTTGAAGTACTGCATCGCCTCCAAGCTATAGGCCTGTGTTGCCCCAGGAGTCTAATTGGGCCGCTGGACAGGCTTGAGGGTAGATTAATTAGGATAAGCGGCCGGAATGTTATAGCACTGGGCTTAAATGAGTGCTTAAAGGGTTTTAATTTTTTTCCCTCTTAACCCTCGAAAAACCTGTAAAAGTTTTAAGAGCCCTTGTGTGAGGGATGTTCACTTATCATTGTTTTAAAAGGGATGTCTGACTAAGAATGGGAATAATCACTAACGAAATACAAAATAATTGTATCATTCTGGAAATATTGAGGTAACTGTAATAAAACGGAATAAAGAACCAGTGTTAATGAGCTAAACACTTCTGCGGAAAAAAACAGTCACTGGCAAGCCGCTGTCTCTTGTTGTGAGGAAACCCTTTCCCTATCCTTTTCCTAATCCTCCGATGGACCTTCATGCCAGTGAGAAGCTGCCACACATCCGAGGAATTCATGATGAGAGGTGCCATATCTTCTTTAGCACGTGCATCTTTTAGCAATTGTTTAGGCCTTATCCCTCATGATCCTGCAGACGCCTCTATCTTGCTTAGGATTGTAGCAGTCTGGGGCTCGGGGTCATATATGGACAAACTAACATTTTTGGCTCAACCTGATATTAATCTTAAACAGCATTCAAACAAGAGAAGAATTATGTCATACTCTAACAGAAGATATTAAGTGTGACTCCCAGGTGGAATTAGAATAGCTATTTTTGTGAATATTTTTTAAATAAAACCGGAAGTGGACATGAACTGAATTAAGAAACTAGAGAGAAACAGGAGCTCTATCCTCAGTAACAAACCACACAACGCAGAGTGTAAGAAGTATATAACCAATTGTATTTTCCCTCTGTTAATGTACACATATTTAGAATAATCTCACTGTAACACTTTACAATAACATTTAGTAAGAACAGGGGTATACTGAGAGCAGCCTATGTTTTGCACAGTTTGTTAAAATATATAAAAATAAATTAAATCAATTAAAAATGTAAAGAACATCCTTTAACAAAGAGAATGACTACAGCTACCCTCCTCGAATGGAGCCATGTTCAATCCTGTATAAATTAACAAATAAAAAGTTTTAGACAAAAGGAAGAGAACGTGAAACCCTCCCTGCCTGCCGGAGTTTCTCTGAATCGTTTTACAATCAGTTTTGTCCCTTTACGGAAATGTATTTTATTGTAACTAATGTGGCACAGAATGACCGGCATGGATGTGGGAGTTTAGCTGTTGTGGAGAGAATCCTATAGTGTAAGAATCTATTAAGGAAGCTTTCAACCCAAATCACATTGTTGAAATAGCAAAAATGACATACAAATCGCAGCTTTTTTTTTTGTCTTCCTCAAACAGGAAAGGAAACAGGGAAACACATAATTGTTTTAGTAATGGTGAGATTCAAATATCTAGACATTTCACAAACTTTTTTCAATGTTTTAAAACTTTTTTCTTCTTCTCAAGGAACTGTTTTTTTTTTTAAATGGAATTAAATAAATCATAATACTAGAGTACTGTTTAATCCCAATAGGGAAACTTGTATATGTTTTCAAGACAACAGGTTTTCCATTTCCTCAGTAGCTTTCATCTCGATGAGGGAACCTGCTTTCTTGACGTACAGTTGAGCACTATCCCCCTTTTAAAATACCAAGAGTTAAATTCTCAGAAAATCCGGAATTTTTTTTATTTTAAATTCTCCGAACATTACCTTTGCAACCTTGCTTTCATTTAGGTCAACAGAGTATCAGAAAGAATGGTCCTCTCTGCATGTGTCTCACAACAAGTGTCTTTCTTCACATTTGCCAACATTTACACACATTTTCAATTCAATTTCAGTAAAATTAATTGAAATTCATGTATATCTGAGTACATGTGTAAATTGAGCATGGCCTTTTCCAACCGAAGGCTTTTTATTATCTTACTATTTTGAAACGCTGATTTTCAAAATTGATCTCTTCTTCCCCATGGGCTCAGTGGCACGTTGATGTTGCGGAGTCCCAATGCACACAGGACGATCCGCCCACAACAGAATTCATCGACAAGGGTTTTGGCCTCAAGAAGTTGGTGGCTGAATGTAGTTATTTTTTAATTGATGTTGTCACGTTGTTTGTCCATCGCAGAAACAGCTTTTGCTTTCAGTAAATGAATACTACATGCTCGAAACACAGCTGAGTAATGTTGCATTTGCACGCTAGCACCGTGGATAAGGAGAAAAAGAGAGAGGAGCACTGCGAGGAAAAAAAAAAAAGACCAGAAAAGCAGACTCTGGGTTAGCGACACTGAGCGTCGCAGAAGTGCATCAGGCAAACAAAGACTCCTCGGTGTTCTCTTAAGCTAACACTCACTTCTCTAATGACGTCGCCAGATTTTTCAGTCAGTCTTTGTGCTTTTTTCCACTGCAAGACAGCGATATGTTTTTTTTTTCTACTTACAAGAATTGAAGAAGACCTTTGGAGAGAAAAAAAAATCAGCTCAGCTCAGCTCAGACCCTGTTCCTACTTTCCTACTGTCCGTTTTATTCTCAAGGCCAACTAGTACAGTATTCACAGAAAGCTGAGATTAAATATGGGTCGTTTCATGTGAGTTACAAAAAATTAAATCACTAAAAAGCAAGAAAAAAAAACATCATAACAAATAAACAGAATGAGGAAGTTTTCAAAATGGGAAAAAGAAGAAAAGAAGGTTTTCACTGCAGACTCTTCTCTCTCATTCCAGTAAGCTAGACCATTGGGAAGAGCAGGAAAGGGAGCTTTTGGGCAAAGCATCTGAAATGCCAGTGTGAGAATGCTGGAGTGATGGTTGTCCAAACTTTGAAATTACCACAGAAGGGCTGAGGAGTGGAACCTGCCAAAAAAAACAAAAAAAACAACCTGGCCCATCCTTTCCTCTCTTTCCTTCTCACGTTTTCTCTCCCTCCCGGGGCCACTCTCAGACGTAGTACTCCTTGTCTTTGTTCTTCTTGCCCTTGGTGGCGGTCTTTGTGGTCCCGGGTTGCTTCTCCTTAACCACGGCGCCGTTGCTCTGCGTGGCAGATGGGTTGCTGATGTAGTTGCGGCTCTGGTCCACCTGGTAGGAGCCCTCGTCGCGGTTGCGGTACTTGTACATGGCGTAGAGCAGGATTAGGATGCAGAGGGCGGCGGCTGCCACAATGCCCACCACCATGCCCGTGGTGCTACTAGACTCCCTGATCACCTCCACGGCACCGGGCGGGCCTCTCTCTCCCGAGGCAGTGGGGTTGGCTGTGGGCACATGTCGGAAATTGGGGGGGTAGGTTATTCCTGGTGCATGGTGATGACGCCCGCTGTGGTCGGGGTCAAAGGAAGGGGGCGGTGGGGGCAGCAGGACCTGATCGCGGGTGTTCATTTTTCCTGCGGGGATGTGGCCGCCGCCGCTTGATTTGTGGCGAGAGAGCTGGTCGGGGTTGGCAGTTGGGGTGGGGGAAGGCGGGGGGTGACGGGAGTTTGGGGGCCTGGAGAAGTGGCGGTCGCGGGGGCTGTGAGAACCGCCCTCCACCCCTGGGGGAGGTGGTAGGACCGTCCTGTCGGTGACCAGGGGGGATTTTTTGTAATAGTCCTCGTCGTCAGACTCGGTCATTTCACCTGAGCCGTAGGCCGACACCTCAATGGGCTCCTCACAGTCCTCCTGGTCCAGAGGGCAAGGGGTACGGGCTGTGGCCAACGTCAGGGACTCTTTGGTGGTATCCAGGAGGGTGAGGAACGGTCGGTAGGTGGGGGGAGGGGGGATGACGGGGTAACGGGTGGCGATAGATGGGGGGTCTAGGGAGTCCACGGTAATTATAGGTAACACTAGTTCACCTCCTAGGACAAGAAAGAAATAGAATGAGCATTAGTAAAGCACTGATAGTAAAACACCAAGGGCCAACAAAGAAAATGAATGATAGTTAAAATAAAACAACAACAACAACAACAGCACAAGAATAACCTTCATTAGAACAGCACTGAGACTCAAGTTAGTCATACAGATGTTAGTTGTACTGTTAGATGGCATTTAGTTGTAAGTGTTCTATTTAAAGAGCTGATCTCACTACACTGATCTCATAAACATACATACATACATAATTATAAACAGAAAATAAATCAGAGACACGTATTTACTACTACTCTAAGCTCACTACCTAAACTTGTCTGATTAATTACTGCTTGATAAAAAAATGTTAGAAAACTAAACAGTTATAACAGCTAAAACAATATTTCTCTGTCTGTATCTGTCCTTCCTCTACATCTTATTGTTCTGTTTCCTTCGTCATCTTTTAAACAAGATAGCAAACCACAGAGGTCAGGTCACTTACATTAACAAATTGGCCGCGTGATTTTAGCATGAAAAAAAATTACAAAAAAAGAAATCTGTGTAAGATTGTTCTGATAGATGCACAAATTTCCCCCTTTTTCTCCTTTTACTCATGTAATGACTTCTGTTTTTGCGTTTTTATTTAATTCAAATAGCTTTTCCTCACCAAGACACACGGTGCTCATTCTGATTGCACTCGTTGTGTTAATGAACTTAGGCCAACCGGAGGAGGACCAGCTACTGCGGATTACTTACTGTGTTTCCTGTTCCTGCCCTCACCCCCACCCGTCCAAGACCCATTCAGAAAATATATACACATACGTTCAATGCAAAGGAAATACTCATCTTCACCTTCACGCTTCCCCTTAGACCCACGATGACCCATGATTTAGACCTGGCTTCATATAAAATATATTAAAATATTGATGCATATAGAAATATTTATGTATAGATGCTTTCTATTAAAAACATGATTACAGTTGTCATTGCATTGAGCCTTATTCTGAAGTATTGTATTAGGTGGTTTGGTTGAAGCATGTTCATGGAAATACTTACATAAGCACAGAGAGGATTGCTTTTTTAAATTCAGGGAAACATACACAGCAGCATTCATTTTTAACTGTATATGCATAACATTCTATGAGGAATAAATTAATATACAGACCATGGACACAATAAATTTAACAGTGTTATTACATTTAAAAATCCTTCTGATCATCCACTAATCTCCCTGGTGGCTGACAATCAGGAGGTAAAACCGAACCAAGGAAGCCAGCTGTTTAAACCCCTCTATGTATGTGCTTTGTTAAACAAGTAAATGTTTACACCATGGAAACGCTATCGTCTTCAAATTCAATTTTTAGATAAGACATTTACACATATTGGTAACTTTGAAGAAATTCTGTGTGAACTGAACATACATCATGTCTCTCGGAAGGCAAAATGGTACAAATAATTCTGGTAAATGCAGAATGGGGTGACTCGGGACTGTAAAATGTTTAATGGATGTATATTAATAGCATAAATGATTTTTAAAACCTTGTCCTTTAAATAATCTTGGGAGTTTGGTTACCATGGGAGAGGGGGGACAAGAAATTATCCAGTCGTTACTATGTAGTTCTGTTGTTGCTGCTATGTAATCTTGGAAACTTGGAACATTTCTGTGTCCTTAATCCAACTGTAGTTCCCATGGCTAAATGGGTTACTTGAATGATGGGTAATAACCCAGTAAATATGTGCTGTTACCATGAAATTACTTGGTAATTACCTGGTTATTATTGCGCTGAAATCTAAAGCGTTACCTACTTTTTCTTTTGGGATTGGGGGTTCACTTACGCGTGAATGGATAAAATAACACTATTTTTCATTCCATAAGTGCTTAGAAACAATTTTGTACAACTAGCCATCAGACACATCACAATTTTCCAAATGTAGGTGTGGGTGTGGTAAGCTAAGGAGTCATTTACCCCCTGGACCTGGAGGAAAAAGTAAAGTTATCGAAAAGTAATCCTCAGTATCTTCAGACTCTGTATCCACATGCCAAAACTTTCCAGTCATCCTGTAATTGTTGTTTAATTAGATATGTATGCAAATCACTGAATATATATATAGAAAATAAATTGACAGGTTGATCAAAGTGAGAGCAAAGTAATTAAGGTATCCACTAATAAATGACCACCTCCCCACCCGTCCACATTTTAACACTAAGCATACCTTCAAATCTGACAAAGGAGGCTTTTGATTCCCTTCTCCAAAGTATCTTGACACATCACCCACAAGACCACAAAATTGCTCCAATAAAACCACTTTAGTCCATCCTTCACACACATTCAAAGTGAGATGACAGCCAGAACCTGTTTTCGCTTCGAAAAAAAAAAACTTTAAATGGATTCAACGGCTGAGCAGTTATGACAAGAGCCCAGAAGCATGGAAATGGATGAAATGACCGTCTGAGAGCTCTTCATTCGAATGCACTCAAACCCTGCAAACCAAACACAGATATCCCTGTGAATACACTCAGACCGTCACTGAAAAAAACTGCAACAGAAGGATCTTGCTTAACTTTTGACAGAGTATTACTATTACTAAAATGAATAATAACTCAAATCAATTACTGAAATGTATTCAATTCGTTTTATACTATAATAAGGTTTTATTATTATATATTCTAATGTTTGACTGTTTTTCTTTCTCAACCTTTCTCAACGTGAGCAACTGTGATTGACCATTCGTTCTGGTATAACAACACATTTCCCTAGCAAGAATACTTCAGCCTGGACCATTCTTAGAGCATTTGGAATGTAGTGTGAATAAATTCAAGCGTTTAATAAGTACGTTTTTCAACACCAGCCCCCCTCCCTCGCTTCCTTTACTCGCTAAGTAAAGGTTATTTATGGCAGTGTGTGCATGTTAAGACCTGCCAAGTGCACAGACTAATTAGGTTTTGACTAATTTAAAGTTCAGATTAAATTATATTTAAAGTGAAAAGGTCGCCTGTTCCAGCACTGCAGTTGTTTCACTGAGCAAGATACCTCCCTTGAATTGCTACAGTATAATACCTATGTGCATAAAGACGAGAATTTAATTTGCTGTGGATAACAGTATCCAAGAAAGGTCCAAGAAAATAAATGATAATAATAAAACATATACTGCCATAGTCATAGTCAGTTCTGCTATGGTAAAAAATGTTCTGAAAGCGTGCAGTTTCGTCTTATTCTATAAATGTGGCACAGATGACGAATGGTCTTAGTATACTCTGAGGGTAATATATGTTATGGTTTCTGCGGTCATTGTGACTGTCATCACGGATCACTTCAGTGTGATTCAGCTAAGAGTGGATACAGCTTCATCCACCACTTAGATGCCATGCAAAATAAGTTAAACGTAACTATCACATTTGTCTATTTATCTAAAAAACCGAAGTGAACAACATCATCCTGATCTGAAATGTATAACCCAGGAGGTACCTATTGAATGAATAGTACATTTGTATGTAATTTAACATATGTTTGAGGATTTTCACGTTAATGATACAAAGATTAGGATAATGTTTCAGTGAGAGTTTGCTTTGAGGTATAAGCAGTTTCAGTATAAATGTGTAACTTTGGCCTTCCCACTGAAATAGGGGGGCTTGTAAAAAAAAGTTTTTCAGTTTATTTAGTAAGCCATCTTAAGCTGCAAGCTTAAATCCGGGTTATCCTTTTGAAATATATAAGCCTTCGTTTTTCCATAGCAAAATGATTATTTATGATTACATATATTAATGTACATTAATGTTATATTAGTGTCAAATTAATACCAAAACAAATTATATAACTGGGTATGAATCATTATGTTAGACACATCCATAATTCAAAGATTTAGATTTTAAAAATTCAAATGATTACTACAGTATAATACAGTACCTGCATTGGTCTGCAATAAACAAGTATACTATCAATTTAATAAATCACAGACAACACAATCCAGGATATACTTAGCCCATTAAAATACTTCCACAGCCTTTGTTCTTTATAAGTTATTTAGTAAGTTTAATTAGAGAAAACTCCCTCAGTGGATATTCCCAAAAAATCTATAATGCACAATAGATGGGTGCAATATAAGATCATAGTCTCAGTCTTTGACCCTTCCATTATTTGACACAAAGGGCTCTATTTTGGTGAGCATAGCACTATTCCCTAACACAGCTGCAAGGCGCTGGTGAGTTTTTTCGTGGCGCATTAAGATGGAGCCAGCGCAAACACAACTGTTAAAGAGGTCGGGCTAAAAAATCAATATAGAGGTGTGGTAAGAGTGCAGTTACATAATAACCAATTTAAAGCTGTTTGTTGCCATTTTCAATATCACAGAGATACCAAAGGAGAGGCTCTGCCTGGAGAACTTTTCCACACAAGAAAACAATGACATCGTGCGCAAAAGCAAGACAGATGAAAAGTGGACAAATTCACGATTCACCACTGTCCTATGCATAAATACAATTTTGGAGCGCTCCTACTAATTGTTTTTCCATTTATTTATTTGGTTGGGACTGTACACTAAAACATCGAAAGCAACTAACTCCAAAAATGTTTTTGTTCTCAAAATGTTATCACTTTTTATGTAGAAAACCCAATTTATAATACAGGACTCTAAATTCATTCAGCTAAACGTTTATGAAGAACATTGTTTTCATTTCAACACACGAGGGCTTATATCTAAAACACTGTTCATTAACAAAACGAGAACGAGAACATCATCACCAGTTCTATTTTTCTTACAGTGTGTGAACATGCAATGCATTGTGTATTCAATTTAGACAAAACTCTAATTTCCATAGTCCCAAAAATGAAACATATAAAACAACATTAAAATACAATTAAAAATTACGAGAAATCGGTTGTTGGTGCACTGTAAATAAAACAGAACTGTTCAAACCTTTACTGCTCTTCTCTATACAAACAGTTCTAACTGTATACAATCCTCGTGTGTTTAAATGAAAACACTATATAAACATTTTCTCTTTTCAAAATGTATCTAGGCTACAACCTCCTTAACATAGGCAGAACAGGTAGTGCAAAGAACTGATCATTACAGCGAACGACACGGAAAGCCCTCACAAACACACATGAACCTACCCATGTTGAGGGAACTAAACCTTAACCTAACAGACACAGATCATAACAGTAATAACGACTAAATTAACGGACAACACGTTTAAGTAACACGAAACATCGAACACACTATTTACACATTTTACAGATTAGGAGCCGGGATTCCCAGCAGACCCCTCGGGGATGGCGAGACACCATTGGCACTGCCTTCCATCCCCGTTACAATATTAACACCACCAATTTTTACTTTATTAACACAAAAAATGCATTCAAAAGTTATGGCTTTCACAGTCGCGCAGTCAAAATAGTTATTTTATCGCCAGAATTACCGTTAAGAGGCGTCTCCATTGGTGGAGACCCAGAAGATAAATTTTGACTAAATTACACCACAATAGTGCTGTATTTAAGATTTTTTAAATGCACTGACCCAACATTGCACCCCACTCTCTGCTTAGCGGAAGACGATTTATTTTAGTGCTTCAAATCACCGTCCTAGGCAGTAACACTTAATAAAACAACAGCATCGGACAAAAATAGCAAACCCAACTGCGCTGCCTTGTACTATGACTTGCGTTGTGCGCAAAATAGAGCCCAAAACGTTAATCTCGTTAAATTTGCCAGAAAAGTTAGATGAGACACCCATTGCATCCGTGCTGCAGGCTAATTGTGTTCTTACTGATTATCATCACAAAAACCCTCTTCTAGCCATTTCAATTTCGATTAAGCAAGACGCAAAACCAAGCAGACATAATACACAATTTTTAGTCACTCTAAAACCTTCTAACGATATTATTGCATTTATGATAGCAGGACCAGAAAGGCTATTGTTGAATAATAAAAAAGAAATTACTTGGTCTTGTCTCATGTCCTGACTTCACACACAATTTATCTCCTGTTCTTGAATGTCTTAATCTAAGCATGGCAAACCGACTGTGTATTCAATTTGTAAACAGCTTGTTTACAAGAAAAAAGAGGGCGGTTTATCCTTAGCTCCTGATTCTTCAATCAGACATACTTATTATATCTCAATTTTCTCAGAAACTAAGACCTTTCAGTATGCTGTATGAGGTTCGGTTTTTTTTTTTTTATAACATAATGATAATCTTTTGCAAGCAGAGATAAATTATGCTCTTATTGCAATCAGGAAAGCTTTATGAAAGAGTTTGAGGGTTTTCAGGTCCGCTGAATTTCCAACTCTGATCAAGGGCAAAAGGGTGGATACGGTATTTTGTTTCATTGCGAAGCTGTTTACCATCATGGGATGCTAGGGTGCACTGTATGGCTGTGCTGAGAGGCTCAGTGCCATTATATTTAGAAAAACGACAAACATGAAACGGGCCCCCACAGGTTGCCAGGGTTTCTCCATCACTATAGTTCTACGTAAACTAAATGCCCATAATTTCTTAAGTTCCTGTTTTTGAATGCCATGAATAAGGCACACTACCCCTGAAAAGCTTCAGTTGCTCACCATGGATTAGTCACAAGGCTGGACTATTCTTCTGCCTGCATGCTAATGTGTCTGTATGTGTGTATTTGTGCAGTGTGACAATGACTGTGACAATGCAGCTAGGTCTTTTAAAACCTTGTTTCATGGTCAAGGTAAAACAGACTAACTTGAAACTGACCATTTCTATTGCAGGACTGGAATATTGTTCCATGACAGGCTCTCAAGTGACACACTATGACAAGTCATAGAGAAGTAAGGTGATGTAGGGCACTAGGTGAATATATGGACTCATGAATTGCAGGGTGGAAGAGGAAGCAGGGTGAGAATAGAGGCAACGTAAGTGATTTCCGATGAGAAGATAAAAGGACAAAAGGCTGGGAATCTATCTAAGGGTTTCCTGATATGCCTTCTTGCCAATCTAGACACGATCAGCTCATTAAAAAATGTTACAGAGTGCACTGGACAACCTAACAGGGCCAGAGATTAATCAGCGCGGAGGTAGATGAGGCAGCCCGTAAAACCGTGAGAAATTTTGGCTACACAAATTTCTGATCTCTCTATCCTCTTACTTGAAAGTGAGGGACATGATGTACATTTAGGCACAAACAGAAAAACAGTGACTTATTCAATGTTCTTTCGTACAGAGGAAAGTGTAGCACAGGGCTCTTCAACGTTTTTTACATTAGGGCCACAGAAGGTGCTGAAAGGCCAACCATTTTATTCTTATAAATAACAATATGTACAAATAATAATTATTATTTCTATAGAAGTATTAGTATTGTTATTACTAGTATTAAAGACATAAAGCCAGTTTCAAAATATCTGTGCAGTCATATCATATATCAGTGACTTTTACATTGATTGGAGAGTTTACTGAGGGATTACTGTCTTTATTCAGTTGTAATTTTCTCTCTGACTTGAATGCCAACAGAGGCTACTTGAGTAAGCTTGACCTAGCATGTTCACCACAGAATAAAGTAATTCAACAGTTCCAAGTGGTGATAGCAGCAGGTTAAGTGTTCGAAAAACGGGATTGTCTCATCCGGCGGACAGCTGGTTTAAATAATTAATGGGACATTTATGATTGTACCCTAAGGTGTGGCACTCAACTTCAATTGCTTCATAATATCCACCTATAAATGGCTGCCATGTCCATGTTTCATTTGCTTAAGGACTGTTAATATTTTATTCAGGTGGAATAGTGATTAATGAGCAGAAATGATTCATCCTAAATTGGCCCTGCATCATTGCAGCCCTGATTATGGGACTCATACCTAACTGGTTACATGTGTATTCTGTTTTGTAAAACACCATGCCAGGTGGCTTGGTTGAAGGTAAATTAATAAATAATAAATTAACAATACAGTAATGGACATTAATATTATATTAATAATCATATTCATGTTATGCTACTTCCATTTTATGGATATTTATGATGTTCTCTTAAATATTGTCCTAGAAATGTTTTACAAATATTTTACAGATTTCCAGACTTATGTACTGACATTTGACTGGCCTAAATTAAGCTATACAAAGATTATGAGAGACATTTGGAGGAAGAGGTATAACACAGTTTCAATTTGAGCTTTGCATACATGAGGTGACCTAAATTACAATGAGCATTATTCCATATAGAAAATATAGAAAATTCCATATTACATACTAAAAAAACCTGCTTTGTTTTAAAATATGTGTGCTAGTTTTGTTAATTTTGCAGAAAAGTTAAATTGAGCAAACTATAAAAGGCATTTTATTAGTAATCATAATTTGTAATAATACTGATTATTAATAATTATTTGTATTGTAACTTATCGGTTCATAACCTATACTGTTGCCCAGCCACCTATGTAAAAAATGTTAATATAGAGTGTTTTCATTTTAAAAATGATTTAGCAAAAAATCTTTGGCAGTTTTCAAACCTCAGAATATATAAAGTCTATATAACAAAAAGCTTTTTGAGTAAAAACAACTGAGCCTCCCTGAAAGTTTCTTTACTAATGTCAGTAGTGAATTGGATAGCAATATCAGCAATGTATATGTGATGTGCTTGTGTGTCAAAGGGCTATTACGACCAATCATAGATGAGGAAAGAGGAAGGGTCACAGTAAGGGGGAGAAGCCATGGTTGTCCTTTAAGGTGGCAACACAGAACAGAACCTCTCGAGTGGACTCACCAGTTCCCGGCTCACACTCCTCTAGGTCTTCATCATCACTCGGGCACTCGGCCGATGCTACCAGGAGGTCGTCTGTGTTCTGTAGAGAGAGGAACAGGGTCACAAGGGAAACGCCACGGGACTAAAAACCCACTGATCATAGTATAGAGCAAGGGTGCTCTACCCTGGTCTTTGAGGCTGCGGTTTCTGCTGGTTTTCCTATGCCTCCAAATTAGCAACTGATTTTGAGACAAGGTGGACCAGAGTTTAATACCCCTGTTATGAAGGTTTAGTAGGCACACAAAAACGCTGGGTCTCAATGAAAACAAACTGAGTATCTCATACAAGAGCTCAGGTTTACCAGCTAAGATGGTTTTTATTTTTCCCCTTTTCTTTAAATCTGATTCGTCCCAGAAATCTTTACCCATAATAATAATTTTCCTTTAAAAAATACCCATACTAACTACGAGTAATCAGACACGTTGGTACCTAAACCAATAACAACTAACACTAGAAATCACAGCATGATTTTACTCCATTGTGTTGGAGAATGTTGCACTGTCATAGTGTTTGTTCCATAAAAGTCAGTGCTGATGAAAGGATTCCACTCTATCCGCATGCATGCAATTTATTACCATTCTGCTGATTTTTCTCTGAACTCTGCTCCCTGTACTGAAGTTAGTATTCTGGGCTCACAGCAGGACTCATTGAAAATGCGGCTTGATCCTGACACCAATTGATTTGAATTCATCAGTTTTTTTTCTCTTCGTTGATGTGTGCTGTTTTGAATTCCATTATTAATCAAAAGCCGCAAGCATATTCTCCCGAAAGCACCTGAATCTGGACTGCACCACTTCCTCTGCCACTGAGACAAGGAGATGCCTAATCAAATAATGATTTTGTGCGCAATATTTTACGTATTCAATGTAATTCTTTATTATTTTGGGGATCTCTTTTTGTGAAACACACATCACAATATGAGAATGAGCATAAATCAGTAGAATCTGAAGGTAAGAAACTAAAATAACGGGGAAATACCGGAGAAAAAAAAGAACGTTAGAGGATATCGAGTGGAAATAACATAGGGATGGAACATATAGTACGATTAAATATTAAACGTATGATAATACGCTAATTATTTTGTGAGTTTTATTGTGTTTATTTACTTATTGCAAATAACATCCCTTTTAGACATGCATAAATATATGACAAGAGCAATTTAAATGCATTTTCCAAACGATGGTAACAGAATCTTACCGACATAAAACCCAATACTTTTATCTCGAATGCCTGGTAAAAAAAATCAAAATTTGCAATGTTATAACAAAATGAATAATACACGATAGAAATTCCCATTTAGTTTGTTAATCGACAAAAAGTTCTGTCCTGTTTTTGAACGTAAATATGGACCAAACAATTATAATTAAACGTTTAAATAATAACAGCTCACAATATGACACTCACCACCAAACAGACGTTTCAGTCCAAAATCTCCCCCCTTGAGCCAGGACTGCTGGCTCTTTTAAAATCATTACTAATAGTGGAACCACATTCAGGTGCACAGCGAGGTCCTTTGTCCACTCCGGGCATGTTGCTGGGGTGTGACCCACAGCTGTATGCCACAGGAATGTTAATGTTTTTGGCAATGTCACTGGTACTCTGAACATTTTTTTATTTATTAGTAGGCTACTGTTATACTTTTCATGTATAGGTGTATAGGTCTAGCTTTCTGAATATTACAAACATGAATTGACCAGATGACGTGACAAAAAATTGGTGAGTGCTTTTTTATTGTTTTAGTATTAAGCATTTTATATAATCCCTCTTGGGTCGGCCTCGGGGTCTCTGCCCAGTGGGGCGTGCCCGGAAAAGCTGCACAGGATCCTCTCGATCCAGATAAGTAGCGACTCTACTCCCAGGATCTCCCGGATTTTTGAGCTCCTCACCCTATCCATAAGGGTGATTCCAGCTACCCTGGGGAGGAACCTCATTTCCGCTGCTTGTAACCACGATCTCCATCTTTCGGTCACTACCCAACGTTCATGACCATAGGTGAGGATGGGGAGGTAGATTGACGTGTAAACCACAAGCCTTGTCCGAGGACTCAGCTCCCGCTTCACCACCACGGACCGATACAGCAACGATCTGCCTGTCAATCTCACACTCCCCTTTCCATCACTCATGAACAAAACCCTGGTGTACTTAAACTCCTCCACTAAGGGCAGCTGCTCCCCCCTAACCTGGAGTGAGCAATCCACTCTTTTCCGAGAGAGAACCATGGCCACAGACTTGGAGGTGCTGACTCTCATCCCAGCTGCTTCACACTCAGCAGCGAAACGCTGAAGTGCGTGTCGGAGATGGGTAAGTTGGTTAGGGCAAGCAGCACAACGTCATCTGCAAACAGCAGCGATACCATCTCCAAGCCCCCAAACTGGATACTCTCCCTACCTCGGCTGCGGCTTGATATCCTAATCACAAACAGGAGTGGAGACAAGACGCACCCTTGGCGGAGTCCAACACCCACCTTGAATGCTTCCGATTTAACACCGAGAACACAGATGCAGCTCTCACTCGGGGAGTAAAAGGACCGGACGGAACACATAAGCGGCTCTGGCACCCCATACTCCCACAACACCACCCATAAGACACCCCGAGGAACACGGTCATATGCCCTCTCCAAGACCACAAAACACACGTAGACTGGATTAGCATATTCCCATACCCCCTCAAATATCTGTGCAAAGAGCAGGTCCGTTGTTCCATGGCCCGGACGGAATCTGAGGTTCAACTAACGGACAAAGTCTCCTCTCCAGCACCCTGGCATAGGCTTTACCAGGGAGGCTGAGGAGTGTGATCCCTCTATAATTAGACACACTCTCTGGTCCCCTTTCTTAAAGAACTCCTCCCATACCCGAGCTTTCATTTTGGTGGCCTCAACTGCTGTAGCCCTCTTGGCCAGCCGGTACCTCTCAATTGACTCCGGAAACCTATGAGCAAGCATCGGTCAGAAGGGCTCCTTCTTTGATTTGTCCACCAGCGGGTTCTAGGATTGCTACCTTGACAGGCACCAACCACCTTCGTGCCACAGCTTGCTGCAGCTGTTGTGTCAGGTAGGACGCAAGACTCGTGTACTCATAAACGTTGTTGTTTATTAAGTGTCAGACAAAGACACTAACACGTGCGTCTCTTCTTTAACCATACCCCTGTGTCTAACCAAAAACTGTCCCCCTAGGAACCGTTCGCTGATATCCCACAGTTCCCCATTACGTCACCCCTGTAACATCGAACATATAAACTCCAAACATAACAGCAGCCACCTCCACAATTGAGGTCTTGACAAGGTCCATTCAGACTCAATATCCCTGACCTCACTCAGGAGAGAGGAGAAATTCTTCCGGAGGTTCCCAGCAGACCCTCACAACTTGTTTGCGTCTCCCGGATCTATCAGGCTAGCGACCCGTTTGATCCAACTCACCACTAAGTGGTGATCAGTTGACAGCTCTGCCCCTCTCTTCACCCAAGTGTCCAAAACATACGGTCGTAAGTCTGATGAGACAACTATAAAGTCAATCATCAGCCCAAAGTGCTCTAATAACAAATACACTGATGAGCATTTGTGGTCAAACATGGTGTTTATTATGGACAATCTATGACTAGCACAGGCTTCCAGAAACAACACACCGATCAGATTCAGATCGGGGAGGCAGTTCCTCCCAGTCACCCCCCTCCAAGTATCTCCATCATTCCCTACGTGAGCGCTGAAGACCCCTAGTAAGACTACAGAGTCAATGGGCTGCACCCTCTCAAGCACCATTTCCACCTTCTCCAAGACGGCCAAATACTCTGAACTGCTTTTCGGAGCATAAGCGCAGATCACAGTCAAAGTTTTCCTCTCTGAGACACGAAGCCTCATTGAGGCGACCCTCTCGTTTACAGGGACAAACTCCAGCTGTTTTGGCGATAGCGCTAAATGACACGAATAGACAAAAATAGCGAATTATTATGCGGTACTGTTTGCATAGTGAGAAAACTAGAGACTCTGGTCAGTAGATTTACAATCAAGTGCAAGAGGGGGAAAAAATCAACACCTTTAGTTCACCCAATTTGATTGTAATGACTGGGAAAAAGTTGTGATAGATATGGAAATAGCAACATTGATCTCTGCATAAAGAAAGCCTTAATATACTTGGACTGAAGAAATCGAGACCTTGAGCCTACACAGCATTTCAACTCAACGCTCAGAAATATTTGCATCTTCAAAAATATTCAAAAATCATTGGGAGGAAAAAAACAAACAACCAAACTATTCTTTGTGTCTATTGTGGAGGACACGCCTCCCAATAATATGCTTAATCTTTGAAAATAAGCGAGATTTATCTGTATCTGTATCAGCAGAAATCTGTGCCTGAGGATAAAGATGCCAGTTTGTCAGAAATGTAAGGCTTTTAATACTTTAATAACTTGTGCTGTAATTCTAAGGATGGGAGTGGATACATGATGGTGTTAGGCTTAAGTAAAATCTGTAATCTGTGAGACAGCCCATATATAAGTGTTTAGTTGGGCGAAATCTTGTTCATTTGGGAGGACTTACTGCTCTGCAGGGAAGACCAGGCTGTCAATGGCCTAAGTTAAATCTCCTGATGGCTGAGATTTCAACACGCAAAATTCTTTTAAAATGGTAGAAACCCAATTAAAACGCTCTGTATAACATTGGTTTGGCCTTGACAGTATTTATAAAACTTATCCAAGCACTCAAAATGATATGGAGTTACCATTTTCAGTTGAAAAAGTATTTTTTCAATTAAAAATTATTCAAAATCCACTCAAATTTCCCCTAAGCATTGCTAATTCTATATTATTCCTGAATTTGAGGTTCTACTGCAAACACACACTAGATTTTTTTGTACAAGCTACTAGCCCAAGAGGGATGGGTCCAGGGTTCCCCCTTGGCTGATTCCTCCGAGGAAGTTTCTTTGCTGTTCTTCTAGCTCGCCACTGTTGCCCACAGCCTGTTCTTTGGGGGCACTGAAGGCAGCAATCTCAAACAGCCTTCTAAAAAGCATAATAAACTGCATAATAAACCCTTCCAAAGTTAACTACTGCATCACTACTGCTAATTCTGGAGCTTCAGATTACTTCACATTAACTCTATTTCAGCTAGTGACAATAGGATGGGAATTTATTCAGGATAAATATTTTCTTCCAGTGATTATACATTAATAACTCTTGTAACTAATACAAGACTGGGGGGTGGTGGAGGATACAACAGTCTAGGACTGGTCGACATGCCTGACCTGTAAAAGGAGGTGTGTTGAGAGTTTCTGCTTGGTCCTCCCCCCAGTGACCACTACCCTTCCCCCAGTCTTCCAAAGGCTTGTCTGTAGCTGTGCCTGCCACTGTCTCTGTGGTTGAATCATGGCTCTGCGCTCTGGATCCGAGGATCATCTGCGCAACGCTCCATTAGGGCAATGGCAGGCGGGCTCACTGGCCCATAGAAAAAAAACATACACCGCCAGGAAAAAAAAGATACAAAAACCACGAATAAGAGTGATAAAAAACCACCACTCTGTCAGTGAGGAGAGAGGGCTCAAAATCACCACTCTGATTGTACTAGATCCTAGCAAGGATATAAGCCGCGGTACAGGTTCCTGTGTTATTATTGAAATGAATTATTGTAATTGCCTGTTTGAAGATTTTTACCTTTTGACTTTACATGGTGTCTTAAATTTATTTGCTGTGAGTTATGATGAAATCCTACAGAAAACGAACGGAAGTAATATTAGAACACTTACATTTATTTAAATGTGTCTTCAAAATCAGCACCCTGGAGGAGAATCTGCTTTCAGCGTTCAACTAAAGGAAGAATTCTTGACAATCTCTCTCTGTTTAAATGGCGCACAGCATTCTCATTGTGATTCCTATTACGAAGACTGGACATCACGTCCCTGTGTTGGGGAAACACCACAAGCTGGAGCAAGGCGTTGATCGATGCCTAAGTTCGTACTTAGGGGGTACACAAACGTGCCTTTGTACACCTGACAGAATCATACCCAAGGAAGATGGTTTTCAAACCGAATTCAATTTGCGCAGATGCCTTATTGGCGATGGAGGGAACATGCGATCCTCCCCTCCTGATGGAGTTATCTTTTCACATTGCCTCCAGCATGGCCAGCGTGTTGCTAAAGCCAGCTGCGATAAGTCCATTAGAGTGCTAAGCCATATGACTCCACATGTAACAAGAAACCTTCCGACTGCACTCAGGTTGACAGTGAGGATTTCACTGCTGAGGGTGTTTTTTTAATCAGGGTGATGCACTCAGGCAACAGCGCATTCTGTGTCCTGCTCTGTAAAACGGTGACGCCCCCAACAACAGCGTATTCTGTGTCCTGCTCTGTAAAATGGTGATGCACCCAACAACAGCGTGTTCTGTGTCCTGCTCTGTAAAATGGTGACGCACCCAACAACAGCATGTTCTGTGTCCTGCTCTGTAAAATGGTGACGCTCCCAACAACAGCGTATTCTGTGTCCTGCTCTGTAAAATGGTGA
>JAOVYW010000042.1:434941-454663 GCA_025775045.1 Hiodon tergisus
TGTGTGTGTGTGTGTGTGTGTGTGTGTGTGTGTGTGTGTGTGTGTGTGTGTGTGTGTGTGTGTGTGTGTGTATATATGTATGTATGTGTGTGTGTATATATATATGTGTGTATGTGTATATATATATATATTTTTTTTTATTATTATTATTAAATTTTCTAGAGGGAAAGTACTGAGGAGATTAAATAAATTAGAAGCAATTTCCCACCTCCTGACCAAGATGTTCAGTTTCTCGAACCGACTTCACCAGGTCTCACACAGGGCTGAAGGACAGGGATGTTTCTGGCCTATATTCAGTAGCTCTGCAGACTCGTTTCTCAGAGGCTTAGAGGTGCAAGTGACAGCAGGTAGAGCACAGACAGGCACAGGGAAACCTGTGATGGACCCAGATCGCTAACAAGCAGCACTTGAGTAAGAGACAGGTGTTGGGGCCGGATGTTAACTTTTCCTGACTGGTAAGGGGCAGCAGTGTGGCGAGGGGGCCAGTGAGAGTACCCTCTGCTACTGTCCCCTGCTGGGCAAAGTTAAGGAATGCCCAAAGCTTTGCCTTATTGATTTCTCATTCTTTTACCATTTTATGTTTTATTTGAGGAGCAGTTACAAATCATTTGCTTGTCTGTGATCGAAATTGGTTTACTCAATCAAAGTGGGAAATCTAACCTTGCAAAGAGCAGCTCCCGTTCCACAACAAAACATTCACGTCAGTCCCTTTAGTGAGTCACATGTGATGTATACGGGACGGGATAGTGCCAGCCATTTAAATCACATGTGCAGTGTTCACCTCAACCCTCATGTGCCCCTAAACCCTCATGTCCACGTGCAGAATAGAATAAGTAGCGTTATTGATATTTATTTATTTCTCAGGTCCTAGTTTTTCTTAGTTCTCACGCTTTTAACGTGCCATCACACCATACCCCAAGCTCCCTTTTGAAGTTTTAGATACGGTAGCTCGCTGGTTTTAAGAAGACACGTTGGGAGGTGATTTGGGAGGAAGCGATGACTCCCTTGACTTGTGAATGTCTTGACTTGTGAGTGTCTTGACTTGTGAGTGGCTGAAGAATAACGTGGAACCGGGTTGAGTTAGGGCGCCAGCGCAATGCGACTAAACCTGGCGCGATGCTGGGGGGAGTACTACGCGGTTAACGGGCGCATTGGACCTTTTCATAAAATCCCACCTGGAAGGGAGCTGATCTGGAGACTGATAACACAGAGCAAGACCACTCACTTTTATCGTTGAACAGAACAAAAATACTCCCATCAAATCCATTTCCTAATTGTTACATCAAACCGCTGTGAATAATCTTCAGTTCTCGGCATATAGGAGACTTAGACTTTGACACATGAAAAGAGGGGAACGGGGCCATACAATGAAAGAGCTAGAGGGTCTCCGAAACAAATCACACGAGACGTAATGTAAGAAGTGTATAACCAAGTGTATTTCCCCTCTGTTAATGTACACATATTTAGATTCATCTCACGGGAACACTTTACAATTACATTTAATAAGAACAGGAGGATACTGGGTAGAGTATGTTTATGATGTAAAGACCCAACTGAGCAAAGGTGAATGGATTGAGTCAACTCTCCTGACAGACTGCCCCTGTTCCAGTGTAATATAAAATCATAAAAAATATAAAATTAAGAATGATCAGCATCTGAGCGAGGCCCTGATTGGCCATCAGTCATGACTGGTTGTATGAACACGGGATGGTCTAAATGCTTGGAGTCCAGGTGCTGGGGTGAGAATCCTTTCTCCATCCTCAGAGGAATATCATGTTTATAACCCAAATCACATTGTTCAATTAAGAAAAAGAACATATAAATTTCAGTTTCTCACTCAATTTTTTTTTTTTTTGTCTGAACAGGAATGATAACGGGGAAAACACATTATTTTTAGGAATGGGATGAGAGATTCAAATATTTAGACATTTCACAAACTTTTTTTCAAGGTTTTTTTTTTCATGGTACAGTTTTTCTTATGGAATCGAGAAAATTAGGATACTAGAGTTCTCTTTGATCTCCAAAGCAACAGTTTTTTTTTTCTTCACATTTTCTTTCTTTCTTTGCTCCTCGTTTCTCCTCTGTCTTGAGTAAAGAGGCGAGCCGCGGACACCTTCCCCCCATCCATATACCAAGCAATAAACATCACTGAGCCATACACTGTCTCTTACCTCACGTTCCAGAAAAAACAACAACAACTCTCTGTCCTTTAGCCTCGTAGCTTTTGTCCACCCTGAAATGGCTGCTTTTTCCAGGTAAACATGTTTTACCTTGTGTGTGGAAGGGAATGAGTCTCACCTCAAGTGTGCTTCTTCATGTTTGTTTAACAGTTAGCTGATACACACGCAATAATTAAATTTTCGTTTCAGATAAGCACTTAATTTAGTCCGTAGTTTTGTGGAACGTCTATACATATATATTTATATATCTATATAGAAGTCATTTGCTGTGGTATTTCTTTCGTTTTCTGTGCCGGTTCTGGTGAGTTCTGAAAGACATGATTCGTTTCCCCTGGGCTCAGTGGCAGTCGGTTTTGTGGAGCCACAGGTGGGCTTGGGCAGAAGAAAAATCATGATTTTGGCTTTGAAATTTGGTGGTTGGATGCGGCGTCCGTTGGTTTTTGAGTTGGAAAAGTTTTCTTTTAGTTTTTTTTTTGTTTTTCACACAAAGTTCTTTTTTTCTTGTTGTACTGTAAATGAACACTACATGCTTGAAAGACAGCAGATCGACTTTGCATCAGCACCTTAGCACCATGAACAAGGAGAGAAAGAGAGAGCGAGAGATTTGGTGAGGAGAGGTGAGGAAGGACGGCTTTGTCACAGCCGGGCATTGGCACTAAGTGGAAGGAGCGCAGAAACTTTCTGCTGGTCTTCAGACATGCTTCAGGCGTCTCCTATCTGGGTGGTCCTTCCTGCGGAATGAAGCCGTCGCTGTGTCAATCAAAGCCTTTACAGTCCGCCGGCGGAGGTGCCTTCTGAGGGTCTCTTTGCAGCCACCTTGCAGGACTGATTTTCTCAACTGGCCTCTTCAAACATTTGTTGTTTTGTTCATTTGAAGCAAAGGTAACGGGCTTGGTTGGCCCTGGGGATCAGACCTACCTTTTTGTGACTAAGGATAGCTTCCTGCAACCTCCCTTCACTTAAAAGCTCACTCAAAAGTCGTTATGTGCATGAAATGAAGAACTGTTTTAACTGAACAGGAAGTGGAAAAAATGAAAAAGCTAAAGAATGTGACGTAGACACCAAGACGGGTGAGCTGTAATAAATAAACAGAGAAATGAAAGGAAGAAAACCTCTCCTGCCTGGGCTCCTCTGTCAATCCTGTGTGAAGGACAGAGGGCCAGGCCAAGAGGAGTGTTGGCAAATAAAGAGCACAAATACAAAAAGGCCGATCTCAGAGGGTGGACCGATCTCTGAACATCAACAGACGGATGCAGGTGGAGTGAATCCTTCTTCCCCAAAAAATACACCTCTTCTCCCTTCCTTCCTCCTCCACCCCCATATCTCTCTCTCTCTCTCTCTCTCTCTCTCTCTCTCTCTCTCTCTCTCTCTCCCTCTCTCTCCGGGGCTGATCTCAGACATAGTATTCCTTGTCTTTGTTTTTCTTATTCTTGGTGGTAGTCTTGGTAGCTCCCGGCTGCTTCTCCTTGACAACAGCGCCGTTGCTCTGCGAGGCGGAGTTGCTGATGTAGTTACGGCTCTGGTCCACCTGGTAAGAGCCCTCGTCGCGGTTGCGGTACTTGTACATGGCGTAAAGGAGTATGAGGATACAGAGGGCGGCGGCCGCCACGATCCCCACCACCATGCCCGTGGTGCTGCTGGACTCCCGAATCACCTCCACCGCGCCAGGGGGCCCTCGCTCTGGGGCCGTGGGGTTGGCTGTGGGTACATGGTGGAAATTGGGGGGGTGGGTTATTCCTGGGGCATGCCGGTGCCGCCCGCCATGGTCTGGGTCAGCGGAGGGAGCGGGCGGCAGGAGCACCTGGTCGCGGGTGTTCATTTTGCCCGCAGGAATGTGGCCGACACCGGGCCGGTGGCGAGGGAGCTGGTCGGGGCTGGCGGTGGGGGTGGAGGAGGGCGAGGGTCGGTGGGAATTAGGGGGCCGGGAGAAGTGGCGGTCGCGGGGGTTTTGGACCCCGCCCTCAGCCGCGGGTGGGGGCGGCAGGACCGTCCTGTCAGGGACGTTTTTGTAATAGTCCTCGTCGTCAGACTCGGTCATTTCCCCCGAGCCGTAGGCCGACACCTCGATGGGGTCCTCACAGTCCTCCTGGTCCAGGGGGCAGGGTGGCCGGCCGTTGGCCAGTGTCAGGGACTCTTTGGTGGTCTCAAGCAGGGTGAGGAAGGGGCGATAGGTGGGGGGAGGGGGAATAACCGGGTATCGTGTGGCAATAGACGGGGGGTCTAGGGTGTCCACCGTAATAATGGGCAACACTAATTCACCTCCTAGAATAAGAAACAGAGAAGGCAAGGGAAAAGGGCATTAGAGAAGTGTTGAGAGCTCTCCCTCTGGACTAAAAGAAGAGAAACAGTAGTCCAAATTTAACAACATCAGCACAGGCATAACGTTAATCAGAACAACACTAAGACTTAATGTGAGGTTAGTTATATCTATATATAGTTATATCTGAGTTAGTTTCTAGTATTCTATTTAAACAAGTATGTTGACTACTCTCAACTTAAGATGGAACTATATATGTATGTAAGTATGGCAAATGAAGCATATCTAAATACTCTAAGCTAACCTCCTTGACTAGGCTGGCTAATTAGTACCTAGGAAAGCACATTACTGCTGTACTTTGTACAGATTTTTAAAAGTATCAACAACATTTCAAAAGCAAGATACAGTTTTTCCTGTCCTGTCTGTCCTCTCCTGCCTGTGAAATAGTTTTCTCTCAGTTTTCTTTGTTTTTCTTTTGTTTAAATAAGATAGCAAACCACGGAGTTCAGGTCACTTACATCAACAAATTGGCCGCATGATTTTAGCATGAAAAAAAAAATTACAAAAAGAAAGCTGTGTAAGATTGTTCCCGGATAGAAAAAACCCAACCCCCCCCCCCCCATCCCCCCTTTTAAAAACTGTTTTAATTATTCATTTGTGTGCTTTTAAAATGTAAATTAAACATATTCCCTCCCTCAGATTCTGCAGCTGGTTTCTAATTAGATATATTTAGGACCCAGGGCTTTATGTAAGCAGATTGCTGTATATCCCTCCCTCTCTCCCACCCACCCACACCAGGCCTCCTGGAGGTAAACACTACCCCAGGTAGCTGATTGCTATGGCCTCCGTGTGTCATCCCAGTCACCCTCCCTCCACAAAAACACAAATGACAACACGTTAGGGCATTGAAATCCCAATTATACACCAATTACCATCAGTGCCTATGGGTGACTGCAACCCAGTTTTGGTTTTTCACACACTAACTGTTTGAATGTTTCTTTTCTTCATGTGTCATGAATTATATTTAATATTTTAAATAGATCGAAAGGCTTTTGTTGGTGAAAAACGGTGCCCATTGCTGCATAAAAGTTTTTTTATTCAGTATGAGTGAATGCAGAAATAGCTGATTAAATGTTATGTTGGTACAGGACAAACCACCCAAACAAATACACAGTGCTATCAGAGTAACAGTTCAACATTATGATGTAAACAATGTAATAAACATATGATAATAAACAAGAGTAATTATTTCATACATTCAAAGATATTATGATTTAGAACACGCCAGTCTGTTTATACCAGTGCGTGTCCTTCCCTCCACAGTAATCTTGTGTTAAATGTCATGGGAACAATTTGCATTTTACAGATGATCCCCATTTCATTAAACAAACATTCCTGGTCCGGTATCAATCAATGAAAGTGGGTTGGATTTATACTCGGTTTGCATGGCCATTTTTCATGTTGATGAGGTAAATTAATATAACTGACCCGAGTGGGCGGAGATACTGCAGGAGGAACAAAGCTATTTGGGTCTGGGATGAATGTAACAGGGGTAGGGATTGGGTAGAGCAGGGGAGTTTATCTAGACCTCTAGCCCCTTGGTGGGGGGCATTCGTTTGACCCCAACCCTTTTACCTTCAGTTTTTTGTTTTAAATGTGGGGAGGGGGTTTTGATAAATATTTCCAAAATCCCCTGAATAGAGGATACATTTCAACACACTGTGCAGAACATTACAGGAGTCCATCAGTACCAAGCATTGTCTGCAATGGCCCTAACCACATCATACTTACTTGGATGAGAATAAGAATGCAAGAAACACGTCAAAAGAAATGAGTTACAGTCAGTGTTCAGTGTCGCCCTCCTCCCTCCCTCCCAAGCACTACAGCGCAATTGGCTGTCTCTCTTTGGCAACTGCGACGCTCCCGTTTGCCAGGTTGTATCTGAGGGGAGAGTATACTGCACCCTACTTTTAAACAGAAGTAGCGGGGCTCTCTCTGTGTGTCTGTATGTGTGGGGAGTGTAAAATACGCATACAAACATTCCAGGGATGTGTTTGTGGGAGCTTCCTAGAGAGGCCTTGCCCTGAACTGAAGAATTGTCTGTCCTCTTTAAATGTCATCCCTCCTGGTTCCAAGCCAGGGAGGTTTCCAGCTCACTTTGGATTATATCCATCATCTTACTGAAGACATTGTGAGAACCGCTCCGTCCCTGGGAACGGAAAGAGATCTATTTCCATTCTTTTCAGCGCTGGCAACAACCTAACACATACGAGTGCCAGGAGCCAATGCAGGATGTGACCTGAATCTTAGATCAATTTCACATGTCACCGTTCATACACATGAGAGTTTGCTGTGAAATTACAGTGTGTCAGCAGCTTTGGGGTTCTTTATACAACGCATGCTGCTCTCTGTCCAGCCCCTTGTGCTGACTTGCTTGTAGAAAGCACTGGATACTGTAACATTTTATTGACTGGTCGACTGACTGATTCTGAGGCAGAGCGACTTTACTCTGTATGTTCACCATTCAGGGCTCCATGTTTTCAGAGCCTTAAGAATATGCTGGCATAGAGGAATGGAAAGTTAACAACATTATCAATAGTTAAACAAATATTTGCTTTAATAATATCTGTCCAGACACATTGATCCCCGACCTCAATACCACCTCTCTCTCTGGGGGTACGAGGGCTGCTTAAATCCAATCCTCCAGTATACTCTTCCCTCACACACAAGGCACAGGGATAAACCCCACCCTTGCAGATATGTTTTAGATTTTTTTGAGCTGAGGGGCGGGGCTTCTGTTGTAAGTCACAAAGGTGGCCTATCACACTCAGCCCTTGGACTCCTCCTCCTCATATGCAGCTGTGGTTAGCCAAGCTGTGTTCTCTGAGATATGCTGGTGTTAATCCATGTTCAGTTTGAAATGTCCAAAATGGGGGATAATGAGATCCAAAATGGAGAACTGTCCTGTTGTGAACCGCCAAGAACTGTTTATCGGCATGAAGACTCTGGGTTATCACTAAATTCCTGTGCATTAGTTTAATTTGTGCCTGGAAATCTTCTCTGGTGCCATAGCAACCCAACTTTATGCATTCCATCCACAATGCATCTCTCACCTGTTTTCCATTTCTTAAAACACTCCAGTGATTAAGATAAAAACCTACTGGGCTTGACTTAGAGACATTTGAAACAATCAGATGTTTAAACAAAAAACAAGATGTGAGGTTTGCAAATACTGTCATGGCCGTAAAAACTGTATTATCTTTACAATGGGTTAACCTGATGCCTCACACTTCAGAACAATCTTTGGCAATAGCTTTTTCGCTAAACACTTACTGCTGTTTCTGCAGCTTAATTTGTTCTGTATATTCTGTATATGGATCACAGTGCTGATTTTGTCCAGCTTAGTGGGCTGAAAAATAGCATCCTGTGTTTGTACAAAACCCTCATGGAATCCACCGACATTAGATCCTCCAGTTCTCCGGCCATCTTTATTTCTGTTTTATTTTCCTATCTGTGCCCTATCCATTTGGCTGGAATGTAAAATCCTCACACAAACCGAAGCCTGGCCACCATAGGTCTGGGTATTGGGTGTGTGTGGGGACTGGGTTTGTGTGTAGACAGCCTGGCCATCATAGGTCTGGGTATTGGGTGTGTGTGGGGACTGGGTTTGTGTGTAGACAGCCTGGCCACCGTAGGTCTGGGTATTGGGTGTGTGTGGGGACTGGACCTCTTCAAATTGCCTATACTTTAAATTTACATGCCCTAACCCTAACCATAACTCAACTCTTCACACTGACCTCGTCTTGCTATCCTTGCGTCTTTGGGTTTTTGAAAAGCACTTCACGAATAAAATGTTTTTTTATTGTTATACATAATAAAGTAAACTCTTTATTGATCCTGATTAAAACAGGAAATACTGAAGTGGGCACTGGTTGTGATCAGTGATAAAGCACTTTCTCATACTTAGTCTTGGCTCGTTTAACAATGTTGTAAACAGATTCCTGCTAAAGGTTTATATTGTGTGTGCCGCACGGATGTCACTGGCAATCTAATTTCTCACTCCTCATTCCCAACCTGCGCTTCTACGTCAATATGGTACGAGTGAATGGGGGTCCGGGGTCTAACTCGGTTAAACAAAAACGTGTATTCCTTAACAGGCTCTCCAAGGCTCAAATCATACTCAGTCTCTCTCTCTCTCAATGAGTCATCATTGATACAATGAGTCATCACATGGCAAGAATGTTCAACAGCTTTCACAAAATGATGAACACTGGTGGCTTGACATCCCACATTCACCACAAATATCAATATAATTTACTATGCCTGAAATATAGAATTGCTTGCTGGAGTAAAAACTCTTTCAATGGAGTGCTTAGTTTGTTTTTCTCTGTACCAGCTGCAATCCTATGTGAGAGACTCTTGTGTACTGCAATGGGGTGATGCTTCATTGGCTATGCAAGAGAGTGATATGTATTTTTATATTCTATGGACAGCTCATTAAAAAAATCTGGGCCGCCCCAGATGATATAATTAAGGGAACCAAACAAGGGCAAAGATTAATTATCCCCATGGGCAGCAAGGCAGCTTGGAAATTCATTAGACAATTCAGAGGGGTTTCAGAAGCAGCGGAGAATGCCTGTGATTTTTTTCACTTCTTGTTCCCTGAGAGAGGACGTGATGCACATTGAATCAGGTTCAAAGCCATTACTTAGTTAAGGCTCTCTCTCTCTCTCTCTGGTTGCCCGATACGCCAATGGATCAAAAATCCCACTTTGAAAGCAAAAAAGCCATGAAACAACGGCCAACAAACCATGATATCCACGCTTTACAGCTCTCTGGTTTTTCAGTCACCGTGGCCAGCCAAGATTCGGTCCACCCTCTGACCCGTGGGTGGCTGACAGTTTGTATGACCGTTATATGCCTGGATAAAGGGGCTTCTTGGATCTCTATCCCTAGATCAGCCTAGCTCCTCTGCCCAGCGCTTTTTAGCAGACTACATCTGTTTCCCCACTTCCTTTACGTCTGAAGCTTTGTTCCCAGTGACGGCGGGGGGGGGGGTGAAACATAGCTGTCTCAGGTAGGTGTTAAACATCATCAGCCAGTGTGGCAGACATGACATCATGATGATGATGTTGATCATCTGCACCTCTACCTACTGACAACACTGCCAGCTAATGTCACAGTCTATAACAACAGGAAAATCATCTGTTTCGCACACCGTCCCTAATTTAGGATTTACGCATTTACTACTGATTCTTCAGAAGGTTTAACTTTCACATATAATTCCATAGCTAATCATTTTCTAATGATTCATACATTTTCTATTTGAATATTTTCCTCCCAATGTACTGCAGGATGTCTGTCTGTCCAGATTATTATTCTGCATATATAAATCAGTCTCTGACGATATCATGGTTTACTGCAGCCGGAGTTCTTTGTCAGCAGGATCTCCACCATAAAGATATACCCCCTTGGCTATTTTGTCTCCAGAGAGGCAGTCAGAAAAACAAACTGTCCCAGAGTGAGCAAATTCGAGCATCTTTTGTTGCTGTGGAATTGTTTACTGGGGACCCAGAGACCAGCCTCGCCTGAGACTTAAATCATTCAGAGTCCTTCGTACAATGCACAGTCCCCATGCATGAGAACTTTAATACACACATATACACACGGACTACAGAGCCTCATCCCTAACCTTCACGGCCAGGTACTATCTCTGAGTGACTTTTGTTCCCTAACTGAATACCACTTCCTCAAGTCTCATTAAATATCAGGGTGAGTGAGTGTTCTTGGCAGTTCTCAAACGGACAGAAAGTCTTTCTCAGAAAGACTGCACAACAAACGCTTTCGATAGCCACAGTTTGCGTTGCCCTCAAGTATTTAGAAGGTATTTGATGTCTAATTGTTGACTAATTGAATGAGGGTAGAAAACAGCTGGCCAATCAGTGAATGGCAATTGGCTCTGCAGGACACTGTGGTCTGGGCAGGAACTCAGCCCCCGCAAATCACAGCCGCAGGTGGGAGAGGAGGAGCTGAGGTGAGTGGGCGGAGCCCCTGTCGGCCACAACACCGGGCACAGAACCAACCGAATGGACTCACCAGTTCCTGGCTCACACTCCTCTAGGTCTTCATCGTCGCTGGGGCACTCCGCAGATGCTACCAGCAGGTCGTCCGTGTTCTGGAACAGAGGAGGGAGGCAGAGAAGCATGAGGGACGTCACGTGAAAGGACAAGGCCCCTGTGCAGGCTCTCTACATTTTAGAGGACATTGAATCCACATGATTGATTGCGGTTAACCTAGAACTATTTGTTCTTCATTAGCAAAGTGGTTACGGCTGTTTTCAATTAGATTGTTTCATAGTCTCTATTTTTCAGTAAATCATTGGAGAAATACTACTGGCAAAATGTAGTCGAAGGCTATGAGATTTTTGGGGCAACACAGTAGAGTTCATTATCATTGACAATTTCTCAGTGCTTGTTGCTGGGGTGCATTTTTGAGCACACTCTTTCTATACGTTATTTTTACAGTGTGGCTAAAATGTACCGAAAACCCTATAGACAGTGTTGTTTTTTGTCAATTTCTTCGTGTTTTGTTGGCTTCAGCTTTTCAGCTTTTTTAGTGGTCGCTTGATAAAGGGATAAAAGAAAACCCCTTTATTATGTGCCGATCACAAGATAAGCTATCGCTGAATTTCAACGAGGAGAGGTCATGTTCAGTTTTCCCAAGTTAAAAAAGCACCCCCCTCCCACACACATTGATAACACCGTCCAGTTTGTGCTTACCCTGCTGATTCTTCTGAACAGTTTCAATGGCTTCAACATGGCCCCACTAGACCAACTAGGTGCTATCAGGTATCCTTTGTCAGGATATGTTCGAACTCAATTGCCCCATGTTGGTCTTTTTTAGTCTTTAAGACCAACATGGGGCAATTTCACTTGGGATAAGAGCATCGTAAAGGCAACAAGTAAAGGTAATAGCAAAAACAAAGGTGCAAGCAGTGAAGAATTGTGTCTATGTAATCATTATGAAATAATACTATTTCAAATGGTGGAAAAAAGGTTGCCGTCTGGAAAGCAGGGTTTTGTGCCTGTATGAAAA
Source organism: Hiodon tergisus (assembly GCA_025775045.1). NCBI lineage: Eukaryota > Metazoa > Chordata > Actinopteri > Hiodontiformes > Hiodontidae > Hiodon > Hiodon tergisus. The sequence goes on from JAOVYW010000042.1 coordinate 446,474, forward strand.
AAATAGGACAATATATATGTTTTCATTTACATGTAACTGTTGTGTAGGTATGTATATATATATTAGATGTGCTTAACTTTATTGGATTTGTTGTATATATAAAAAAAAGATTTAATAATTTTTAATCAAAAGAACCCCCCCCCAAAAAAATAAATAAATAGGCTGCTGGTTTATACACACTGTTGAGTGAAAAATGTATTTCCCTAGCACAACAATGCACTTACCAGCTGATTCAGGCAAATTTTGTTGAAGCTGCAAATTAGCTTGAAATAACAAAAAAAGTTTTCTTCATTTTGTTAGCACTCAGTATTCTGTGCTTCACATTTCAAACCAGTGACGTTTAAATAGCGTACAGCAAAACTGCTATAGAAGAGAGAAGAAATAGACTCCTGAGGTAATAAGTCCTGATCCAGTGTACAAGTGTAGGACATTCTACATGGTTATGACCAAGTTTAAGTGATGTGAGGGTCATTTAAGGTTTAAATGACGTGCTGTTGCTGCGGGCTGCGAACATCCCATCCCATCCCATCCCATAATGCTCCATTGTGTTGTGGTCTGGGGACTGCATAGGCCACTCAAGTAATCTGAAGTCACTGTCATGTTCCTGGAACCATTTGGAGACAATTAGGTGCTTTGTCACATGATGCATTATCCTGCTAGAAGTGTCCATGTGATGAAGGGTAAACTGCAGCCATGAAAGGATTACAAGCGGTTAGCAGCAATGTTCAGATACGCTGTGGCGTTCAAACATTGCTCAGTTGGTATCAGGGGAACAAATGTGTGCCAGGAAAACATTCCCTTGACTCATGTTGCTTTCACCAAATCCTGACTCGGGAACTGAGATTCACCGAACTCAGTGATGTATTTCTACTCCACAATTGTCCACTCTTGGCGTGAACCCTGGAGCCACTTATTAAGGTTTTCAGGTGATGGGAGTGGAACCCGGTGTGGTCGTCCGCTGCAATGGACAAGGACCGAGATTCCGTCCTTCGCCCCACTGTTTAAACAAGTTGTTATTTGTCTGTTTGTGGCACGCCTCTTAGCTTGCACGATTCTTGCCGTTCTCCTTCGACTTCTCTCATCCACAAGCTGTTTTTGCACACAGGACTGCTGCTAACCGAATGTAAACCCTAGACACTGCTGCGCGTGAAAATCTCAGGTGGACAGCTGTTGCTGAGAAACTGGAACTGGCACACCTGGCATCATGCTGTGCTCAAAGTTGCAGAGGCCACCAGTTTTTTTCCATTCTAATACCGTCATCTTGCTTTATGTAGCAAGTCACGCCCAGGTGGCTGTAGGTACAATCCATTTCTGTGAATGGGGTGGTGTACCTAATAAACTGGCCAGTTTACACACCTCAATCTATAAAGCATGTCCCAAAGTTATATTGACAGAAGTTTGTGGGAATAGAATTTACAGTTACACGTGATATAACAAAAATGAAACATTTTCTATTTATTCTGGCAGTCATCCTTCTTTGATGGATTTAAACTCGACATGATAATGACTCGCCATGACAACATGCATAGCAAATGTGACAATGACGGACAAAGCTGTAAATTAGATGTGCTAATTGGAAATTACACTCAAATGGTGCAAGTTGCCTGTAATGTCTAACCACTTCCTTTATGATCTGAATAAATCATGTATAAATACAGCCCTAATTATTTTATGGAAATCAGATACAGGTAGGTGACATTTTAAAGACAAGTTCTGATACATTCATAAACTACTGGAGTAGAGAAAATAGGATACAACTCAGGTGGAGAATGTGGCTTCAGAAATGAAAGAGAATCTGTCGGCTAGTAAACGTCGATAACCAAAGTTTTTGAAGTAATGCAGATACTATTCCTCTTGTAATAACCACTAGACTAAATTTATCAGTAAAAGGAATGCTGTAAATACTGCCTAGACTCCGCTCACTGGTTTTAAGCTGGTAATTCAGCATGTTTCTACCAATAGAAAATTCCCTTTGACCCTTGCTCCGACAGCAGATTTGCACGCATCCTCCACACGCATGTTGTCAACCTGCCGTTAATAACTGCCTATGGTGATTATTAGGCAAAGACTGCTTTCTATTGAGCCTTGAGAGGCGACGGCACCTCTTTAGAAGTGTAAAAATACAGAGAAGTCGTCAATTCTCTTTAAACCTTACCACCAGCAGTATGAATCCAGTTGGCCCTGTCAGACTAAGCATGGGAACTCCAGATGTTCACAGCTGAATATGGTATAGGGAGCAACGCCTGACTGTCAGTTTTCAAGGGTAGACATGAACATGTGTGTTACAGGCAGTTATAAATGAACATTTGCAAGAAATCAAATCATATGACAACCATAATACATAAAACATTCTATTTGCGCTGAATATAAAATTTCAATGAAAAAGAATCTGATATTAAAATCCACTTTAATAATTTTGTAAAATAGAGAGCTCTATGATGGCTCAATAAAAATAATAATGAAGAGAGATGATAAGCTGTTCTATTAGAAGGCAAGACACAAAATGGCTGTGCCGTGACTCCATGGTTCCACCTGCTGGTCACAATTATAATATATCATCCAACATAACCTTGAACGTATCCTTCTCTGTGGGCTTTCCATTCTGAATTCAAATGAGCATTGTAATTTATGAGAATATAACCTATTTTTAACCTCCATGTTGAGAATTCAGATCAAATTGAACTTGAGGTCTATTCTTTCCCCATGTAGGAGGACAAACGGAAAAAAAAAAACTTGGCTGAATGAATCATCTTCGGTTACTGAAGTTAGAAGTTTTAAAAATTGTGTCAATACTGCGCCTTTGGCCTAAGTCTTTGTGATTTCACCACCACAGGGATACCATATACGGAAGACATGACACCTTTGTGAAGCAGACAGGATGTACCCACAATGCACTCAGGGTACTTCGGGCAGTTACAGAAAATAAATGGCTCTGCGAGTGCAAATGAGTTCACAGGATATGCTGTCCTTATTTTAGAAGGGAGAGACTTTTGTTTGATAACTAAAAACTACAAGTTGGGTAGCAGGAAGATCTTTTTATTTAATCTAATTTTGTATTGACGCATGGGTGAAAAAAATCAAATCAGATCAAAGCTGTCATCAAAGTTTTACTTCATGATCAGAGCCTTAGTCACAATGATCAAAGCATCAAGCAACAGATTTCTTACATATCTGGCCTTTAAAAACCACAAAATTCCCTTCACTTTCCTGCTTCCTATTCGTTCATGGTCCCGTGTTTAACTGAGGGGGACACTTTAAAATATGCAGCGTTCAACACAATGCGATCAGCTGCATTCAGTCTCGCACAGAATTCCACCGCACTTCTCTGGATGGCCCACATGGGCCGACCAGGTTCGACATGCGCTGTTACCAGGAACTGTGTGTAAGTGTCAATAAAATATGACTAATTCATGCATAATTTACAGGGGCTGCTGAAAGCAAGGCTGTTTGTCGGGTTTCCGGTCTCAGATGTTTGCGGCAAGAAAAACAACAGCAAACATCTTGCTGCATTTGATGCACAGAAATGCCCATGGGCAGAGAGACACTGTACTGACATTGCTCACATTGTTTGTCCAAGTCGATACGGCTGTAAAAAGGCATGGAGGAGTCCCTTTTGAATTTTAATGCTAGCATTTAATTTACTATATTAAAGGTGGAATAACCAATTGCTATATTTTCAGCTAGCTAACACGTGGACTAAGGAGCAAACACAGCACAAGTGAATTAATTTAAAGTGGAAGGTACTGCTGATTATATCCCACGTAGGTGACAGTCAATAGTGCGTTTGCTGTCACCATTCTCTCACAGCACTATCTCCTTGCGCTTCGAGTGTCGTTACCTTCACATTTCCTAATGTATGTAAATGCCTTCACCATCCCTGAGAGTTCACATCGTATCACTCAAACGACACTCTTATCTGTCACTGGGAGCCTGGTTTGCTTGCAGCTAGCTACCTAGTTCACCGTTGCTAGGGGACCCCACAATGATCCCTGGGCACCCAAAACACAGAACGCATGAGCCAATAGAATTTCCTTATCCCTTATTCACGGATATGCCTATGTGCTCACCGCGATGCAGAAGGTACAGGCAGCTGGTGATCCTTCACTGTACACTGCATACATCATCGCAGAGAAACTGGATTGCTTGTTTAATACATCATCGCAGAGAAACAGGATTGCTTATTTATTTTATGTTTTTGCTGCAGAGCAGCCATTACTGATGCCGTTAACTAATCCCTTTTAACAGGGTTGGACTCCTGACAGGTTTTCCTGACATAGCGGTAACTGTGGTGAATGTCAGTGGAGGGGAACTGAGAATTCCTGAGAACGGAATAGAAAGGGCCATGATTGAAATAGGACCATGTTAATGCTATAATGTTAGCAGCAGAACCCCTGTGAGTCCAGTGGACTGGGTGGCAGAGGCTGCTAGTAGCCCTGGAACGAGAAGCGGGCGCTGGTATTTAAAGTGTAATGTACCTATTATATTCACAATGGTTTTCATTTTCAGAAAAAATGCGGTGCCTCTATTAGATCTCTGGCAGATTATCGAGTTTCATTGTTTTTATCTGCACTGCGAGAAAAGCCTTCTCTGTGCAGTAGGTAGGGATTAACTTAATAAAAGCAACATTGTCATCTGGATGTGTGTTAACATACCAAGGCAGTCTTTTCCTCATTCTTTTCCTAGTGAATCTGTTTTGGTCTCACAAATATCTTTACCGCAGCCGGTAGGGTTTGATATTTGTTGATGGTAAAGCACGATATTTTGTGACATAGCTTCATGCGTGATATTTGGTTATATATGATATTTTGTTATACAGGTGATATAGGAGATAAGTGATATTTGCTGATAAATGCTAAGGAACGGTATTTATTGATATAGCATGTGACATCCTCTTTGGGTGTGATACATCATATCATTAGTTGTGATACAGGGTGATATACGGTCAGGTGTGATATTTGGTGATGTTCTATGAAGGGCATGAAAAATTATGTGAATATGTGTTTGCTGACACTGGACATATGGTAATACATATTATACATATATACATACACATATAACCAGGCTGACCCATGGGCTGGTTCTTCTCCGAAGACCATCACAACCCCATTCCCAAAGTTAGTTCACTGTTGGTGTTACAGTATCATAACTCCACAATCCCATCTTCATTTCCTTTACTCATGCATTCAGTTTTCTTTATTTAATAAAGAGGGTGTACATATAATAATGCAAGTTCCTTCTTTTCACACTTGTATAGTTCTTAAAAGCATTAATTCAAAATGTTTTTAAGAACTATAAAAATAAATGATTGAAAAATTATTGAATTATTGGCTTATTTCTTGTTTTCTTATAATACTTTCCTATTTTCTATTTCACCTTTTATTACTCATAAGGTTCCACACAGCCTCTGTGATATTAAGAACTGTGTTGAAAATTGGTCCAAGAAATTGAATGTGGAAATGGCAGGGTGCAATATTAAATTATGGCAGAGTAATGAAAAAGGACCAATATATATTTCAATACATGTCAAAATATGTGCAATTGCCTTTTTCATGCACATCATACGATATGATACCTATTTATTCACAAGAAAGTAGTATCGCAAACAGTGATCTGAATTATTTGAAACTCAGACAGTGGTTTATCGAGGACTAAAAAAATATATACGTCAATGTAAATACTTGTCAAATTGATTGGAAAAGCACCACGCCGAGGAAGGCAAAGATTGACTTGCAGGTCCAAATCCAGCTCAAGTCGTTTTGAACATACAAAGGAAAGTGAGAGTGATATTTCTATAATATTGACGACAACAGTTATTTAGTATTCAGAACATTTAACATTTTTTAATATCATGAATATTTCAGGTACTTGGGCAAAGGGGCGAATCCATTGCGCTACACAGAGGGTTAACAGTGATGAATAATTCAAACCACTTAGACTCTGTCATATTAGAATAATGAAATGACTTTTCTCTTATGGAATTAAATTGTATCATGCCAAGAGCAAAGCTCTTTGGTTGTCATTGGCGATGGGGAAAACACTGCCACGAAGTAAAAAAAAAAGACTTATATAGAAGTACCAACGTTTAATTAGACAGGCTTTAATATATTTTTATATCTGTTCTTGCTGTAAATCCACGGCACTCGATTTGTGTTTGTGTGTTACAAAGCTTTTAGTTTAAAAGAGTAATTAGCAATCTTGTTATTGGCTGAGGGAAGAGGCAGAGTTTTGCTGTAAAAGGTGGGGAGAAATGGGGGGGTGGGCATGAGAGAACTGGGCTTTTAACTGGACGGTAATTACTTGTCTGGCTCTGCGGAGAGGTTACGAAGTTCAGTCTCGCTCGACTGCTCAGAGGGATGCTGAACAAATAAACAGCTTGTTATGTTTCTGACCCCCCCCCCCCATCTCCAGCGCCCAGCCCCCTGATACCACGATCTCCAGCGCCCAGCCCCCCAGATCCCCAGACCTCCAGCATGATCCACCAGCTGAAAATAGCTTTACGGTTTTTATTGCTCATTCAATGATGCCACAAGTGTGTAAATTTGAATCTCTTACTAAATAAAACTAGGTAACGTTAATTCTCTTACCTGTTGTCTCTCACTCAGATTAATTATTTTAGTCAGTATATAAATCATACACTCGTCTGTGACCGTATTAATACTCAATATACAACATCATAATGTGTTATGTCATGCCGTTCATATATTATTCATAATAATTATGAATGATTTAAATTAAATTCACATATTTAAAAAATGAATAGGCAGCACATTTAATGAGAAGCCGAGGGAGGTCTGAAAGTGATGACGGACATCTCTTGCTTTGATAAAGAGGAGTCTTGGAACACAGCGGTCCAATCTCCTGGTCTGGCCACTTCACAGTCTGACAGCCTCACTGAGTGCACCCTGGCGACAACATATAGAGTCTCTACAGGGACCATGCTGCTTAAAATTTGCATGGCGGCTGTTTCGGGTTGGTGCCCGACGTGAGCTCAGTCAAAGCAGGCCCAGGTTGGTACCACTCTAAAGGGGCTACCACTTTTTCCCTGAATGAATCCACTTTGAAGCAGGAAAGTGCTCCTACGAGTGCTATTTTTAAAAATAGGTTAAAAAATTCAACATGTTTTACACACCTACTACAACCCTACTAACAATGACATATACTAAAATTTTTAAATAAAATGAAATTTAAAAGATACATGTCGTATATCTAAATGGACAAAGTATAAGAAAATATAATGATGAAAAGTCACTTTATGCTTAACTTATAGTATTAGCTATAAAAATGAGATTTTATTTTACTGCGTGTCAGGTATCTGAATGGAGCAGTTGTACATGTCTCTTTCGTGTCTTCTCTCCCTTCTCTCAGGGTCCTGCCCTCCTCCTTCTCCTTCACCTGGTCTCCTCCTTCTCCTTCACCTGGTCTCCTCCTTCTCCTCAACTTGTCTACCTTCTTGACAGATTCTAAGGCTAATCGCACGCTGCTCCTATTTAAACCCAGCCGCACCAACAAATATGATAAATACAAGATAAGAATATTTCACCTTCTAGTGTGCCCCCACCCTTGTTCTACCCTGATGAATTGCTTCACTTCTATTGTGAAGTATCAGGGCACGGGTGACTGAGCCCTTTAGTCAGGAGTCCTCCCAGAGAAATGCCCCACCCCTACTTCTCTACCTGTACACACAGATAGATTCAGCTGAAACATCTTATCATTTAAGAGCCCCTGATGCTGGGTTGGCATGCAGTCATGGCCCTGGCCCTCTCCCTCTGCCCCTCTGACCTGTGTGACACTGTCCCGCATAGTGGGTGAGCGCTGCTTGCGGGTGGTGGTGGTGGCCATGGTGGTGGTGGTCTCCATGATGGTGGTGGACATGTCGGCCAGGGGGGTGGTGGAGGTGGTGTCGGTGGTGAGGACGGACGGCACGTCCCCCACCAGCCTCAGGTTGCCCTCCACCTGTACGCTGGGGTCTCCCTCGGCCGCCAGCTTCAGCACCTGCAGCCCATTGTAGTACAGCCCTGAGATCTGGCCCTGGAAGGGCCGACCTCTGTCTCGTCCCCCAATTCTGATTGAGGCCTGGCTGTTGAAGATAGTCAGCTGTCGACCTGGTTTAGATCAGACAGAGAGAGAGAGAGAGAGAGAGAGAGAGAGAGAGAGAGAGAGAGAGAGAGAGAGAGAGAGAGAGAGAGAGAG
>JAOVYW010000042.1:457910-474086 GCA_025775045.1 Hiodon tergisus
CCCAACAACAGCGTATTCTGTGTCCTGCTCTGTAAAATGGTGATGCACCCAACAACAGCGTATTCTGTGTCCTGCTCTGCAAAACAGTGATGCACCCAACAACAGCGTATTCTGTGTCCTGCTCTGTAAAATGGTGACGCACCCAACAACAGCATATTCTGTGTCCTGCTCTGTAAAATGGTGACGCCCCCAACAACAGCGTATTCTGTGTCCTGCTCTGTAAAATGGTGATGCACCCAACAACAGCGTATTCTGTGTCCTGCTCTGTAAAATGGTGACGCACCCAACAACGTATTCCGTAAAAACAGAGAGTGGGAAGAGATGGGGAGACTGGGGTTTTGGTAAAGCCTTTTATTTGGCAGTTCGCATTCACACAAGAACAAAACAATAACACAACCAAAACAAACGCTTATAACAAAAATCTTCGTTTCAGGGAAAACTAAAGTAGAGCATCTTCTTAAAAAGATTTAAATGATAACGTGTGACGGGTTCAACAACAGAAGCTAATGGCGTAGTGGTGACAGGAAAAAGTCCCCCCCAGCTGTTATACAAGGTACTTAACAGCAAGTACCTTGAGCAAGGTACTTAACCTGAATTGCTTCAGTAAAATATCCAGCTGTGTAAGTGGATTAATGTAGAAAATGTAAGCTATGTAAGTCACTTTGGATAAAAGCTTCTGTTTAGCAACTGTAACAGCGTTGTCCATGTCCTGCTCTGTAGAACGGGGCAATTCAGTGAATTCAGTTTTCTGCTCTGTAGGTTTTTTACGGTTATGGAATTGGGGCCGTCGAGAGCCTCCTCACTTGTTGAGTTATAGCACACCTCCTTGAAAGCTTCGCTCTCTGGTCGAGACAAGGCATAAACAGCAAAGTGTTTAATTAGAGTGGTTTAATTTGTATTTGGAGACTGTTCTCAGTTGAGTGACTCCAGTGCTCTGTGTCCGTGTGTTCTCTTAGAAAATCCCGTACTTTTAAAGAGCAATTAGGTGTCGTTGTTGGCTGAAAGACATGACACTGTTTTTTGTTTGTTTTAAAGGGCGGTGAGAGACTGAAATGGCTTCTGTCACCGGGCTCTTTAACTGGAGGGCTGGTACTCGTCTAGAGCTTAGCAGGGCTCCTGTTTGCTGTAATGCTCAAGTAAACAAATGAACTTTGCTGACCCAACTCCCCTGGCTGCTTATTATTGGACAGAGTTTGGTTCTACCTTCATTATTGAAAGCTGTATTTGCCCCGCATTACTTAATGACCCACCCCTCCTGCTGCCTACTCCAAAACCCCCGACCACCGTGTCTCTCAGGTAAAGCTCATTGGTTTTGGAAAGCACATTATAATGAAATAATGATCGAGTAATATCACCATTTTTGTAATTAAAGTTAATATCAGGTATGTCACTTCATGCAGATATGTCTTACTGGTTCTTATTTTACACTTTTCAATGATTCGTTATACTCGTAATCCTGTTACTGTTATTGAATGTACTACAGGATACAGCATAATGCCATGTTTTCCTTATAAAAGGCAAACTCCTTCACGTTTTCATATCACAGAGCCTGTCATTAGCAGCTGCTGTGAACATGAATGTGATTATAAGACATGAGTAGCTTTGATTATGAACAGCTGCTCTAAATGACAGATTTTTCCTACTCATTCATTAATTGTACTAATTGAATTTCTTCATGGGCCATGTGCTACCAACTGGTATCTAGGAATGGCCAATACATCATACCCTCTCAGTGCCATTCTCTATATCTCTCTCTCTCTCTCACACACACACACACACACACAAACACAAAATTGTGATGGTCACAGACATAACAAAATTGGAGAATACTTATTGCTAGAATGAAAGCTGCAATTTGACTCAAACCACTTTCCCTGCCAAAAGCACAGCCTGAAAATACGCAGCCCTTACACCAGTGATTCCAAACCTGTTATTTTAAAGCCTCGTGACCCCTATTCTATTTGTACTTATCAATAGGGGTGGGGCTAGATTTTTAATTTTACAGGGAGAGTTTTTTTTAAATCCCTTGGAAATGGTTAATTCTGGGAGTCTAAGTTTTAATAAATGTATTTTTGTCTGGAAGAGTTAAGGTGCTGAACTTCTCTCTTTTGTTAAACAACCACAGAAAAATATTAAGATGTACCAAAAAAATTTATTAATCACAGCTGTATAAAAAGAAGTATCATTTGTAAGTATTCAAATATCTTCCAACAGCTATCATTGAAGTCGCACTTGAAGGAAAGCAGCGATCTTCGCAGAAAATGCTTGGAATGATAACCGAGCACATGTCAAATGTCAAACTTATAAACTTATTGAACCCCTCTTTTGATCATTTGGAGCCACTTTCAGCGGGCTTGAACAGCAGATAAGGCAAGTAGTCCATTTGTTTAGCTACCAACCTTCCTGTCAGTCACTCTATTTAAGCGAAAAAAGCTGGCATAAAAAGCAAAGAAAAACGATTAGCAGAGCCAGTTCACTGAACCAGATCAATTGCAAGTTTGGGTTTAAATGAATCCTTAACCCTAATTTTCTCATTGAACCTGGAAGATGTTCGAAAGAAATATGACAAACCACAAACTATGTAACAGCTAATAAATGTAGGCCTTTTCTAAAACTAAAATAATTTTCACAATATGAGCTTTTCAACCATAATGCATAATCTCACTGACACTTTTGATAAATGACTGATTTGTCGATCAGACAAAGACTAATACAAGTACTTATTAAATTACTTAGAAATGAGCTGTGCATCACAAAATAAAGATATGATTATTGGTTATTTTGACCTTTGCAGTGATTGTTCTGCAAGTGATGTGATCCTACCCCTGAGGTGAGAATGTGCATAGTGTAAATCAAATATGAAGCTGATCTTCCGGGCAAAATTACATGCAACGTTATTTGTCCAAAATCCGAATATAATAGGGCTGCCCCTAATATTCGACCAAACATTAATCAATGAGGAAAGTCTTGGTCGGTTGGTCACGGAAAAAAAACTCTAGTTTTTTAAAAATTTCGTTTTTTTACAAAAGGCTGTTTTTTATGTATATTATATAGTTATTGTGTCGATGTTACAAGTTCATAAGCTGTGTGATGTCACTGATGTTACACTTTGTATTTGAATAAATTAACAGAATTAACATCTTAGGTGCATTAAAAACAAACAAACAAAAAACATTCTTAACATCCTGTCCTGGGTCAGATTTAAAAGACTCAAAACTAACAAAACGGAACCACAACCGAAACTGCACCATCATAAACTGACTCCCACTGAAACACGACCTCTACCTGTGGATACAATTATATTGAATTTTACAGTTTTACTGAATTTCAAGGCTTGATGATCAGTTGAAACTGATTTTGTGTCGTAGCTTATATGGTACAACAGTGGGTCCGGGAATCTTTCCCCTTTAAGACCAACCGGCCTTACAAATTCTGGGCCTGATTACTAATATGCTTGTTGGTTTCCTCAGTCACAACTTCTAGGTCTACTAACCAATTATTCAATTACCATTCCACAGACCCATGTGCACTTGTTTGATCACCTCCTTTCCCATTGTCCCTGCACCTACCCATTGGTTTTCTGTTTTCCATAGTTATATTAGCCAACCTTAAATTTATTTGGTAGACATAAGACATGTCTAAATGACTAAAATGTAAACAGGAAAAATTTCTAGCAACAAATCCATTTACATGGTTAGATGTCACCAAGGATCAATTCAAATTATTTTCATTTTTATGATTTAGACCTACCTATGCCATGAAGTAACTATACATACTGAACAGGCACAGCAACATTGATAGCATGCGGAGTAGCCAAGCATGATCAGGATGAGTTAGCTACAGAAAGTGACGTCACCTCTGAGCTAGGGACTACTGTCCTTAACTCAATGAGAGAATAGTTTGAAGGTTGTGCCTCGTGTGTGGCAGTGAAGGGACACAAGTTTGATTCCAAGTCAGGGGTCTGGTGTGCCAAAACAAGATGGTTGCTATAATATACCGCAAACAGGCCAGATATTGATTGTAAGGGTAAGCTATGTCACGCTCCTTTTCCTCACTTACCTGTGTCACACTGTCCCTCATGGTGGGTGAGCGCTGTTTGCGGGTGGTAGTAGTGGCCATGGTGGTGGTAGTCTCCATTATTGTGGTGGACATGTCAGCAATGGGGGTGGCGGAAGTGGTTTCGGTGGTGAGAACGGAGAGCACGTCCCCGACCAGCCTCAGGTTTCCCTCCGTCTGCACATTGGGGTCCCCCTCAGCGGCCAGCTTCAGCACCTGCAGCCCGTTGTAATAGAGCCCCGAGATCTGGCCCTGGAAAGGCCGACCTCGGTCCTTGCCCCCAATCTTGATTGACGCCTGGCTGTTGAAGATGGTCAGCTGTCGTCCTGTGATTGGGGAAGAAGATATTCAGGAAGAAGAAAGGAGGGGCGAGAGAAAGAGCACGAGAGAGAGAGAGTAGGAGACAGGGAAAGTACATTAGTCTCAGGCTTTGTGTGCTGAGGCAAGTACAAGAGGAACGTTTTCACCTTGAAATTTCACAAGTCTGGATCTTGCAAACTAGAGGAAACTAGTGCTCTTATACCCTCAAAGGCTTGTGCCAAACTTTTTGCTAAAAAAGGGAATATATTTGAACTTTGGGGTTACACAATGCATCTAATTCTCTCCTTGATTAAATAAAGAGACAGCTTTCACCCAGCATTATTAACCAGGCTGGATTTTAGCGGCACAAATGATTAACTGAGCGGAAAATGCACAATCTAATCGTCTCTCATGTGTAAGCAAAGTGCTTATGGCAGGTATTTAATTCTGAGCTGCTGGTCTCATTATGGCTAAGCCGCATAGATGGGTGTCATTTGCAAGACCCAGCACTAATGTGTTTCTGAGGTTTGTATGATATGTATCTGTCCCGTTTCGTCGCTACACCTTGGGGCCCCCCTCGGTCAGATTATTTAGAGATGTGCCAGGACGCCCAGACTGGGTGCTTACTGTGCTAAGCCCGACCCCTTAATGGCCTTGATTGGAAGCTTTAGATGTGGCAGTAACAGAGTATCATGGTGGATTATAAGATATTGTCTGAAGGAAGTGTGCCTCAGTTGCCCTGGATGGAGTAATTATATCGGTAGAGGCCACCAGAGAATTGCACAGGGATTAACCAAATCCTTTGAGGAAGGATCTGAAAGACATAGTTTCACATGTGTTGGACATGAAAATTGCACAGTTCTCTTGGTTGTTGTAGATTACCAGTGAGAATAATCTTCTTAATTGGATTGTTGAACTAGGCCAAGATAACAAAATGCTTTATTGTTTAATGGGAAAAATGATTTACTTTATCAAGTGATCTAACTTTTCAAACTCAGTGTTCCAGCTGTATTGGAGAGATGCATAAATGGACTTAAAACACTCAATTACACAAATAATTATTTTCATTAGGGTTGTGAAGGAATCATTACAATAAAAATAAAAAAAAGTTTTCCTGCAGGTCCTTGGTCCTGGCACAAATGCTCTGATAGACTGAATTCCAGTTTAAATAAAATACCTTGTTGAAGGTGTCATGTAAATCTGAACCATCCACACAATCACCAATTCACAATTGAAAAAGGGCCACTGTAGGAATGATCCAGGAGGACAGAACGTACATCAACAGGTGAACAAAGATAACTTCGGTCTTCACTACAATCACACGTCTACGGGCACAACACGCTGCGGATCTTTCTGCTTGGTCACCTTGACCAGAAGCTCAGAGCGTAGTCTAGCCCAGCTTGAGACCGATATGGGGTTCTTTGCCCATTGTGATCTCAGTTCCAGCAAACATGGGTGTCCAATATGTTATGTTCTCCATCATATTATAACTCTCAGTTTCTGTGATTATTCTTTCTGTTTAAAACCATCTTTCCTGGCATCAGTGGAATCAGATTTAGTTGTGGCTTTAAATTAGTCACTATTACAATATATTGAATATTCATTCAAAACAGCTATTTTTGAGCAATAAAAACATTGGCAGGTAAATAGTTTCTAACGTTCCACACACTAATGAGAGAAATTTAACAGCAGTGTCTTTTAAAACAACTGTAGAAAATATTGATCAGTCTGCTGGCTGTTTAGTCAGATAGAATGCGGCAAGCTAAAACAATTTTATCAAAATGCATTTTAGCAATAAACCTTGCTTCAGCAAGGGAATAAAATGTTGTTCGTCGTTGAGAGACTTGCTCTTTCAAGGAATGTACAATTTTCGATCACTGCCGTCCTATAAAAGCCTAACAAAGGCATGTGAGATCCCAGGACAAAATAATCATGATGAATGGGAAGGGAAGTAGTGCAGACGTGAATAAGGAAGAGGGGAAAGGAGAAAGACTAAAAGAAAGTGATACGGTTAAATGCAAACGGATTTTGTTAGGAAGCTGCAGGACTAGAGGCGGTACTGGGTCTTTTTAAGATACAAAGCGTATTGCTCTGGAATTGTTTGATGGGCATTAACATTTGGGTGGGATTTTTAGGGTGCATGTACCAGCAGGTGGCGGTGTGATTAGTGTGACATGCCTGCAACTGCACAGGTTTGTTCAGGTGCAATGCTATTTTTAAAAGGTAAAAAAAATAAAAAATCTTGACCTGAATGCCCTTGAAAGTGGTCAGTTTTAAGCATCAGATATCAAAGTGAAGGCACTATTTGCTCACTAAATGCTCACTATTTACAACAGATAATCCATATCTTTTGAGAAAAGGACTGTGTTGTATTTGGAGCCCACAAATGAGTGCAAAGGTTGTAAAAACCTGTGTTGTCCATATAAGCTTCACTTTTATTGTCGTGACATCATCACAAACAAGCTTGTATGTGGGGAGACATTTTTAGAGTCCGAACATGCTTGTGAGGGAGAGGACCCTTCTGTGAAAAACAAATAGCTTTTGATCTTGGCAGACTGAGTCAGGATCGCAAAGCTGGCATGCTGCCTTTCGGTGGGACACCGACAACACTGGCAGCCACAGCCAAAAAGTGCAACTGAGAAGAAATTCCTCCTGAATGGGAATGGGCAGTGACGATAGCAACACCAAGCTCTCAATGGCGTTAAAGTTGTGAGAGAGAAGGCAATCAGAGGAGTACATGGGGACAATCAGTGGGAGGGAAGAGGTGGGATAAAAATGAGATCGGGAGGAATATGGCACAATATGGCAGAAAACAGGCTATAATGCAAGCAAGAGGATCACATGTGAAAGAGTGAGACACAGAGGGACGGGAGAATCGAAGGGATAAAGAATTGACTTGAACAGCCAATGGCATACTAAACCCAAGGGCATTTAACCAGTGTAACCTCATTTTACATCAATGTATGACAGAAAACGTATGACAGAAAAAGTGTGAGATGTAGTGCATGACCATGGTAAAGTCCAATAAAATGTGTCCCAATGCAACAGCATATAAATACTTTATGGGACTTTCATGAAATAACATGATACCTTTCTCTAGTTCGCATTCTCCAGATTCAGATTACCTAATTATGACACGTTTATGAAAATTACCTCCCATCACTCAATCCTTGTAGCTGTAGTGCTTGTAGGACCTAAGAAATACATTAATAGGAGTTGCCTGTGTGCTATACTACAATTACTACATACACTGTTAGAAAAAATGAATAGCAGTAGCAGATAACATGATGAAGATAGCGGGTTAATGCATTTTTGTATTTTTATGACCACATTTATCTTGCTGAAACAAATTCACAATTATGCAACTTTTGGCTATTACACAGCTTTTAGCTATTATACAGCTTAGCATGTGGTAATGCATGCTTGGGCCCAGATAGACAAATTATATTAGTAAAAAAATAAAATAATAAGTACATCATAATATTTTAGAACTCTGTGATTATAAATTGTTTTTTGCCCTCCCTGCTTGAAATCCATGGTTTTTCAATGTCAAAAATACAACCACGATACAACAACTACTACATCTACTACCATTTGTTGTTTGGTAGGTGTTTTATTAACTTTATTAGGTTATTAAACTTAAGTAAACTTTAATGGTCCTTGAATATATTCTTCAATAGCGAATACACATAACTGTTCACTAAGATGATGAGGGTTCAACTTAAAAAGAGACAGGGAAATGAAGAGATATTTAAGTGGAAATGGATTGTCAGTATGGTATAGATGAAGTATCCTTCCCAGGTGGTCAAGATTAATGAAAATGAACTGCTAATCAGATTTTTAAAACATTTAATGAATTGATCGCTACTTCTAAAGCTACCAGCCATAACCCACTTGCATGGACAAGATAACTATGGACATCCCAGTTCATGGAATCCTGAGTCAAAAGGATTATCGATAGATGAAGCATTCTTGCTCTAACCCACAGCACTGGGCTGTTCTCTGTTTTGGTGAAGATATGGACTTTGAATTTCAAGCTGGTCTGAGACCACTGGAACACTGAAGAAAACTGGGAATTTCCAAGGAGAGTATTGTTTAAATAGAATACTTATAAATATCTAAGATAGGCCTTGGTAAATACATATAAGTAAAGTAGGTACGCATATGCTCCTGGATAATTAACGTTAAGGGACTCATTAATAAACATCAGCACTTATTCTCAGAAAATAAACAACAACTACAAAGGTAAGCATTCAAACTCCTTCAATTCACATCGACAGATGCAACCATCTAACAATAAATGTTAAAGGGACCACGTTCTCCTAATTTTTTTCTCGAATCACATTCAATTGTTAAAATGGTATCCAACAGCGTTGGATTAGAAGAAACCTTTTTGAAGTCTTACGTAGATCTAACTTTGGTTTTTAAATTTTGTGCATTGCCTACTGTTTAGCCAAGATACATTTAACCCTCTGAGTCTTTACATCTGTTTGGAGGAAGGGGAAGTGGTCAAAATCCTCTTGTGTTTAAAGACAGGTTAGAAATGATTTACTGCTCCTTGCCGAAGCGTTTATTGAATCTAATTATCATTATTATCAATGCAATTTGGAGTTTATTCCCAATTTTTATACACCTTTTAAAATATTTAAAAGCAGAGTTAAATTACAGGGTTTATTTTTTTTGGGCTGGGGATAGGTGTTGAGGTTCCTAGTAAAGCTGAGGCTCTGAAGTGCAGAATGTGATTTGATTTCTAGCAATACGATAGCGAAAAGTTGTGTGGAAATATTACACGAGGAACAGACAGTTACATAATGGTGAGCAGACCTATAACCCAGTATTTGATTAGATACGGACAAAACCAGCCATGTAAGAAACAAAACCAAGGCCTTAAAAGAGCATGATGGAGCGAAGCTGGGAAAGAGCTCTCGGCCAATGCAACTTTTGCCAGCCTGCAAAATTGTAACAGGATGAGGTCCCATCGGGTTTAGGCATTCTTCTTCTTTCATTTCTCCACCATATCTGTCATCTGGGATTTTGTAGGTTTGTTGCTAGTGGCAGCATTATTGCTTGCTTACAGTTCATGACAGGAGAGCTCCGGTGTTGCATTTAAATTGCAGGTTCCATATGTTTTCCAGTTTTCCAGTCATTGCCATTCGATAGTTCTCGAGCTACCTGGGTATTGTATTCCATATTATTGCAAGATTGGTAGCTTTGGGTGACTGTGGGTGATTCGGTTATTTGTTATTTTGTAAAAATAATCCTGGTTGTTTTGCCCAATCACACTTCATACACAGGAACACCAACACTTCCTAATCCCATCCCAACTTGAAAACAGCCATGATGCTGTAGGAATGATTTGGTTTAACAGCCCTCGTGGTTAGGATTTGAGTTTGTATTGCTGTTAGGTGGTTAAATTCTGTTTAATTTGATCGAGTCCTTAGTGACTGTGATTAAACAGTCAAACAGTGATTACATCAAAGAAGTTTCAACCCTTTGAGTAAAAAAGTCCCCCCCCCCAATTCACAGGGCTTCATCTTGCTCTTTAAATGTTTCTGCCTACATCTCACTTCATCTGAAGTGAACATGCATTTGACATGTATATGTTTTAAATAGTGGAACACTTAATTTATATAATAGTTACAATAATATTATTAAACATCTCTGAGGCAAAATATAATTTTATAGTGATTTTAATGCCTTACCTATCGCTCTTTTATCAATGCATTTTATCAATGTTGATAAAATTGATCATTCTCATCAGCCATAGCCTTGTATTTTTGAGCAAAGTACTTAACCTAAATTGCTCCAGTAAAATATCCAGCTGTAAAAGTGGATGAATGAAGAAATTCTAAGCTGCTAAGCAACTAAATTGTAATTGTGTAGAAATTCTTGACTAAATTAAAGATATTAAGCAGCAGCTTTTCCATATTTACGTCTGTATTTAAAAAAAAGGAAGGAAAAAAAAATCTGTATCAGTGTTAAGTGATGCAGTTTTCCGCAGTGTCTTGGGATGGTTCAAATACATTTGCATTTGTTGATGTATCATGTATTTATTTTACAGAAGCATGAACCTGCAGCCTTAAGTCCGCTGATGGCTTTAGCTCAACTGGGAGTGAAAAAATGAATGGAAGTTTGTGGAGTGAAAACCCCAAAACGTGTGAACAACCTGATTTGCTGATTCTAAAAAATAAAAATAAAATGAAAAGCAACTTTAAACTTTTAGACCGAATACTAATTCCTAAACGCTTATATAATTGACATCCCAGGACAATTGCGGTACTCTAATTTACTCTTTGAGACAGGTACACATTAGCATTTCCATTTTCTCTCCTGAGAACAGAGAATACCTACTGTCAGCACAACATCAAATGAAAATAAAGGTTGCATTGTATTTTCTCACGGTGCGCCTCTCTCACTAAGGTAGATCTGGGGAGGCTGAGACATATTCTTGCATGGTTATTTGCAATCCCCCTTTTCCAATGGCACTTTTTAAAAGTGCTTTTGGGATGATTATGCATTAAACATAGCCATGCTCTCATCAAAGGTATCCTTCGAATTCAAATTTTCCAGGGCAAAGAACATGGACAAAAGGATAAGAGAGTTTTATTACTGACAATGGAGAAAGGTTTCAGAATCAACCACCTTCAGCAGTCCAAACACAGACAAAGACTAAGACAAGTGGTAGGGACGTTTAATACTCAAAGGGTTAAAGAATAACTTCTGTTATGTCTTCTGTTAATTAGGTTGTAAGAGATTGGCTAGGAACACCAATTCAATGGGGGAAAAATGAATAGATCAGTCCCTTTAACTTTTAAAGGTTTTTGCATATTTAAGAATTATTTGTGTGATTCGTTGCATTTTTTGATTTTTATTGGGGTTAAAAAAGGGAGTAAATATTTAGGATATCCATAAGAGCAAACAAAGGGACACAGTAAGAACATCAGGATGAACCCAATAAATTTACACTATTTACACTTTTTTTTTTCCCGTGTGGACTTGCTAACAAGTTACACGAATCTTATGTTTGGGTTATTTAAAGTTAAAGCTCTGAAGAGGCGCAACGCCAATGCCTGGCACATCAGTGCCCTGGCTCATCTCAAAAAGATCTAATCTCGAAGATCCATAAGCGAGAACAGCCCTCTTCAAGAGACTTGCTAAATCTTGCTTCTAACGGCAGCGGGAATGCTGGGATTGCATCATAATTTTGTTTTGTCTGTTGAGAAATTTGTTGTCTTCCCATAAAATCCAACATGTGTATAAGGGGTGACTAAGAAAGTAATGCCCCATACAGTCATATAGTACATTAATTTTTATAGATTCAGCATAATTCTCTTGTCTTTAAACTGTGTACTGTGCCTAGATAATTTGCTTCTTCAAAAACTAGAGTTTTAAAAATATTTTCCTATGAAATTTCATGTATTTAGCAAAGCTGTTTAGTAATTCAATATGTGTGTTGTCACTGTCATTTTGTTTAGTGTGCTGTTAAGTTAATATCCACATGAATGGGTGCCAATGTATCTCCATATTCAGGCTAGATTTCAAGAGAAGACAACAGAGATGGACAGATTTGACATGGATAAGCCTGGTGTTCCCAAGTTCTGTTAATTTGGGAATAGTGACAGGGCAATTAAATGGCTTCTTACTTTGGTTTGGGGGCATTGCACCTCTTACAGAGACTTGATAATTTAATTAACTGGTTAATTTATTAATTGATTAATTGATTTTTATTACCTTTGTCGAGTAGCCACTCGTCAACTACCCGACCAAGTCTGTATGGGATTCTTTGTCTAGCAATAGCCAGGCGTTCACTATCAAAGCTCCCTTTAAAGAATTTGGAAAGACAGATTCAAAAGGTTAACATCTGGAAGTTCAAAGGTCACAAGGTTAAAGATGGCAACATGTCAAAATTTATCAGGGTAGGAACTTTAAATCAGCTTTAGTGTGACAAAATAATTTGATTCCTGTAATTTCATTATGCTAAATTTAATGGTTAGCAATTTAACAGCAAACTAATTACCAATTTATTTAGTTGATTTTATACGTTGATTTAAAATATTTAGTATAATTTAAATGATATATTTACTATAACAGTGCAGTTTTATCAATCTAAACTGTTTCAGTGTCATTTAAAAAAAAAACTGTATCAAGAGTATCGAGTTACAAAAAAACTACAAAAAAGTAGTTAACTGTTATAAAATCAAAACAGAAACAAATTAAACAATGCATTCAAGTAAATAATGCATTATATATAAAAAAATTCATGTAGCATCATATAAAAATACACATTTTCACATGCAAGGCATTAGGAAGACATTTTCTTGTTTTAAACCCATTCAAAGCACCCTTCAAACTTTTTTCACTTTTGAAAAAACCATCCCTCCATTTCTATCACGCCAATTGTGATGAGTTTCATTGTCGATTCACAAAACAAAGATTAGAGACAAACTGTTGCATTTCTCCATATTAGGACAATCATGGAACAGACATGTCAACATCCATCTGAGCTGAACCAACAGCAGATTACGACAGAGGTGATGTGCTTAGTGTGTGTGTGTGTGAGAAACAGAGAGAAAGATTTAGTGTAGGACTAAAAGCATCTAACTGGTAAGTGCAGATGTGTAGACGAGTGTAGAAAAGTGTAGATTTGTAGATGGGTTTAGATTGCCAAAAGTGTATATATATGTATGGAGTGCCATTTAAATGTTCTTGCTTCTTTGAAATATCAATCCTGAGTGGCTCAGTCACTGAAGACGCTATGATCTTTGAATCTAGATAATATCCATTTGCTGACTGTGACTGGGAGAGCAAACTGGCGCACAATTAGCAGAGCGGCGCCAAGGCTAGGGTGGGTCGGAGGGCTACTCGGCTTGTCGCTAACCAGCATCTCATATTGTCTTTCCATATTGAATTTGCACGCTGGCAATGCCTTCAGGAAGAACTCTCTTCTCCTCAAACTAGTTCTGAACCGCTTCTGAGGGCTGTATAGCCTGCAGAGTTGCAGATTGCATTACTGTAGGTTGACTGGATGGCAATTAGATCTGAGGAGAACTGTCGTCATTTTCCCTCAGTGTGGCGGAAGGATGAATTAACAATAGTCCAAAATGTCGAGCTGGAAAGCATAAACGCAGGACCACAGGACAAGCTGTGGTGAAAGCAGCGGAGAACCAGGGAGCCTAGCAAAAGGACTTTGTTGAAGCCGGTTGTATTTAGTTTGTTATTTAAATTTATTGTTTTGTGTAGCGAACCCACGAGGGGGCGGCGGAGCAACCCTGTGCCGGCTGTAAATGAAGTGCATCTAGTTCTGCGAATCCACTTAACTCCCGAGCAGTTCCAGTCGCGTGCAACAGTTCCGTAAATATGGTAAGTATTCCACCCATTGTTTGAACTGCATTTAAGAAGGGTAGGAAATAATGTTTTTAATGAAACAACAGGAGTCAATATACCGTGGAGTAAAGATCATAATTTAGTCATATTTAGAACATTTAATCTGTCTGATGTGATGGTGGCAATGTCAACCATTGTCAACCCTGATAATTATTCCATGATCTGGTCCCTAGCGGGGAAGGAGAGTGGGGGCTGAGTGAAGTTGGGGTTCATTCCTCTTGGGGAGTAACACAGGTGTTAACCTGCACTGGAGAGAAGAGCACCGAGAATGCTGCAAGATTGTGGACAACTACATGAAAAGCCCAGAGCTCTAAACCTTATTAACTTGATGAGAGGAGAAAATATGGCGTGGCTCAGGGAATATCAGCGCTGCGTGGAACACGGCAAGGGAGTCCCTCTCCGAGAGACAATAATAAAAGAAAAACTCCTACAGAAGATGGCTGTCATATGTAGCGGTAGTGTATGTGGATATACAATAACATTTATGTCTTTTTGTTACAGTTTACAAAGGATCAATCAAGATCCGCCGAGAGGGCAATCAGTGCCAGAGGAAGAGAGGACGTGTCCTGTGACATATTTTACCTGGGACAGTTTTAGTTTTATTCCCATCCTTTGACACATCTGTCTCTGGCCGCTCAGGGGGTAATGATTTTTTTCTAACGTTGTCCGACAGTCTGACTCTGTCGTTTACAGATGAAGGCATAATTTACAGCCTAATTTAGGGGAATATGTTCTCATTGCTGGAGCTTGGGAATGAAACTGGGAATGATTCCTTATTGCCTTATGGTCTCTTCAGCTGTATGGCTCTTATGTGTGGTCCCCTCTTTCTTTAATGATGGCAAAAATGGAACGCTCTCCAGGTATTATATCGCCACGCAGCTCCCTTGTTTCAGAGTATGCTTTAAACCATGCAATGCGTGAAAGTGAAATGCAGAAGTAGATGACTTCACATTCATTCTGTGAATGGTGCAATGGAACAAAATACAAAGGCAAGAGATCAACTTCAATCTTGCAATCTAGAACTGGAACAACGTTTCTAATAAGTTTTAACTTTCTTTAACTGGTCCAACAAACTGAATCAACACACTGAGCTATCCGTATATCCGCACAGGCCAGTTACGAGTTAAAATGATTCCCAGAAAAATCATTACAGCGTGCATGCCCAGTATATTTTTCTCTAGATAGCCTTCCCTCTATCTGTGAATGACCCTTTCCTGTTTAACCCCATCCCTTCCCCCTCCCTCTTTGAAGTCCTGTACTTCACTTATTTTCTTTCCTTTTCTTTGGACAAACTCCTGCCCCAGGGAAGAAAACAATAGCCTTGGGATGTTGGGTTGGGGGAGAGGAAGAGGGAGGGACCAGTACTGCAGGAGTGAACACTGGAGACTGAAGAACAGAAGAGTGGTTGAGGAAAAAAGGCCTAGAGAATGAGAAGGTTTCATCGGTTTGGCTGAAAGTATGAAATCCGAAACAGAAACAAAACACTTTGTTTAAAGAGGGTTTGTGCAGTAGTTTGTGTGAGCAGTCCAGCATTCTAAACGTTCTATTCCCTGTCCAAGGTCCTGGAGTACACAGGAACGCTTCATCTAATCAGCATTCACAGGACCTGTTTTAAACAGACCCTTAAAAACCTAAGCATCTTCCCTAAGGAATACTGAGAGAAGAAAGACAGCCTAAAGCAAAATATAGATGCTGGTAAATTTCTTCTCATCTGAGCATGTGTGTGCATGTATGTGAGTGAACGTCTGGGAGAGGGGGGTGAGAGGGCCTGATTACTGACCCGAGGGTTAGGCACCGCATCAGTCACGGTATTCTGCCACGAGTCAGAGAGAAAAGGACACAACATCTATGCCAAAAGAAATCAAACCACGATGACATTATGAATGTCAAGAGGACATGGTGAGATTCTCTCACTATCTCTCTTGTCCTCTTACTCACCATGTATTGAATATTAAAATGCCTCCGTGGGCACCGTGGACATTAGTTGAGTAAATGCCACCGATTGATGGGAACAGCTGCAACGTTGTGTCTCTGTGTTGTGGTGTGTGTTTGTGTGTGTGTGTGTGTCTGTGTCTGTGTACGTGTGTGGTGTGTGTGTCAGTGTGCGTGTGTGTGTGTGTGTGTGTGAGTGTGCGTGTGTGTGTGTGTGTAAGTGTGTGTGTCTGTGTGCCTGGTGTGTGTGTGTGTGAGAGAGAGTCTGTGTCTGTGTGTGTGTGTGTGTGTGTGTGTGTGTGTGTGTGAGAGAGTCTGTGTCTGTGTGTGTGTGTGTGTGAGTGTGCGTGTGTGTGTGTGTATGTGTATGTGTATGTGTATGTGTAAGTATGTGTGTCTGTGTGCCTGGTGTGTGTGTGTGTGTGAGAGAGAGTCTGTGTCTGTGTGTGCGTGTGTGTGTGTGTGTGTGTGTGTGTGAGAGAGAGAGAGTCTCTGTCTGTGTGT